>OZ036009.1:9753695-10069983 GCA_964035015.1 Corallium rubrum | reverse complement strand
TCCCAGGTTGACAATCTTGCCAAGATCTTACCAAGATCTTACCAAGATCTTGGTTAATTTCTTGCCAAGATCTTGCCAAAATCTTGCCAAGATCCTGCAAGATCCTGCAAAGAACTTGCCAAGATCCTGCAAGATCCTGCAAGAAATTGCCAAGATCTTGGCAAGTTATTGCAAGATCCTGCCAAGATCTTATGAGATCTTGCAGAATCTTGGCAAGATCTCACCAGGATCTTGCCAAGATCTGGGGGGATCTTGCCAAGATCTGGGGGAATCTTGCCAAGATCTGGGGGGATCTTGCCAAGATCTGGGGGAATCTTGCCAAGATCTGGGGGGATCTTGCCAAGATCTGGGGGGATCTTGCCAAGATCTGGGGGGATCATGCCAAGATCTGGGGGAATCTTGCCAAGATCTGGGGGGATCTTGCCAAGATCTGGGGGGATCTTGCCAAGATCTGGGGGAATCTTGCCAAGATCTGGGGGGATCTTGCCAAGATCTGGGGGGATCTTGCCAAGATCTGGGGGATCTTGCCAAGATCTGGGGTGATCTTGCCAAGATCTGGGGGGATCTTGCCAAGATCTGGGGGGATCTTGCCAAGATCTGGGGGGATCTTGCCAAGATCTGGGGGAATCTTGCCAAGATCTGGGGGGATCTTGCCAAGATCTGGGGGGATCTTGCCAAGATCTGGGGGGATCTTGCCAAGATCTGGGGGAATCTTGCCAAGATATAGGGGGATCTTGCCAAGATCTGAGGGGATCTTACAGGATCTTACCAAGAATTATACAGTTGCCAGTATCTTGGTGGCTGGATCACACCCTTGCAGAGTAATGCCCTTGCAATAGCACTATCCAAGATTTTATGATACATAAATATAATTTAATAATTTATGTATATTACAATGCAAAATGACAGAACTAATTATCATACAAATGCAGACATTGGTTTAATTTGTTCATTGAAAAGATAACAAGCAATTATGAACTTACTAAAATGTAGAAAAATTAGTCTGCTCCATAATTTATGTTCTCAACCAGCAAAATTACATGTACTAAAACTTTATCTGTTTTCATAAAGACAACTCACATATAGCCTGTGTAAAGCATGAATGTACACTCTATCAATATGTGAAAGCTCCCACATTGTATAGTCAACCCATCAGAACTGTGTGGTAGATTCTGATTGGTCCAAATCACAGTTATAATAATGGTGCATTTAAATACCTAAATAAAGTGTGCTATAATATGGATCACAACCAATCATAATCTTCTACTCTGTTCTGCATGAGTAAGTCAATTTACCATACATGTTATGTTAGAAGTTTTCACAGGTTGATATACAGGGTGTATATTAAAGCCATACCCAGGCTACTTACATGTACATTCAAAGTGGAGAATTAAAAAAGTTCAAATAAATTTACGAATTGGACGCAATTTGGTTGCATTTAACTGCCGGTATAACTCTTCTACTTTGGAGTTTCTACTTTGATCTCAGCATTTTTTATTACATGCCTCAATAATTTGTGCATGGCACTTGTTAATCTTATCCAATCCATAATTGGCATTCAAAACATCTAAACAAATATAGAAAGAAAAATAAGAACACAAAACACCTGTTAACAGAGAACACAAAAACAAGTCTATAGTCTATTAACATTTCTAAAGAGTGGGTATAGATTGCTCTGTGTACTGTAAATTAATGGCTATTGAAAACCTACAATTCAAAACATTTTTGTACAACTTCCAGAAGAAAAGAACAATATTAAAAACGAAGAGTGTAAAAAGTGCTACACAGGCAGTTAGGATAGAACAGAGTGACAAGGTGGCAAGATGTTAAACAGTATCTCAGCAGTTTACCACTTTTTCCTTTAAAAAAACTCAGTAAGAGCCCTTACAAAAATGTTCCATAGAATATTCAATAGAATATTCATAGAATCCAATAGAATATTCTATTAGAAACTGGGACATGTTCTATAGAATTTTTAATGGATATTCTATAGAATTAATTCTATAGAATCCAATAGAATATTTCATAGGATATTCTATAGGATCTTATAGAATTAATATTCTATACAATCAAATAGAACATTCCATAACATTCTGCAAGACACCGTAAAAAAGTGAATATTCTATGGTCTAGCTAATGAATATTCCTTTAAGTCCTAATAAAATTTCTATGCAGTATTCTGATGAGGATCAAAATACATTAATTATGGGAATGAAATAATAACAAGTTCTACTGCTATAAAATACTGTTATACCTGTAGGGTATATTCATCAGGATTTTAATTCATATGCAAAGACACACAGTCAAAGATATTGTAATGTTCTCTTACAGTTGATTTACTTCACCATAGTAGGTACTGTAATCATGTAGGTAATTTGACATTGTATGTGCATAATGAATTATCGGAGGTTATAGCTTTTCTATTATCAAACCAAATATATTAATTCGAAGGAAGTATGTGGGTGTGTTTCACCCACAACACTAAACATGTAGATTTTCAAGTTATGATATTTCATATTAGCAAAGATAAAATTCAATAACTCATTATGCACGGGTGACATCAAAATGTTTAATTTGAATATCAAACAAACTGAAATATCTCAACAACGAAGCAAGGAAACCAAAAACTGCAAAAGATGTTACTCTATCATTTTAAGTGTTCTTTCAAATAATATACACATGGATATACACATAGATATACATATACATATACACATACATATATATATATATATATATATATATATATATATATATATATATATATAGCATGTTCCAAGGATTTGGGGTGAAGGAAAATTCGAGTGTAGAATATATACATTTTAAGACCAAACCGGGACCAACCGGGACCAGTTGCGAAAAATGCAACTACACAGGCCTTCCAGCAGGAATTGAACCCATGACCTTGCGATTCTAGTGCAATGCTCTGACCGCCACAGAGGCCATTGCCGAGAGCTTGATCGTGAGTTCTGTATATATAATAAGGTGGTAATGCTAGGAGAGAATTGGGTATATTATAAGTAATATTGGGCATTTCACTCGATTACATAGCATGTTCTAAGGATTTTGGGTGAAGGAAAATTCGAGTGTAGAATATGTATATATAGAATATATAGATATAGATACATAGATATATAGATATATAGATACATAGATATATAGATACATAGATACATAGATACATAGATATATAGATATATAGATATATAGATATATAGATATATAGATATATAGATATAGATATAGATATATATATATATATATATATATATATATATATATATATATATATATATATATAGACAGATTGATAGATATAGATAGATAGATAGATAGATAGATAGATAGATAGATAGATAGATAGATAGATAGATAGATAGATAGATAGATAGATAGATAGATAGATAGATAGATAGATAGATAGATAGATAGATAGATAGATAGATAGATAGATAGATAGATAGAGATATATGTAATGTTTACAACATGAGCGGCCGTGTTGTATCGAATATACAATCACGAGCCGGAGGCAAGTGATTATATATTCGATACAACACGGACGCAAATGTTGTAAACAGCTTAAAACACACACAGTCTTTGATGTTAATATGAGTAATATTTGTTCAGATTAATTCAGAAAAAGCTCAATTTCAATGTTTTAGAGCGGAGATAGTGAGCTGATATACAACCACTAGTGGTTGTATATGTGATACAACCACGTGTGGTTTGTATCAGATATACAACCTCCTTCACGGTCATGATTTCTTTTGTGTTTTCTTCATGAATTATTAATGAGTGTTTTAAAGATATATAGATATATAGATATATACATACATACAAATGTCCTAATATTCTCCAGCAAAGCAATACTTTTGTATTGTCATTTGGGGTTTTGGTAATAAATTGCCGCCGTTGTTGATCAACACAAAACAATTTGTCAATTCCCAAAACAAACCATTAAAATCCTTTAATTGTAATACTTATAAGCTACGAAAATAAACATATTTTGTAAGAATCAAACCGCAAATCGTTTGTATTCCAACAATTAAGAACATTTCTAACGAATAAATTAAGAACATTAGAACATTCTGTGGCGAATATAAATATAAAATACCCCAAGAATAGCCTACCTTGCCGACTATTTCAAATTTTAATACATACAAATCAATATACAAAATTGCTGATTAAAGAATCTATGACTTGCCTTCAATAATGTGATCGCATCCACCATCTGTATACGTCCAGCGAAGAACCATTTAAAAACCAGAAGCAATAAATAATAAATTACAAAGCAAAAGGCGAGCATTTTAATATACCAATATCGCCAACGAACTTTCCAATTCGAAAATGAACGCGTCACCGGGTTCCCGCGTCATCATGGGATAATAATCCCGCGTTAACCTCGCGTGGTCTTAAGGTAGCACAAAATGTTTATGTAAATTCGCCCAAATAAATAATACTGTATCTTCTTTTTAATATTGTAGCGATAGACACACCAGGCGGAAAACGCAATTTAAAAATGAATATCAGAGCCCAGCAAATGACTTTGAAACAAGACATAATAAAAAGAAAATAAATTTTCTTTTCTTTTTATTATGTCTTGTTTCAAAGTCATTTGCTGGGCTCTGATATTCATTTTTAATACTGTATCTGTTCTGTAATAAATATATTGCATTATTCCTGTACCCTTTCTGTACAAATACATGTATAAACCTGTAATCTGTTAAAATTATACGGTATAAAATCTTATACAGTAGAACCTGAGTTTACAACCACGTGTCATTTTACAACCACTTTTCCCTGGCAACAGGGGTTGTCGTAAAATTACAGTTTTCACTTCAGGCTATAAGATTGACAGGATCTTGCCAAGATTATGGGAGGATCTTGCCAAGATGTGGCAGGATCTTGCCAAGATTGTGGCTGGATTTTGCCAAGATTGTGACAAGATCTTGCCAAGATTGTGGCAGGATCTTGCCAAGATTGTGGTAGGATCTTACCAAGATTATGGCAGGATCTTTCCAAGATTGACAAGATCTTGCCAAGATTGTGGCAGGATCTTGCCAAGATTGTGGCCGGATCTTGCCAAGATTGTGGCTGGATCTTGCCAAGATTGTGACAAGATCTTGCCAAGATTGTGGCAGGATCTTGGCAAGATTGTGGTAGGATCTTGGCAAGATTGTGGTAGGATCTTGCCAAGATTATGACAGGATCTTGCCAAGATCTTGCCAAGATTGTGGCCGGATCTTGCCAAGATTGTGGCTTGATCTTGCCAAGATTGTGACAAGATCTTGCCAAGATTGTGGCAGGATCTTGCCAAGATTGACAAGATCTTGCCAAGATTGTGGCAGGATCTTGCCAAGATTGTGGCAGGATCTTGCCAAGATTGTGGTAGGATCTTGGCAAGATTGTGGTAGATCTTGGCAAGATTATGGCAAGATCTTGCCAAGATTGTTTCAAGAACTTGACAGGTCTTGCCAAATATTACAATTGGGTTCTAATTTCTAATGGAAAATTATATAAATATCTTTGTTATTCTTATATTCATAAATAATGGATACCTGATAGCTTGCCAAGATCTTGCCAAGATCTTGCTAAAATCTTGGCAAGATCTTGCCAAGAAATATGGTGATCTATATACCTACAAAAAGCAAGGCAAGATCTTGGCAGATTCTTGCCAAGATCTTGCCAAGATTTACATCTTGCCAAGATCTTGCCAAGATCTTACAAGATCTTACAAGATCTTGGAAGATCTTGCCAAGATCTCCAACCTGGGCTAGTACTAACAGTACTGCTACTTAGATTGTTGCATTTATCACTTTTGCTTTCAAAGCAGATAGATGTATCTCAACCACAATGCATTGTATAACTAAATGGTTTAGAATGCATTACATAGTACAAAGTAGCAACTGATGACAACTTTATTTAATATAGATTACAAATTACATTACATTACATTACATTACAGTACAGTACAGTAACATAAATATTGCAGTATTGTGACAACTTTTGAGGGAGGTGTTAGTTTATGCAAGGTGATGGCTACTTTCTAAAGCCCAGTGGTTAGTCTCAATAGTTTGAAATTTGCCAAGAAGTGTATAATCAATGACCCACTGACCTGTATAATAACTGGACCGCTTGCTCTTGCCAAAAAAGTGTGGCCATTTGAACATGGCGTCAAATGGCAAATTTGAGTCCTTCTGCTCATGGGAGAAGTCACTGACCAGTGCTTGATACTGGTCTGTAGGCGTTTTATACTATGTTATGTTCTTTTCGTAAAAAAAATTTTTTTCTCTGTTTGAAAATTGATCTAAAATGGCCAGTTTAATATATTTTTACACTCCGTTGTTGGCAACTAGTGACACCTGGAGAACACCAGCTTATAGTAAGTGCAGTTAAATCTTTCAATGTAGCCTGTCGGAATACAAAATAAATGTTTTACATCGTACGTTTTTCAGTATATGATTGATGTTTCGGGTTTAAGTTTTAATAATCTTAACAGTTATGTTTACTTCGTATTTGCCTGCCTTCACTGGCCCTCTGGTTCAGATTTCGATCTCACTGGAACATTTCAACATAAGGACAGAATTTTTCGCAAAATTTGGACATTTGGTGATATGTTTCACAACGTGAAATACCAGCTGATGTTTTACAACAGTAAGCTCATTAAATCCTTTTTGAAAAGTACTAAAATGTGCCGAAAGCCTACAAAAAGTATTAAAATACAAGCCGTTGAATTGCCGACCTGGTATTCACTTGTCAGTTCAGTTGTCCCTTCTTTGTTTCGGCAACAAAAACAATTAAATATATGCAACAACAAAACCGAGTAACCGACAGGAATTAACAATGAAACTGCTTTGCGTATTTATTTCTGTACCTTTTTTAACCTTTCACAAAAGATTTGCTGCATTTATCTTTGAAAATATCAGCGAGTCAAGAATTTTTAATTTTTCTCTTCATTTTCACGGGATATTTTATAAAGCCTGCATCTGTAATCCAGTCAAAATCACGGTCAGTGTTGTCTACCATGAGCAGAAGGACTCAAATTCGCCATTTGATGCCATGTTCAAATGGCCACACTTTTCATAACTCAAAGATAATAGGAGCAAGCGGTCCAGTTATATACAGGTCAGTGTATATACTGCATTATTAAATTATAAATGAAGGAACTCCAAACAAAGAAGAAACACAGGTCAGTTTGGCATGCTCCCAGTTGATCAAACTTGCAAGTTCTGACTTCAGAACACTGACAAAATATCCTCCTTCCAATCAAACTTGCAAGTTCTGACTTCAGATCTGACAAAACATTCTCCTTCCAATCAAACTTGCAAGTTCCAACTTCAGATCTGACAAAACATTCTCCTTCCAAATTCCAATCAAACTTGCAAGTTCTGACTTAGAACTCAACATTCACACAAAATATCCTCTTCCCAATTCTGACTTCAGAACACTCAGATAAAATATCTTTTGCATCAAATTTGCAAGTACAGAACATTCAACCAAAATATTTTTCTCCCAATTAAGCTTGCAAGTTCTCAGACTTCAAAACACTGACAAATAATTATTATCCTCCTTCCAATCAATCTTGCAAGTTCTGACTTCAAAACACTGACATATTAAATATCTTCCTTCCAATCAAACTTGCAAGTTCTGAGTTCAGAATACTCACACAAACTAATTCTCCCAATCAAGCTTGCAAGTTCTGACTTCAGAACACTCAGACACACTAATAATTCTCCTAATCAAGCTTGCAAGTTCTGACTTCAGAACACTCAGACAAACTATTAAATTCTCCAATCAAGCTTGCAAGTTCTGACTTCAGAACACTCAGACAAACTATTAAATTCTCCAATCAAGCTTGCAAGTTCTGACTTCAGAACACTCAGACAAACTATTAAATTCTCCAATCAAGCTTGCAAGTTCTGACTTCAGAACACTCAGACAAACTAATTCTCCCAATCAGGCTTGCAAGTTCTGACTTTGCGACATATTTATCCTTTAAACCATATTTGTATCAATTATATTTGCACATATATATTTCATACAGGTTAATAGTAATTGCATGATACGAGTAGAGTTGGTCAGTTCTATGCGCATCAAGGATTTTTCTAGTTACTGTTTTCCTCATTCACTGTAGAATCAACCTTAAAGAGTGTCCAGCCAAATTTCTAATTCTGCGAGCAGCGAACTAAATACATTCACGTGATACATTTGACATAAAATATATATACATAAATAAAATAACACGTAATGTAAATGTTGGCTTCTACTACTGTAAGCAAACATCAAAACATGCAGTTATTAAGTCACTTTTGTATTTAAACCCTCGCGAAATCAGGCTAAATTTATTCACACTGACAATCCCCGAAGTATTACAAGTAAACCAGGCTAAAGGAGAACCGTCAAAAGTTCAGCACTTCGGCACTATAAAAGCAGAACACGTTTATATATGACGAACGAAGCTCGTCACCAAAAATACTTAGAATTTAGAATAACTTACCGAAGTTACTTCTTATAGAAGACTCGACGCTTTTCCCAAGCGGACAACGCTATTAATGAATGGTTTATTTACGACGATTCTCTCGTCGACCTTTTCCCGTATACATCACATCGTTCCAAGAAGCTGGTGTTCGAGAAATGGCAATACATTAGATTCATCACGTATATTTATGTTTGAATGGAGACATCTCATTGGCCAAGAGCACCAAGAGTTACTTCGGATAGCAGAACTCGTACCCAAGCGCTTTTGTGGCTTACGCGGCGTGTAGTTATAACCAGATTATTCTGATTAAAGAGGTATCATCGGTTTCAAATTATGAAGCTTAACCATCTAATAAAACCATCCCACAAGCGGGATGTTAAACTTGAACACATAAAGGTAAAAATTCTATAGGGGTGTTGTGGTCGGGGTATGAGAGGTCGGACATTTTTCCAGAGGGTTGTGGTTAGGTTTAGGATTCCCGGGTGGCGTGATTAGGTTTAGGGTTTCCGGGGGGTGGTATGGGGGTGAGGTTTCGTTTAAAAAGGTTGTCTAATCAGATGGTGGTTTTTGGAGTTGGTTAAGCTTCATAATTTGAAGGAAATGATAGCTCGATTAAAAAAAAATTGAAATACTGACGATTGATTTGTATATATCTACGCTTGAAGGAAGACATCCCATTGGCCGAGAGCAACTTAGTATATAAATAGTACTTCTGTTGCCGCCTTGTCCCCAGTCGCTTAAAGACTTCTGCTTTCCTATTGGTTGAATTTTCTTTTGAAATTGGGCCAGGGTACCCAATGGTGAGCGCGCGGAATTAATTAAGAGGCGCGTTACTCCCTCTCGCGCCTCCACGGACTCTGACCTTACCAAAATGACCAAAATTAAATAATTTAAGAGCCTGTACGTGGAGGAGGCAGCTTCTGTTGTCTTCTGATATCAGAACTCGTTGCTATAAATAAGCATATCTCTTCCAGAGCTTTCATTTGAGATAAATATAAAATATACATGTAATGTAATTGTTGTTTTAAAATTAACCAAACGTGCAGTTAATGATGACCAATCGTCAGCTGGTATTTAAACCATGGGCGTAGAGTTTTGTTTTCGTCTAGGGGGGCTGAAGTGCTGAACAGGGCCTTTCTAAGAATTTTCTCGTGGGGGGCGTTTACGAAAAGGGACTCTTATGCTCCCCCAGAAATTTAGAGTCTTGGAAATGCCATTTCCTGCATTCTGAGGGGTGATTTTTAAGAACACTCACTGAAGGTCATGAAATGTCATAAAAACTAGTTCAAATACAACACATTTCAACAATTTTTCGATGTTGTGTTTACTGGGTTGACTTATCACTGTATATGGCTGCTTTTGGCTGACAAGAATATTAATGAGGCTGTAACAGTTACTTTAGCCTAACGAGTAACCTATAATTTGTGAATGGTGATTGATGAGTCAGTTGCTGCAAAATTTCTCGGGGGGGGGGGGGGGGGCTAAAGCCCCTCAGCCTCCCCCCCCCCCCCATACTCTACGCCTATGATTTAAACCCTCACGAAATCAGGCTTTAAATTTAGATCACAAAGATGGATGTCCGATTTACACTGACAATCCCCAAAGTTTTACAACTTACCGGAGTTACTTCTTATACAATACTCGACATATTTCCCAAGCGGCCAGCGCTATTTTAAATACGGTTTATTTAGGACGATTCTGTTGCCGAGCGTTTCTGTACGTTGTTCCAAGAAGCTGGTGTTCTGTGAAATAGCAATACATAACAGGATTCATGGCATATATTTATGCTTGAAGGGAGACATCTCATTGGCCGAGACCAACTTAGTATATATAAATAGTACTTCGGATAGCAGAACTTGTACCCAAGCGCTTTTGTGGCTTACGCGGCGGGTAGTAAAAATAGGCACGCCCAGGCGTGCATGTATCTACTGCGTTCAATGCCTATAGCAAAACTATGGTAAAACAATAATGCGACTGTGTACTTGTAACAACCTTGTATTCATAGCCTGTGTACAGCCGCTTGCTCTCCCCCCGCAAGTAAATTAATGGGGGAGAGAGAGCGTCTGTGAGTTCGAGTAATCGTGTTCCAGGTCACGTGGATTTTCAGTAAATTATATAGATAATTATTGAATAACTTCAATCTGTGTGTAATACTTTCAAAATTTCTTTATTATTACCGAAGAAACTAACAAATTAAAAACTGTATTTGATCAAAAAGACGTGTGTGCGAGAACGAGAGTCTTTGAACAGCGTATTTACTATGAATATTCAAGATAAGTTTTTCCAAAGGTCAGACTTCGCGACCACGGTCAAGTACAATTTCATGTGTGTGGCTTCAAAAACATGCGTTGTGTCCACACTATCCGATTGACTGACTGTATCATATTGTACAGTATGTTTTAATCCCAGTATCACAATTGTCATTTCAATTCAGATGTGGCATGATTAATTATTAGGAGTTGGTTGTTATTAATTAAATTAATAACAACCAACTCCTAATGTCGAAAATTAGGTATTTTTAAATCGTAGTCTTACCGACGATAGATTGTCCGTTGGAAATACTATTTCAGTTATACAATCAATCTGAATCTGTAATATTTGAAGTTGCTTGGTTTCAGTATCAGCGGCTGCCATAAATTACGTGTAATCAGAAGATAATTTAGAAGAATCGAACGAGATACAGTTAGTTGTTTACTTCGCTCGAACCAAATTATAATTTATGCTATTCAACAGCCAATTAAAACTTGTCTAATACAATGAGACTGTGTAAGGGCCAATCAGATCTGTTTCCACGAATCTGTGGAAAATCCACGTGACCTGGAACACGATTATCGGCTCGAACTCACAAACGCTCTCTCTCTCTCCAATTAATTAACCTTGGGGGGGGGGGGGGGGGGGGGGCAAGCGGCTGTACACAGGCTAGGCATTCATAGCTGAACAAAATTGACGGAATGGTATACTTGTAACAACCTTGTATTCATAGCTGAACAAGATTCGCGCGATTTTCATAATTGTCCTCTCGAGTTTGTAAAACACTCAAGACAACAAAAACCACTCGGCCGTGCCGGCCTCGTGTTTTCATTGCCTTTCGTGTTTTACAAACTCTCGGGAACAATTATAAAAATCGCTTGGTGAACAGCCTCGTGAATTCAATTGTTCTCGCGTGTTTGGAAACCCTGGTAAAACACTCGCACTCGTTTATGAAATATTACTTCTCATATCTGCATGAGTTCCAAGCCCAGACAGGTGCATGGTCACCATTCAAATACTAACTCAATCCAATTGGGCTTTACTCCGGTCCTCAGTGGTGACAGGCAGTGCGTGCTCTAATAGATTGATTATTAAAGCATAGTCAATCGAGATATATGGTCTGGAAACTCGGCAAACTTCAAAGCGCCTATAATGAGCTGTGATTTTATGTTGAACCGTACCTTACACCGTGCACATCCTTTGTTTTAGGTTTATTAATATTTAAATAGCACGGTTGAGTGATTGAACTGAAACGTTGCTATTGGACAATTCGTTCATTATACTAAAATACAATGTGTACAGTGACCGTGCACCGTGCACAGAAATGCATAAAGGCGAACAAAAAGATAGACCAAAGACTTTAGCTGAGTTTCCAGACCATATCTCGATTGACTATGATTAAAGCTATGGTACTAAAAGCTATAGTCATAAAGTATGGTAGTAAAGCTTTAAGTAGGTCAATCAAATTAACATAACTAACAACTCATAAAATTTAACTTAATTGGCTAACAATAATACAATCTAGTTAGAAGCGGTAAAGAAAATTGTTTGAGATAACAAGCATCTTTAGTATTACGCTGTAAAATTAAGAGTGAATGAAAAAGATGTCCAGCATATTTGTCATCAAAATTATAAGAGCAACAATACATTAATTGTTCTTCAAGACATATGCATACACGCAGAAAAAGGTACAATAAATGTTTGCACATTCATAACACAGACTTTGCATGACATTGACAACTGCAGCAAACAATTTTACTCCATTAATACTGTATAGGCCTGGCAGTTCACGCTCTCAACATAGCCTGTCACTGTCTCACTGGCATTTCACTATTTGTCATCTACATCGACAATATGCTATTTAATAGCATATTTCGCTTGTGGAGTACCATAGGTTTTGGCATTGTTGCTTGAACATAAAGCTAACTTTGTTTTCTTAGAAGGTCATCCATTTCTGTTCGGCAACGCACAGACTTCTCAGTTTACGAAGCTCGGTCAGACATGTTGGCCATATATAAAATTGCTTTGTCTGAATGTGAAATCGTCCACGCAACGACCCGATTAATTTGCTTTCAAAAACTTTTATCATCATTCCAACGACGTCTGGTACATCACAATCTGCCTCCTCCACAGGCTCTATTATTTAATTTTGGTCATTTTGGTAAGGTCAGAGACTGGGGACGAGGCAGCATCACAATTAAGAATTGACTACGATTGATACTTCAAATACTTACTAAATTTGTAAAAACGTCCTCTTGTTGAATATCCCACTCCTTGCAATGCTTGAATTATATCTCGCTCCATGCTACAATGACTTATGAAATACTTGGTGTACTGTAGTTATTGTGGTTTCGGTGGTTTGTCGTGAGTCAATCGTTTTATTCTATGTTTTGATTGGCTCCGAAGGCATTCTTTTGTTAACTTACATTAACAGCGCAGTACAGTAGATACAACAAGAAACTATTTCTAACAAGACGCCTGATCAGGCGTTCACTCGGGCTACTGCAAAATCACGCGCAGGTTGTACATGCAGTGCTAAGATCTAAAGCCGCCGTCTAAACACATTCAGGTCACAGACAAAAGTCAAAACACAATCCAATCTCCGATAGAAAACGCAATTTGCAATACACAAAACACGATTGCCTGTAACGTATTTCCACACATGTACACAGCGTTCATATGTCGAGTCTCTTCGGGTATTAAATATCAACACAGCTAGCGACATTACTGACCAATATCAAACTATGTCTGTGAACACGCAAAACACATCCGAGACGAGAAAGACTTGATGAGACTCTGATCATCAGGCAGTAGGAAAGCTAAGAAAGAAAGCATTATTTCCACACATGTACAGGTACAGCGTTCATATGTCAAGTCTCTTCGGGTATTAAATATCAATAGTTTCAGGTATACGGCGTGTGAGATCGTAAGCGTATATATAAATATCAAGATACTTGCCAGCGACATTACTAACCAATAACTATGTCTGTGAAAACACAAAACACATCCGAGAGGAGAAAGACTTGATCAGACATCAGGAAAGCAAAGAAAGAAAGCATTTGGCATGCACGCATCAGTTTCGCAAAGTCTTATTATGTTTGTCTTGATCGAGACGGCGGAATAAGTTTAACAACTACGTTCACCTATACTTACCAGTTTGGAAGGTTAGGTGCAAGCTGTTTTGCGAGAGGGAAGCCTGGGACGAGTCGTGGTATTTGGATTCAAGTCAAGATCCGAGCGGGCTGGGTGAAATCTTGAATTGACCACCAAGGTGATGCCTTGGCATCACTCATCCAAATACCGAAGTCGAATACCGAAGCTTAGGAAGAGCGAACTAACACGACCGCTGATAATCTAGATGGGCACGAGCTGAGATGGCCATTGGTACTACCTACCTTGACAACGACCACGAGCGTTGACGAGCACATCGCGAGCGCGATGAATGGGCACTTATAGCCCGAGCGATTAGTACTACCAGCGAGCACCTAGAAAATGGACCACGAGCGTTGACGAGCACATCGCGAGCGCGATGAATGGGCACTTACAGCCCGAGCGATTAGTACTACCAGTGAGCACCTAGAAAATGGACCACGAGCGTTGACGAGCACATCGCGAGCGCGATGAATGGGAACTTACAGCCCAAGCGATTAGTACTACCAATGAGTACCTTGACGATGGACCACGAGCGTTGACGGGCACATCGCGAGCGCGATGAATGGGCACTATAGCCCGAGCGAATATCTGACGACCACCCACGTGGGGGTGCGCATCGAGAGCGTACGGAGTGATAAGGGGGGAAACAAGGCCCGAGTTGTTAATATTCACCACTGGTTTAGTTGTTAGTTGCGTAGAGAGCGTTAGATGTTATAGCATGATGATTTGTTACTCGCAATGAGTAAACACGTTTGCTTGGTTGACAAACTTCACAAAAGGCCTGTGTAGTTGCATTTTTCGCAACTGGTCCCGGTTTGGTCTTATAATGTATATACTCTACACTCGAATTTTCCTTCACCCAAAATCCTTAGGACACGCTATGTAATCGAGTGAAATGCCCAATATTACTTATAATATACCCAATTCTCTCCTGGCATTACCACCTTATCATATATACAGAACTCGCGATCAAGCTCTCGGCAACGCCCTCCGTGGCTCAGTGGTCAGAGCATTGCACTAGAATCGCAAGGTCGTGGGTTCAATTCCTGCCGGAAGGCCTGTGTAGTTGCATTTTTCGCAACTGGTCCCGGTTTGGTCTTGTAATGTATATATTCTACACTCGAATTTTCCTTCACCCAAAATCCTTAGAACATGGATGAGTAAACACTGACTGATTCGTTAGCAGAGTTTGCCAAGAACATATAGAGCTACTGTTACTCCCAATGAGTAAGCACTGATTGATTGGTTGACAAAGTTGACAATGAACATCTAGAGCTACCGTTACTCACAAGAGTAAACGCTGATTGATTTAATTGGTAAACACAGTTCACAATGAACATATGTAGAGCTACTGTTTCTCACAAAGAGTAAACTAACAAAGTTCACAATGAGCATATAGAGCTATACTGTTTGACTCACGATGAGTAAACACCGATTGATTGGTCACCGCAGTTCACGCTGAACATATAGATTGGTCACCGCAGTTCACGCTGAACATATAGTAAACACTGAATGACTGGTTAACAAAGTTCACAATGAACATATAGAGCTGTTACGCACAATGAGTAAACACTGATTGATTGGTCAACCCAGGTCGCAATGAACATATAGAGCTACTGTTACTCCCAATGAGTGAGCACTGATTGATTGGTTAACAAAGTTCAGGATGAACATCTAGAGCTACTGTTACTCACAATGAGTAAATGCTGATTGATTTAACTGGTAAACACAGTTCACAATGAACATATGTAGAGCGACTGTTTCTCACAATGAGTAAACTAACAAAGTTCACAATGAGCATAAGAGCTATAGTGTTTGACTCACGATGAGTTAACACCGATTGATTGGTCACCGCAGTTCACGCTGAACATCTAGAGCTACTGTTACTCACAATGAGTAAACACTGATTGATTGGTTAACACGGTTCATGATGCACATATAGCTACACTGATTGATTGGTTAACACAATTCACAATGAACATATGGAGCTACTGCTCAGAATGAGTAAACACTGATTGATCGGTTAACATAGTTTACACTGAATATGTAGAGCTACAACTATTACTCACGATGAGTAAACACTGGTTATTAACAAAGTTGACAATGAACATATATGAGCTACTGTTATACTCACAATGAGTAAACGCTGAGTGAAGGTTAACGCAATTCACAATGAACATAAGATCTACTGTTACTCACAATGAGTATATGTTACTCACAATGAGTGATAAACGCCGATTGATTGGTTAACACAGTTCACAATGAACATGTAGAGCAACTGTTACTCACGATGAGTAAACACTGGTTGATTAACAAAGTTGACAATGAACATACAATAATCTTTATTTCCATCACACCATTATTGGTACATAGGATACTAATACAAATGTTAATACAAAAAAAAGTTATTCACCTAATAAACTAATTACCTACAGTAGAGTCATTGAAAATCTTGGTTAAACTATATACATATTTGGCTGTACATTCTGTTATGCATTCATCATGTATAGCCATACAATAATGAACAAGACGCCCGCTAGGCGTAAACTCGGGCTACTTAAAATATATACAACATATTAACAAAGAAGATTAATACGAACTATAAACAATAAAAACACAGAAACCAAGGCGAAACCTAGCCATACTGGTGTAGCAAAACAATGAGATGGTGGCCATACTGGTGTACCAAAACAATGAAATGGTGGCCATACTGGTATACCAAAACAATGAAATGGTGGTCATACTGGTGTACCAAAACAATGAAATGGTGGCCACACTGGAGTACTAAAACAATGAAATGGTGGCCATACTGGTGTACCAAAACAATGAAATGGTGGCCATACTGGTGTACCAAAACAATGAAATGGTGCCCATACTGGCGTACCAATACAATGAAATGGTGGCCATACTGGTGTACCAAAACAATGAAATGGTGGCCATACTGGGGTACTAAAACAATGAAATGGTGGCCATACTGGCGTACCAATACAATGAAATGGTGGCCATACTGGTGTACCAAAACAATGAAATGGTGCCCATACTGGTGTACCAATACAATGAAATGGTGGCCATACTGGTGTACCAAAACAATGAAATGGTGGCCATACTGGCGTAGCAAAACAATGAAACGGTGGCCATACTAGTGTAGCAAAACATTGAAATGGTGACCATACTAGTGTAGCAAAACATTGAGATGGTGGCCATACTCGTGTACCAAAACATTGAAATGGTGGCCATACTGGTGTGCCAAAACATTGAAATGGTAGCCATACGGGTGCACAAAACAATGAAATAATGGCCATATTGGTGTACCAAAACAATGAAATGGTGGCCATATTGGGGTACCAAAACAATGAAATAGTGGCCATATTGGTGTACAGAAACAATGAAATGGTGGCCATATTGGTGTACCAAAACAATGAAATGGTGGCCATACTGGTGTACTAAAACAATGAAATAGTGGCCATATTGGTGTACAAAACAATGAAATGGTGGCCATACTGGTGTTACCAAAACAATGAAATGGCAGCCATACTGGTGTACCTAAACATTGAAATGGTGGCCATATTGGTGTACCCAAACAATAACTTGATGAAAGTAATGTATAAACTGTTGAATAGAATCGACTTTTATTTGCAAGACATCAGTACAATAAATCAATAATAAACAATACAAGCAAAAATGAAGCAAACCACAAATATTAATACAGTTTAAACCTCAATACATTTACATACACTGATACAGCATTCACAGACACAAGTCAGCTAGTTCGGCTAAATGTCAACCTCGAATCGATGAAGATGTAAAACATAGCATGTTTACCTTTCACTTGCAAGTTGGCTTTACCAGCTTTCTTTGTTCTTTGATTTACAGCACTTGAGCAACATTTTTCAGCAGAATTTAATAACACATGTATAAAATTGATCAAGAACACATTGATCGAGAGTTGATCGAGTACTACACATTTTCAGCGTACGGTTATCGAGATCGCCGACCAACCCAGGTCTGCTAAAGTCTATTGTAAGCATTGTGAGCGTGTTTATCATTAAAACACAAATTCACTTCGAACAACACAACCAAAGGCCGTCAGGAAAAGAAAAAACTCGCGACTCATGCATGAAAATCAGCCATGATGAAATCATTTGAGCACGCTTCAGGGTCGCAAAGGCTTTTGGGAAACGTTGCGCAAGAATTGCAATTTGTCGACACAAAAAAAAAAATAATAAAAAAAAAAATAAAAATAACAGAGCCGAAACCTAGACTCGGCTACCACAGGTAGCCCGAGTAAATAGATCGTTTTTACTCAACAATTTAAAGTTATTATTAATATTTGATATCTCGTTTATGAAATTTTCTCGAAGATTTACTAATTTATCATTATTACAATTTGAGAAATAATGATATTCGTCACCTACATCTTTTGACTTACAAATGGGACATAATCTTCACTTGGAAACTTATGTGCGGATACCCTAAACCTTGTAACCGCTTGACGATGCTTTACATTTTTGACTCTAGATAAATAACTTTCAAATTCCAAATGTGGTTTCACAAGGTTTAAGATACGCAATTTACTACATTGTTGAGTCTGACCTTTCCATATAGTATTATATCTTTTACATAATTCATTTTTGATATATTTAGATAGATTATTAATATCATTTTTAGACATAACCACAGTATTCTCCAAAGACCCGATATAGCTTCAGGATATCCAAACACCGAGACGTTCGTTGAAAACCAAGACGAAACTGAGGTTTTTAAATAAATTTGGGAATGTTTGGATTAAAGAAATAGTAGGGAATACCTAATGCTATTGGATACTGTGATCCAAACACGATGGATTTTGCGAGACTTGAGAAAAGCGTAACAAAAGCACGAAGCGCTATAGGCGAGTATTTTTTAGCTTTTCGAAAGTCGAGCAACATCCCAAGTGTTTAGATCACAGTATCCTTACACGGAAAACCATTAGGTATTTATTTTTTAAAATAACTGACTTTAAATAAACGGTAAATTTAGTCGAAAAAACTTGATGGGAATACAAATTATCTCGAAAGTTGTTAACTAATTACGAATCACATTTTATTTTCACCTTGATGACGCAATGCACTTACCTGCATGGGAAATGGAAAATCCATCAACCCGAAGCTATAGCGCTTGTTTTGTCTTTTTTTTGCCAAAAATGTCAACTCTATAAAATATCGAAAACAGTGAAAAGTATTTTCAATTACCGTAAACAGCCATTTCAGCGTCTGGACTATGTTTTCAAACATCATTGGCCCTAGACAGCGGCTTGTGTATCTCAAGCTTCGAAAAAAAGTAGTGCCTTTTAATTTCATCGAGAATATTTTGTGTTCGTTGGCATTTTGCTCCATCGAGTCTTTTCTTTTAGCAAGTGAGTTTGAGGCAAGACTATGAGGTGTTTATAAACAACTTGTTATTTCGTTAAGTCACTTTTAAAACGTAAACTGATCAAATTTTTTGGAGTGTTTTCATCAGCACAAATCACCGCGTGTTATTTCTACGAGTTCAAAAGCATTTGTTCAACTTGTTTTTAGTTGAAGCTTCTCAAAGTTAAAGCCCCGTTAAACATGACTATTTTACTTATAGCTATACCATAATATATTATTTTGCTTTAAAATAAAATACAACCAAAGTGCTTTATAGATTCCCGTGATTAGACGCTGATTCAAGAAATAGAAAACATTAATCAAATTAGAAACAGAATCCAGATGGCGGCTCAGGCGGGAAAAAGTTCAAGTGACCTTAACGGGACAAATCACTTTGAGTGACTCTCAAGAAAAACTAAATGCGAAAAATTGCTTCAAGCCCGTGGGGAAGCTCAACAACATCAGTAGGCTATGTTCCAGAGAATGTATGAGTTTCTATTCGCAATGTCCGAATTTTGGATTGGTTAAATCGAGTTTACATTTTTAGTGATAGAGTACGTTTCTTGCATGTTTTTATTTTAGCCGTTTTTTGACTTCCCTTTCCTTTAAAATAACTTAAATGTTTTGTTAAAATATCTTTGTCAGGATACTTTTGTTTATCGTTGTCGTAGATTGCGAAAGTAAACAAAACACTGTTACACTGGCCTACAGCCAATCTTTAACTCTGGTGAATGGCTGCAATTGTCAATCAAAACTATAACGGAAAAACACTTCCGTTTCGAATATATTCTCGTTTTCTGTTAATTCAATTGAAGCAGTAATTTTCCGGAAGAAACACTCTCTTGGCCGTTTTCGCCAATTTGGTCATTTCAGCCGCCATCTTGGATTTTCCCGTTCACACCATCGAAAACAGTGATATAATATTTTATCCATGTTTTCAGCACGCCGGAGTAAATAAAGTTACCTTATCTATATCTAGACAGGTTCAAATATACATTATAACTAGACTTACTACATACATGACAAAATTACTGCATTCTGATTGGTTGAGAGGAGTACAATTATTTTATTAATAATTGTACTGCAGTACAATTATTTTATTAATTGTACTGCTCCCAAGGCCCTGGGAACGATGTTAACAATAAAATTCAAAATGGCGGCCAATTCCGCAATGGCAAGTTTTCACATTTCCAACGACTTGTGGTACACTATGAACTAAAAATTCCATGTAAATATTTTGAAATGAGTACAGAGAGCACCCAGAGTGAAAATGTTTCTTGTCAAGTAATGAAACAAGATGTTTTTAAAGGCGCGAGTGAGTACGAAGCATGCGTATCGTAATTTTGTCATGCATATAATAAATAAGTAATCGTATGATTTTGCTCGTACAATTAAGGATTTATACTACGCGTGATATTTGAAAATTATGCCAAATTGCACTCGCCTGACGGCTCGTGCAATTTTGGCAAAATTTTCAAATATCACTTGTAGTGTAAATCCTTAATTGTACTCGCTATCATATGATTACCTATACTAATCACACACTAACAACTAGAATAATAACTATATAACAATTATCAAAAAAATGAATTACTGGCTATGCTTTATGCTTTAATGAAATACTCCTAAATCAGTGTTATTACACTATACCAGGAGGTTGCTATATAATAGTTATAAAATTTAATAAGGGTTGGGGTTCGGATCTTCACAGGGTTGCCAGGCTCCAGCGCATGCTCGGAGCCAGATATGGTTTGAAAAGTAGCCAAAATCCACCAAAAGAGGCCAAACTACAACCTCGTACCCAGGGCCATTTGTAGAGAACTGGGCCAAGATGGCGAATAAAACAAAATGTGGAGGCTAGCCCAAAATGCGCAGTATATTGCGCATTTTATTAACTAGAACTCAGTTCTTTACACAGTAATTATACCTAATTACACCTAATTATTGCATGGTTTAAAATATAATTTCCCGTGCCGTGTGCAAGAACAACCGACAAGGTCAAAATACAATTTTTAAAAAAACAAAACAAAATCAAACCGTCTGATTTACGCCATAAGCTCTTGACCAATCAGAGGCTGAGATAGCCTGGCCTCCACCAGGGCCATTTGTTCCCACCATCTTGGCCCAGTTCCCTACAAATGACCCTGGGTACGAGGTTGGCCAAACTACTATTTTTTCAAAAGAGGCCAAAAAGAAGCCAAATGGCAAGCTCGTACCAGGGCTTTTTGATTCCTCGGTTGAATAGTCAGCAAAAAGAGCACTAGAACTGAAGTAACAGGTACGGGTTGACTGAATCGGGGCATTATATTCGAAAAATAAGGAGAAAAGATAAGAGAGGCGGACGTCTGCGAACGCATTGCTTATTCAATGTTATTCGTTACTTTATCGGCATTACAATTGGCTGAATTTCATAAACTGTGATTGGCTAAAAACACAACTAGATTAATTATCCCATATGATTATCCTCAGAAATTTACATTACAAATCAACCTCCTACATCATTTACCATACAACTAAATTATTTTTTCAAAAAGAAGCCAAAAGGCCAAACTTTTTTTTCGAGGCCAAGCAAGAAAAAAAGAAGCCAAAACCGAGTTATTTGGCCTAGAGACCCCCCACCCCATTTCCAGAAAAACGCCTGGATACAACCCGACAACAGAGGATCTAGGCCAATCTCGTCCCCAGAGCCAAATATGCCCGGCCGCGCGGGCAAATCAAATGGCTCTGGGCCAATCCGTTTGAAACCCCACGAATCGTGGGGTTTTGGGGCGTGCGCAGTTGATTATTTTGGACCCAGACCCACGAAAACCTATCGCACGGCCATCAGATTGATCAGAACGTTTGCAAAATATAGTGACATGTCGAGGCTGATTCTGGAGTTTAATTTCAACAAAATAGCAGTGGAAATGACGTTAGAAAGTAATCGTTGCTGTTTGGTATAGCGAGAGAATATTCCTTGTGTGAAATATTTAGAAAGGAAGCTGACAAATTCAAAAATAACAGCCCGTGTTTTGGTATGACTGTCCAAAAAGTATCAAATATTTATGACAGCTGTATTTAATATTGAAACAGTTTTAATTTTGTATCAAGATTTATATGAACATGAGAATATCATATTATTTTTCGGATTTTTATTCGTAGGCAACTACAACGTAATTCGTGACAAAAGCTGGATATTTTAAAATGTATTTTATGTATGTATATATGTCTCTAATAATAAAACTTATGTTTTTTCTTTGCCCTGCACTTATAATTTGTTGATTTGTAACATTTTATTATTAATTGTTACATCACTACATGTTGTGTGTCGTCAAAATAATTGATTCAGTAACATTTGACGCTTATAAAATCACGCTGTGTCAAAGTTTGAAAGAAAGTAAAAATACCAGTTGCTGAACTTTACTATGCAGAACTAGAATGCACTTAATATGTAGTATAACTAGTATGGTCTTTTTTATTGTCTTTTTTTTATTGTCTTGAGTATCATGGTAAACAATCCTTACTATGTATGTGTATATGACAAACTAAGAAAGTATCCTTGTTGTGATTTTGTCTATAGTCTTGATGAGCAGACTTGATATAAATTATGATATTTCTTCATATGCATATACAATATAAATTTGATATTGTCCTAACTATACATGTACATAATTTGCTTCTAAAGTATATAATTGTCTTCTGGCCTCTCAGATTGACAGTGCCGTAGGAAGTACCAAAGGATTGAGAAGGTTGAACAAGGACTGTAACACGTTTTCCAGTAAATTTTAATAATTTATAGGCTGCAAAACCCTCCCCTCCTGTAAGGTAACTGCAAGTTTAAACTACTTGTCTAAAAAGTGTCATGCAGAAAGACATGACAATATTTAGAGTGACAACCTTGTTTTCACAATATTCCACTCATGTAAGCTACATTATCAAGGGGTTATTCAAAATATATATTTTCCCAGTTTTGAATAACCCCTTGATAATGTAGCTTACATATCAAAGGGTGTTGTTTTATTTATATAATTATATTGCACTTTTTCAGCCTTAATAATAATACCAGTGTATTTTTTGAAGACAATACATTTTATATTTTCAGTTGTCTTGTTGACAAAACTTTGAACTTGATATTTAATTCTTTATTAGCACCTACATAAAGTAAACCAACATAACCTTGAATCCAGTTTCTGTATTAAATCTGGTAATCATACTATTATTTCCATCAGCAAAAGATAAATTCAATCATACAATTAACTCGTATTTTTCCTTAGGGTGTGGGGCATTTTCTGTCATTTTGTACAAAATATTGTCCCACATGGGATGGCATTTGTTAATTTTTGGAAGCTCTTCAGAACTAACCTAAACCTATGTCATGGGGTGAGGGTGGATGGGTTTACTCTGACTAGGGCATAACCATTTCATATGCTATATATATATTTAGTTTTATATCATTATTACATATTAGCATGATTTGCTGGGGTGTTGGACTCTTGGTGGTACGTACAGCAGTTAAGTCTGCAACCTGTGTTCGATTCCTGCACAATGGAGTTATTTGATTAAAAAAATCACTTTTGCCACTTCCTCCTGTAGTAACACTGGACCAATGAGGATGGGCCCTTACTGGATCTCTGACAACAACAGTTCAGATATATAGTGGTGTAAGCTTGTGCTAGGGTGCCTCTGGTCCAAACTGGAGTGGGTGCCCCCAAGGCCCAGGGGCAACACTGCCATTGGGTCCCAGGGGCAACACTGCCATTGGGTCCCAGGAGGTGGAGCCCCCATGAAGCCCTGGCAATATGAGCCTTTTGGTAGTCATTTACAGGCCAATTTTTAATGGGTTTCTTAATTAAAAAGCACCTGTGGCCAGAAGTATAAATTATGAACACAGGGCTCAAAATAACATTTCATGTTACACCGGCCATCACTCATGGTGACTGGTCAGTTCCAATTGTGACTGGACTGTCTGGGCAAAGGTGATTTTTGACCAGTCAAATTTCACAATGCCCCCCCACCCCCCCAAAAAAAAACCCCCAAAAAACAACCCAACAAAAAACAACCCAAAAAAACAAACAAACCACAACACAACACAACACAACACAACACAACAAAAAAACGTGTAAAGTATATTCTACACTATATATATATATAAGCTAGTACTGATATGAACATTTGTCATAAAAAGGAAATGCATGCATAGTTCACTTCAATATATATCAGACATTATGAAATGGGTCTACAATCATTTTAAGTTCCTTCAAATGGAAGTAATAAAATTAATTGCAAGTAATATGACCAGTCAAAATGACCGGTGTTATACAAGTTTGACTGGTCACATTAAAAATTTGGGCAGTCATTGCCCAGTCACCAGCCATTATTTTGAGCCCTGTGAACATGATGTGCTTTATTATACAGAAATCAAGAAGGCTGATTTCAAGGGAGCTTAGAGGGTGAAAAAACCCTGGGGGCTCTGGCAACCTGGGCATTTTAGCTTTTACAGGCTTTTTAGAGATGAATATTTAAGGTTTCTAGTGTTTCCTTCAAATCAAATCTCAGGGTGCCCCCCCCCCTGAGTTATGATGCCTCGGCTTTTACGAGGTAGAATACATAGGAGTTACACCACTGGATATACGGTATAAACTGATAGAGTTATCCAGTATAAATAAGGTTAGTTTATTGTTGTCAGAACACAAACAAGTGTATTTGTTTAATCGAGGAAAGTAATGGGTATATCTGTAGTATATATACTAGTATTAAATTGAAAACTGGTGTAAACCAGCAACTGATACTTACCACATTTGGATACAATACTTTAGACTAATTTATATCTGCCAGTTGTATTGTAGAATGTGGATAGGAGTTTGATTCAAAGTTTAATTAAACAAATAATTATGTAGTACAGTACTCATGGTCTGACAACCTCAACATGTCTGGCAATACAACCAGGAATATTAACTTTCACAAATAAAAGTTACAAACACAGTATCAACACTCATAAGACAATATATATATTTTTATATAAGGAGATATCTATGGGATATTTAAATTATTTTCGAGTTTGTATTCAATGATGCATTACTGTATTCAAACAGTCACGACTAATAATATATTTCTCCAATAATATTTCTTGTAGTTAAACCCAATGTCTAATATGACGATATAGCATAAATATTTATTTTTTAACATACAAACACGGAAACTGTGAAATCTGAAAAAGAGACAACTCTCAATGATCACGAACCGCGGGCGGCTACGATCGATGATGATTCGATGAATCTGTCGTAATACGTTCTCGCTCCCGTTTAATCGTTTATAGTCCCGTGGAAGCTCAAATCAAGGATCCAAACATGTTACTAAGTCAAATACGTATATTCCTTGTCTCTTTGGAGAGAATCTTTCATTTTGTCAGGTTTAATTCTCATAAAGATGTTTTTATTTTGCTCCGCTCCTCTTGAAAATTCAACATGAAACTATGGGAGAATGAGTATGAAATTATCTGCGCAGCGCAGTAGGCGTGGAAGCGTTAAACCAATCAGAGGCAAGTTTCAAACGGCTTGTCCCAGAGCCATTTGCTTTCCCGGGGGGGAGCTGGCTCTGGGGACGAGATTGGATCTAGGCCGGAAGCGAAAACAAAGCTTAGCAAAGAGGAACCGCGAGAAATCTACTGCTCTACAGAAATACAGAATTCTTCTGTTCAAAGACTAAACTGTTAAAAGGTTGGTACACTATTTACTTCATACTAGTTTACAAGTACCGTACTTTATTACGGTACTTTATTACGTAGTATATACTTTGCGAGAGAGCGTAAGATGGCGGATGGTCATGAAAGCGCGAGCTCCCATCTTGTTCGATTTCTGAACAATCAAACGGCGTAGTTGGCCCAGAGATTGTGAAATCTACTTTTCTATACAAAAGCGAAGACAACTTGTTTTGGAAGGGTGACTACGATGGCTTAAAAGCATTCGTAGAAGGCGAAATAAAGTTGAGTGGCAAATGGCTGTCGCCTGGTGGGGAAGCGAAGAAATTTATAAATCCTAATTTCTCTCTGAAATGGCAAGGACCCAAGAACAAAAAGATATCTGTACTAGAAGATGACGAAGACAAATACTTGGAGAATTCTCTTAAACGCTATGCACATATGACGAACAGCGAAAATCGCGAAGAAACCGAAACGTCTGTCGAACGCGTGTCTGATGTTGTCGTCGTCAAAGGCAAAAGCAAAAAATCGATATGCGAGGAATGCAAAGACTTCAAACCTGATGTAAATCAAATTTTGTCTATGATTACAGAGTTACAGCAGAAACAAGACGAAGTAATCAAAATGCCATTCAGCGAGCAACAGAATCAGAGGCGAAAATTGAAAGTTTGATTAAAGAACAATCCAATATGGCGGCCGAAATTCAATCCCTTAACTCTTTCTTGTCCGAATTGGTCTTTAGTATTTTATTCTGGCTAACGCCAGACGATTTTATTCACCTCTGGGGAAGCCCCCGGACAGGAATGAGTTATAAACTATCTCTTTAACTCTTTCTTGTCCGAATTGGTCTTTAGTATTTTATTCTGGCTAACGCCAGACGATTTTATTCACCTCTGGGGAAGCCCCCAGACAGGAATGAGTTAAAGCAACCGTAGCAGAATTAGAAATCGAGAACACTGCCATAAAGAGAGTTTTGGATGTAAAGCAAGATGAGTGGATTAAAACAGAATCC
The DNA here is from genome assembly GCA_964035015.1 of Corallium rubrum. NCBI lineage: Eukaryota > Metazoa > Cnidaria > Anthozoa > Scleralcyonacea > Coralliidae > Corallium > Corallium rubrum. The sequence continues at coordinate 10,043,023 of OZ036009.1, read as the reverse complement.
AAAAGAAGCCCAACAAATACGAATGTAACGAAAATTGTGGAAACTAAATCATTCTACAACCCCAGTCCAAAACAGCTTCACAACCCATAGTGGAAACATGGATTGTAAAAGAACTGGATAGGAAACTAGCTGACGTCACCAGTCTAAACCTAGTTGCAAATTGTGACGTCACATCAAAACAAGGTCTACTTCGGTTCATAGGAACGAGAGACCGAAAACAAGACTGTGCTTTATACATCTTCTGATAAATCTGTTATTGCCTATGTTGCTGGATATGTCTGTAGAAAAACCAAAGACAAGATACAACGGTTTGTGCAGCTAATGAAATGCGAACGACTAGTAAAGTGCGAGAAAACTGTGTAAGGTTAGAGAACATTGCAAAAACATTTAATAAGAATTTACCAGGTGTTGAAAAGCAAACTCCATCTCTGTCCTACCCTAATCTTATTAAAACGCTCTCTTTAAACAGGCGGACTTACGACTGTGGATCCGTTAACTTTTGCTTTTTTTCTTCCCTTGAAACGTCTATCTGACCATATCTTAAAATTAGGAGCAGTACAAGGAAATCGGATAGTGAATTGCTCGAACAATAATTAATCGATCAGTAATACCCCTGTAGCCCCCGTGAAATGTAGATCTATAAAAAACTTGTCCTTTTTAATTTATTTGTAAGTTGTGTAGACAATTGTGTCTCATGACCTTGCTGTTTATCCCTGCTCTTTAATTAGCATGTTATCAGTGCTTTATATGCCATTGACTAAGAATTTATCTGTACAGTACACAGCTGGGATAATAATAAGTCTCTTGCCTGTTTGCAATTTAACAACTGATTTCACATAAATGTCATATTATTAACTTTATTTTATTAATAAACAAAATTGTAACTGCATCATATGTACAAAGATAAAATTACATGTGATTTATGCATCTATTATCAGCTTCCCCCAGGGGGATTTGTCCAAAGAGCCCAATACAATCACAACAAATACCCCCAGGGTCACAGCATGATCTATTAGTAAAAAATTGGAAAAAGCCCCAACCCCCTAGGTGCAAAAAATATAAACAAGTTGTAATAAAAGTTTACAGTGCAACCATATGTTTAAAAGCTTTATTATTATGCATCTTTATATAAAAATTTTAACCAATATAATAATATAAAATACTCCCAAACTGCAGGAAATCCCACCATGATAACACCAACCACTGACCACTTGAAACAAAAACCCCAGGCCCAGGGTATAAGACCTATGGGTAATATATGATTGAGCAAAATGTTGCCAATTCCCCATGGCCTGGGAGAACAAGGAAAGGTAAAAAATCAACAATAGCCCCTGAATTCCAGTGGGTTCCCAGATGCATCACCTTATATTACAAGACTTCAAAAAAACATCTTGTTTATAAAGAAAAAAGTATGCTTTACAGTTTTGAACTTGTGATTTTTTTTTACCTTTCTATATATATACAATTTTAAAGCTGGCTGGTAAAAATAGCTGCTCAAAACAAATGTGTTGTATAATAGCATCTAGTCTGATCGTAAAATAAAAGCCTAATATCTATTATGGTATTTTGTTCATATATAATGGATTTTTCATTATATGTCGTGTATGATACCTATATACATCACAACACTATCTTTTGGGTTACTTCTACTAAGAAAATCTGTTTTCACTAAATCTAGAAAATTAGAATCATTTTCCTTTTTTAAAACAATTACTATGGTCCTTCAGAGTTCTGCTATCTTGGTATAATATTAACACACCACTATCCTTAAGCATTTGGTAAGCATTTAGAGATGCAGAGTGAAGCTGGAAACACCATCTTATTTTGAGCAGATGCCATCTTCTTCCTCTTTTGTCACTACATTTCATAGCATTCTCTTCTTGCTGGAGGAAAAGAGTTTTAAAATCATCTGGATCTTGGGATTTATGGCATGACTTCAAGTTGTTGAAGAGGCTTTCCACCACATTGTTGTCATAGGTTGTATTGTAATTGACTCCTAGAAGACAAAACAGAAAGGAGCCAGCAGTAAGTTAATAGAAGTGACCTAATAGTGACCTAAAACCTAGCAACCATCTGACACAATTCTCTTTGCAAAGGCACAAATTCTTATCGAAAAAAAATCAACTTAAAAACAAGCTTAGTGTTTGAAAATATGATTAAGCCACAATAAAAGGTAAGATCTACTTGTTGAAGTATACCATGGATAAAAATACACAGATTAAATACTTAAAATACCCATCCCCATTTTCGCAAAATACGGAAGAAATCAGGCAAAACAGACTGCTATTCGGGGATGCAATTTTCTCTACTAGTAAACTGACAATTATGTAAACAAAAACGATCTACACTTACCTTGAGAGTTGTTTCGTGGCTTAGGCGGGTTCATTTCGGCCATGAATAGGTATAAAAAGACAAAAAAACAAGAACAAAGATGTCGTCAAGAAAAAACATGCAGAGGTCAAAGAAAATCCCAGTCAAAATCATAGGGAAATCAACAATACTTACGCCATAACTCGCCATCGTGACATCACAATTTGCAACTAGGTTTCAACATCTCCCGAGCAAAGTAAATTTTCAGCCTATCAGCGGCCTGGAGACACCTCACGTGACTTTAGTTTCCTATCCAGTTCTTTTACAATCCATGGTGGAAAGTAGGTCTTTTCTTCCGCAGGAGGTTTCCACAATTCAACCGCTGGGGGCTTCCGCAAAACCTCCGACCACTTCGGAGGCGTCCGCAGTCTCACGTCGAACCCCAGAAGACTTGGACCGTTCGGGCAAAAGCCGGTAGAATGGGTAGCTTAATATGAGTAAGGCCAATTTTCACTATACATAGGTTTTTAGTTGATTTATAGTTCCACTCAAAACCTCATATAAACGACAAAGGCACAAAGCCAAAGGAATTTTTCAATTCAGATGACAGTGAATGATTAAGTTAAAACAGTTTGTCACACCTCTTATATTATATTACTATTAGAGGAAAGCTACGGCAAACTACAATCATTGACAAAATGAGTTGGAACATGTGCACCAAAGTAAGACATTTCACAATGTTTTTATATCCCCCCATCCCCCCTATTCAATGTTGGCTTCCTATCAACGGAAATGTGATGAGAACCTATAGAGAACAAATCACGAATGTTTTGTGGTGATACAACATTGTTTAGGGGGGAGGGGGGAGGGGGGGTCGAGGAATGTAGGCGGAGTGATGCAAAACATGTTAATGTTGCTTTTGTTACAACAATTTTGTCAATGATTGTAGGAAATGCAGACTATGTAATGGTATTAAATGGAAAAATTCTGCTTAGAAAAGCTCAATCGTGACACAAATACCAGGCTGCCAGCCAGCAGCCAGTCACTTACCCCGGAAATTTGTAAAAATGTAAATATTGCAAATGCAAATGATAATTCAGGCTGCTGGGGCCGGGGTCGCCGGGGCGGTAATTTACATTTATTTGTTTCGTGTTAGTCATCTAATCATTACAAATAAATAAAGACATACCTGGTTCTGAAATATTTTGAGGAATTTCAGCCATTTCTGTTTGAGTTTTGACCTAAGGGTGCGAAATTGGGATAAATAGGGCCTGCAATGAGACCGGTATACATGTACATGTATACAGTAAATTATGGAAATACTTAATGTAATTATCATTAACATGGACTTAGCATGCGGGAGTTTATTTGACTTTCTGAAAATATTTCTCCACATTTTTTTATTTTTCCACATTTTCTTCCGCAAAATATTTCCGCAAGTTTTATTTTACATTTTTCTTCCGCAAAATATTTCCGCAGTACATATTTTTTGCTCGATGCTTCCGCAGGATATCTCTCGCTAAAGTGTCCGATTTTCCACTATGGTTCACAACACTGGATATTGAAGAGCCAGAAGAGGCATATACAAGTTTTCCAGAGTTGTTTGAAAACGAAGAGAAAACTGAGGATATTGGCCATAAGACCAATGACAATCGTTCGAAACAAACTAAATACAAAAAAGTCTCAAAGAACTATGACCAAAATACCCAAGCCAAACCAAAAAATGATCAGAATAAAACCATTGTGATTGGTGACTCAATGGTAAAACATATTGACAACAAGGAAATTGAAAGAGCCGCAGGAAGCAAATCGGTTTGCCACTCTTATAGTGGAGCAACAGTAAACCAGATTCGAGAAAAGTTCAAGGAAAATGGAGATGAAGAGCAGTATGGTTGTGTTATCCTTCATGTTGGGATGAATGACTTGGTTCATCAGGAAGCTGAACAAGTGGCGACAAATATGGAGCAACTCATTGAAGAGGTAAAGATGCACACAAAGAAAATTGCCGTATCTAGTGTTATCGAGAGGTATGATGGGTGGGTAAATTCAAGCAAAATAACCCACTTTAATGACTTAGTAAACAAATTATGCTCCAAGCATAATGTAAATTTTATTAATAATAGCAATATAGATAAGTATTTTTTAAATGGCTCAAATTTACATTTGAACCAGAAGGGTGATAGAGCACTTGGCAGTTCATTCTGCACATATTTAAAGGCGTATAGAGTTAAAACCCCTGGTAATGTATCAGTGCCTTTAGGTGAGAATAACCAGTTTTTTCACCATGGTTATGGACACCTGAACAGAGAGTGGACACTGTACCTAAAATATGTCAGTCAAATGTTGCGGAAACAATAGATAGTCATGATTTTTTAAACACAAATGTGAGTAGCGATTTTTTCACTAGCCTGAACTCCATTCCCAAAGAAAGAGGTTTTAAAATGGCTTTTCTAAACATTGTTAGTCTGCCCAAATAAATTGATGAAATAAGGTTTTCAATGTCAAACAAGTGCAATGATCTTATTGCTTTCAATGAAACACGCCTAGACTCCAGTATAACTGATAACCTGATTCACCTTGATGGTTATGATATTATTAGAAAAGACAGATCGAGAAATGGAGGTGGAGTTTGTATTTATTTGCGTAGCTCTATCAATTACAATATAAGACATGATCTGATTCCCTCTGAGCTAGAGGGTGTTTGTGTTGAAATTATTAAGCCACATAGCAGACCATTTCTTGTTACAACAGTTTATAGACCACCAAATGCATCATCTGAATTCTTTGATCATTTTGAAAAATTAATCAAAGCTATTGATGATGAAAATAAAGAAATTTATATTCTGGGTGATCTAAACTGTGATATGCTTAAAACAGATAAAGATTCCAATGTTCCAACAAAGAAAATAAAGTCGTTGTATGAGTTGTATCAACTATCACAATTGATCGATGAAGCTACTCGAGTAACTATCACAACCTCCAGCCTCATCGATCATATAGTTACTAATACACCAGAGAAAATTTCTGATTCTGGTGTTATTCATACCGGAATAAGTGACCATAGTTTAGTGTTAGTGACCATGTTTTTGAGATTAGAAATATGAAAAAATTTGATCATCAAAAATTTGTTGAGGATCTGATGGGACAACCCTGGGAAAATGTGTATTTTTTAGCTGAAGATCCAACCGCTATGTGGGAAATTTGGAAGAAATTATTCTTAGAGGTCTTAGATAAACATGCACCACTTCAACACAAAAAGATTAGAACAAAAAAAGTTCCTTGGATTACAGGTGCTATAAAGGAACTTATAAACACAAGGGACAGACTAAAAAGAAAAGCCATTATTACAAACCTAGAAATAGACTGGTTAAATTATAAAACAACAAGAAACAAAGTCAATATACAGCTAAGAAATGCTAAAAAAGATTATTACTCCACGAAAATCGCTGATCAAAAATGCAATCCTAAAGAGGCGTGGAAAACTATAAACAATGTATTAGGTAGACAAAGCAAACCAACAGTGGTAAATGAGTTAAAACTAGGTGAAAAGAGCTTGACAAATGCCAAAGATATTGCAGAGGGCTTTAATGATTATTTTTCAAATATTGGCCCTAATCTAGCTAGCAAAATTGATACTTCAAATCTCAACTTTGAAACATATGTCGAGAATGCTAAATCAGAGTTCACTGCATTCCAGCCGGTCACTGTCAGGAATGTCTACCATCTGTTGCATGGTCTTTCTAGCAATAAAGCCACAGGCGTTGATAAGATTTCTTGTAAAATTATTAAATTAGCTGCACCTGCAATATCAGATTCATTGACATACATTTTCAATCAGGCAATTACTTTATCCTTTTCCCCTGACGAATGGAAAACGGCTAGAGTAATACCTCTATAAAAATGGCCAACGAAACGTGCCAGGAAATTACAGACCAATTTCAGTTTTGCCAGCCATTAGCAAAATTATGGAACGAATTCTGTATGATCAACTATACAATTATTTAACCAAATTTGGACTTCTAAGTGATTGTCAATTTGGTTTTCGAAAATTTCACTCTACAGCTACAGCATTACTAGACTGTACAAATGACTGGTATATGAATTTAGACCGGAAAATGTTTAACTTAGTAGTCTTGATTGATTTGAAAAAAGCATTTGATACTGTTGATCATCAAATTCTATTGACAAAACTAGAGCTCTATGGAGTAAAAGGGCAAGCTCTATCTTTTCTCAAATCTTATCTCTCAAATAGAAACCAGAAATGCCAAATACAAGGATCTATTTCATCAGAGAAATTGATCAAATGTGGCGTACCACAGGGCTCTATTTTAGGGCCACTATTTTTTCTATTATATATTAATGATTTGCCTCAATGCCTATATAAAACAAAACCTAGGTTGTTTGCTGACGACACAAACCTGACCGCTTTTGGAGACTCTATTACTGATCTTGAAGCCGCAGTGAATTCTGATTTGGAAAATCTTAGAAAATGGTTAATCGCCAATAAGCTTAGCCTAAACGTAGCCAAGACTGAGTTTATGGTGATTGGTTCAAAACAACTCATTAAAAGTATTTCAAATTTGCAACATCTTAAAATTGAAAACGAATCAGTTAGACAAGTTCATGAATCCAAAACTCTTGGAGTGACAATTGACCAGCATTTATCTTGGAAGAGTAACACCGAGAATATTTGCAAGAAAATAACATCCGGAATCTTGGCTCTTCGACGTCTAAAAGAAGTTGCTGATAAGCAAACACTTCTTTCTGTTTATAATGCAATTGTTCACCCATACTTCGATTACTGCTGTGAAGTATGGGATGTGTTCGGTGAAACACAATAAAAAAGACTCCAAAAACTCCAAAATAGAGCTGCTCGAATTATCATGAATATGAGCAATGACACAGATCACTCTGTTGCTTTGCAAGCATTGGGCTGGAAGCCACTTAAATCAGAAAGGAAGAAAGCTAAAGCAAAAATCATGTACAAATTATTAAATAAAATGAGTCCTAAGTCACTCACTAATCTTTTCACATATACTACAAACTTCGAAACATTTCAAGTAGTCTTTGTTTACCACAACCGCGTACTAATAATATGAACAAAAGTTTTATGTATGATGGAGCATGCATGCCTTTGGAATTCTATTCCAAAAGAAATTAGAGAAAGCAAATCCCTTTCTTCCTTTCGAAAGAAAATCGCTACTCACATTGATAACTAATGAAATTATGGATGTACCTGTAAATACTATACTAGTTAATTAAGTTAGTTCATTTAATACTATATTCATATATTTTTGTAAATAACTTTTAAATTCTATAATCGAGGTGTAGTGGGGTTGGATATGCTGCCGAGGCGGGGAGCGTGGGGGTCTGGCGTTTCGGGCGGAGGCCCTTCTCTGACGAGGGGCCTTCGCTAGAAACGTTGGACTCCTGTGTTCTCTGTTTCGGCGGTGTATCTAGCCTTACTATATTTCGGTTGTTGTTTCTATACTGCCTACGCAGCAGGTGGCCTGCGTGCGGACTTCACCCGTTTCTGGTCCCCACGGGGGACCGGAGGCAGGTGAGATCTGCACGCAGGCTACGAAGCACGGTACTTTTAAATTCTATATCCATATATTTCTTTTGTACACGCCCCTCGTGGAAATCAGCTTCGGTTCACGGGGTTAGCGTGTTTAAATAAAGTTTTTCTATCTATCTATCTAGACTGACGCATGACTGATAAATCACATGTTTTCCTGACGGAATTGCACCAAGAGTGTAAGTCAGGACAGTTATACGAACATTTCAATGTTTTACTTTAATTACTAACTGCGGCGCAATCTATCTATCTATCTAGACTGACGCATGACTGATAAATCACATGTTTTCCTGACGGAATTGCACCAAGAGTGTAAGTCAGGACAGTTATACGAACATTTCAATGTTTTACTTTAATTACTAACTGCGGCGCAATTCAAGATACCTTATAATCTTCTCTCAAAAGCATATTCAAGTTCTAGGGAATAAATCTTCACTTAGTAGATCAACGAGTGGACAGAAGCCTTCGACAAACCGAAACAAAAGTAAATTTTGATACTGATTCAAAACATTTCGGCTCTTTGTTTACAACCATTCATTTGGCGTTGTAAATGATACAATTTCTTAATAGGAAGTATGCAATTTATCTGAGTCTGCGACAACTAATAAATACATTCACTCAGCTAACGAACGAATGGTTGGAACTTCGAAGCTGTCAGCTGATTGAATTAGTAACTTCGAATCGCATTTAATTTCGCCAAGTCGCCGCCAACCTACTTTCCAAATTTGGGAAGTAAGGTATCATCACAGGGAGCCGTTTATTATCTGATTTGAAAACACCGAGAAGTGTGTTGAAAAACGAGGCGATAGCCAAGTTTTTAACTCATTTCGAGGTGTTTTTAAATCAGATAATAAACGGTATATATAGCTTCTTAAACAAATCAGTATTTAAAGAGAAATTTCAGCTAAAAGTTGTCTTAATTTATGGGAATTAATTACCGCCGGCATTTAGCAACAACGTTTCGGTAACTGGTTTCCATTGTGCTTTCCTTATGAGTTATTAATGAGTTTGAGAAGTAATATATCATACGCGAGGAGGAGTGTTTCATCAGGATATATCCAAACACCGAGACGTTAATTGAAAATAGAGGCGAAACTGGGGGTTTTCAATAAACTTCGAGATGTTAGTTTATCAAAGAAATTGCTACAATGCTACTGGTTGTCCGTGTTTGGATATTTTGATCAAACACGCATGCAAGTCTCGCGATTTGAGAAAAGCGTAATAGAATTAGCGCGAGCCACTAGGCTAGTGTTTTAGCTTTTCGAAAGTCGAGCAATATCCCAAGTGTTTTGATAACTTATGTCTCCCAATAGTATTCTATTTCACACTGGCAACAAAATCGCATCGCTATTAATGTGAGTTTGTACGGCTTCAACAGTAGACCATTAATGGTGCCTTGTTTTAAGGGATGAGAATTGGGGTGTAAGGATTGGGGTATATGAGCCCAATAATGGTCTCCTGGTAGTGTACAGAAGCATGGAAAGCTACAGAAAGGGTGATTACCCACACGCTCTGCAGGGTTCGAATTAGCGGCTCGCTATTCGCAATTTGCGAATGCAAATTTGGTTTTTGCGAATGCCAAAAAACCTATTTTGCGAATGGCGAATTAACATTTTACGAATGTATATATACGTGTTTTGTTCATCAGTCGAGCGAGATTCCTAACTTTTTTTCCAAATATGGCAATACTACATGTACCTTCATACACTATAGCCTATATTTTAGTGAGTATTTTCACAGTGTCGCAAAACCTGCCGAAAAAAAAAAAAATAGCGTTGGATTGCGAGATGTGTTGTGTCGATTTTTAGGCACACATGCGCTTTATCACATCTTCCGATCTCACGGTGTCAATTTCCAAGGTTAATTAGTTGCGATGCAAAAGTATTAATAAATTACAGTAGATTAAAGTAAACAATCGCCAGTCACCACGCGGGGATGGAATATTCAGCAGAATTAAAAACTGTTCTGAAATGGGAGAAAGAGTTCAAGTGCTCTTTTACCAAAGAAATCATAAATAGAAAAGTTGGACACTCATCCTTTAATAACACTCGACTCCGAGTATCCTTTCACTTTGTGGAAATATATGTCTTTAATTTTACTTTAAAACCAAAAAAATGTAATATAATCTTTGAATTTGAATTCGAAATGACGAATTTAAAAGTGATTTACAGTCTTCTGAACAACAAGACTGAAGTCAAGACTCTGAGTTCTAATATAGAAGTCTACTATTTTTTAACGAACGTTTACGCGTTACCAGGGGGGGGGGGGGGGGGGTAAATACTAAAAATCACACGAGAATTTTGCGAATGCACTTTGAATTTCTAATTCGAACCCTGCTCTGATGAATGAGGATATAGTAAAATTGGATAACAAACCGGTGGGAATGTCCGCAGTGATGCGTTAACATCATGTGCCAGGCCAAGGACATCACCCCGCCATCGACAGTGTGGTCCTCCACAAAGTTCACATGATGGACGTTCGACCCACTTGAGCATGCGCAGTTAGTAACTTCAGCGGTTTAGGAGCAAATGTAGTATGATACGCCAATTCCAGGAAAGCAATGTACATGTTGGCATAAGAAAATACATCATATAAAGTAAGACAACAACAAAATCTATAATAAAACAAGGAGAAAAAGGAGGAACCCACCGCCAGAGGAGAAGTGACAGTCCTGACCCAGTAAACTGGGAGGGTTGATTGATTGAGGTACCCCGTTTTCAGAACTACCAAGACTCCATGACTGGAACTCCGCCTACCGTTAAACCTATACGACGTAATAACTAACACAGCAACGTCGCGTCTATTGTCAAACCCAAACACCAACACATGCAGTCACGTATTATAAGACAATCAACATAGAACCGATGTCGCACAGGCCCGTTAGCGCTGTATGTGATCATTGTAAATAACTTGGAAAACTTCGCCCATATTTCAGAATACAACTCTGAATTGCATAGCACAAAAAACTGGTGAAAGTGCACCCTGGTGAATTCTTGCCCATACATGCAGTGATCGACAACCCTCACCCGCACCCATCGGGTATATAGAAGAGGAAGTTGTATCACAAACCAGCAACTGGCAACTCCTTTCCCTGGCAAAGCCTTGCGCGGTAATCCATAAAGGCATAAACCTCACGTGAACAACATATTTGTCCTCATCCCTTGGCTTGAGTCACCAGGTCGAGGGAGTCATTCCACAAACACTGGCAAAATCTCACCCTGGAGTGGTAAACCTTGACTGGTAATCGAGACACCTCACACGCTTTGCAGGGTAACGTATATGTGATCATCCCTCGAAACATCTGGTCGAGGAACAGAGGGGGTCCTGTCACCAACATCTGGCGAAGCCTCGCCCTGGCAAGATTTTGCCGGTTATCAGTGAACCTCACGGGTATAACATTTGTGATCATTCTTTGACCCATCTGGTCAAGGAAATCATTGCACAAACCACTGGCGAAATCTCGCCATGGCCAAACCTTGCCGGTAATTGATAAACCTCGCGGGAGCAACGTTTGTGATCATCCCTCGAACCATCTGGTCAGGAAGTCACTTCACAAAAGCACTGGCGAAGTCTTGGGCGAAATCTAGCCCGGGCAAAACCTTACCGGTAATCGAGAAACCTCACGGGAATAACATTTGTGATCATCCCTCGAACCATCTGGTCAAGGAAGTCACTTCACAAAACCACTGGTGAAATCTCGCCCTGGCAAACCTTGACTGCATGGTGATCGGTAAACCTTACGGGAATAACGTAGTTGTGATCATCCCCGCGGAACCATGTGGTCGAGGAAATCATTTCACAAACAACTGGCAAAACCTCGCCCATCAGCGCTGATCAGTAGACACAGGGCCGGATTAAGGTTGCGCGGGGCCCCTTGACCCCCCCCCCCCCCCCCCCTCCTCCTCGACGGCGTTGCGAACACCTTACTCAAAAAAAATTCAAAGATACAAAAGATTAAAAATTCTTCCTTTTGTCCCCCAAACGATCAAAAGTTGCCTGTGTGTTTACAAAAAGGGAAATATATGTCAATAATTTGGTCTGACCTATCTGCGTGTTTGTGAACAGTTAACAATACATTATATATATACAAGAAAAAAAGTGAACGCTAAGGCTGATTTCCAGTCAGTGGAATTTTGCGAGCGTGCGGAATTTTTCTTTGTCTTTTGTGCTCTGAATTAGATTAGTTCCGCTCGAGTGCTCACAAGACAAAGAAAAATTCCAAGAAATTTGTTACCGCTCGCTCAATTTTTTCCCGATTTGTCTCAGTTTTGCACCAAATGTAGTTAAGTATGTGACGGACACTATCGTATTTTTCTATTATGCAGTAAATAAATAAAATATTGTTGCAGATATACTCATCAGTTTAAAATCACAGTACCTTCGCGCCGCGGTTTAAGGCCGTCTTTGGTTTTACCAAAAAGATCTCAATTTATCATATTTACACTTCTCAATGTTTGTTCTAAAAAATTGTGTTCGCGCGTGTTATTTATGTAAAAATTACCTGAGTTACACGCTTTTATTTATTAATTTTACAATCATACAAGTGAGCGAAAGAATTAATACAAGTTAAAAATAAAAACGGTGCAAGACTTGGTCATGGTTGAAGGTATGGTCAACAGGGCATGAGTCCCATGTGAAGACCAACCTGACAAAAAAAATACAGAGTAGACATCATAAATTACTGTCGTGGCAATAAAAGCGTTCCTAAAATAATTGTGCAGTTGTATTCCTCAAGTTGAACAATTCATTTGATGAAAATATTGCTAAACTTCCTGTTTTGAATTCTGTTTTGAATTTGATTGGTGTTTGGCAAATAATCCTTTTTCTTATTGGTTATTCAAAAACCAGGAACCAATCAAATTCAAAACAGGAAGTTTAGCAATAATAAACAGGAAGTTCATCAAATGAATTGATCAATTTGAACAAACGAATTGCACAATTATTTAGGAACGCTTCTATTGCCACGACAGTAAAGACAAGGACTAATCCCCGAGCCGGGCGACGGGCCGAAGGCCCGGAGCCCGGTGAGGGTGCTAATCTCGACACGCGTGGAGTTCATTTTACACGCGTGTAGAGAAAGCAAGGCAGACGAAAATCTGGAAGCTGTTTATATATATATATATATATATATATATATATATATATATATATATATATATATATAAACAGCTTCCAGATTTTCGTCTGCCTTGCTTTTTCTACACGCGTGTAATATATATATATATATATATATATATATATATATACTGGTGACTGGTACTGGTGACTGACAATGAAGCACCACAAAATTTTAAACCAAATCTATGGCTATATTTTGCGAAACGAAAGAAACGAAATGGAGCCCGCTCTACTAAAACAACAAACAGCGCCAGCGGTTTAATATGTCTTGAAGAGAAACCAGAAAACCTGAAAATACTAAACGCTGTATGGTAAACAAAAAGTCGATCTGAATTGGCAGTGTTTGTGGTAACTCAGGTAGGGCATTATTTGTATATTTCTTTTGCTGATTGGATTCATTGTATTAAGTGCCAAGACCGGCAATACGTTTAAATAAAAGCCCTTTTATAGTCACTCGTCCGTTAAACTTAATCTAGCATCTATTATATAAAGTTTAATACATTGTGTTGTTTTCATGTTTTCGCTTAAACCTAAATGATATACAGCTGCACTTATATTCGTGCTTACCTTTTTACACTAACTTGTAAAACTTATCTGGACGTGGTGTTTTTCATTGACTATGTATATGCACTTCTTATTATTTATAATACTCATGGGCCGACTTTGCCGATTTTCTAGGCAGTATTTCCAACTTTTCGCCAGAAACGTTGTCTGTTTAATATTTCTTTCTGGAATCCGATTCTACTTAATTGTTTTTATCTCAGACTTTATATTATAAATGTAGTTTTGGAGCTGTTAACTTTTAATTCTTCCTTTGCAAAACATGTATGCAGAACAGCAGAGGGAAGCCATTTAAAGACTTGCTAAAAATAATTCCCTTGGAAACCTATAAACAATGAATATATGTTTTACAGCTATAGTTCAATTAATGAAACCTAAGTTTTGCTTTCATATGTTCAATTTTCAAATCAGAAATCTGAAAGTAAACAGTTAGTCACCCTATAAATGCATATCAGGAGGGTCTTGAAGTATAAATTTGGTAGCTCGTCTTTGAACACCCTCCAGGATCGCAAGATCACGTGATGAACTTTGAGGTGCCCAGAACTGACGTAAGACAGGTGAGATCGGACGAGTGCGAGATAGAGTGGCCGACGGCAGCGAGTGTCAATTGCTTGTGCCAAAACATAGGTCGAGAAATAAAATATCCCAGCTGCTAAACCACTACATTAATAAAAAAATGCGAACACACTTGTTTAGAACAAACATTGAGAAGTGTAAATATGATAAATTGAGAGCTTTTTGGTAAAACCAAAGACCGCCTTAAACCACGGCGCGAAGGTACTGTGATTTTAAACTGATGAGTATATCTGCAACAATATTTTATTTCTTATTTACTGTATAATACGATAGTATCCGTTACATACTTAACTGCATTTGGTGCAAATTTGAGACAAATCCGAAAACAAATTGAGCGAGCGGTAACAAATTTCTTGAAATGGCTTCCTAGGGTATCCCGTAACCTTAATAAAGCTAAAAATAGCCAACATGAAGTCATGAACAAAATGTATATGCATGAACATGCAAAACATTGGCGTCTCAGTCTGCAGACGCCTTGTAAACGTTATGTTTACGCTATTTCATAATAGCAAAATCATTACAGTTGATTTCACATTACTTTACCGCCGTGTGCTGCGAAGTTCGTTCGGAAGTTCAGATATTCTCGTTCGGAATTATGTTGCCAAGGTTGAAAATTATCCAATCAAATTGCGAGCCTTGGATCAAAACTCGTTCTGATTGGATAATTTTTCAACTTTAGCAACGTAATTCCGAACTTCCGAACGAATATCTGAACTTCCCAACGAACTTCGCAACACACGGCGGTAGTAATGTGAAATCAACAGTAATTAATGACGACAAGTCAATGTTCCGCAGAGTAAGGCCGTTTAGCCGCTTCTGTGTCATGCACGATCGAACTTGACTTTTTATGCGTTGCAGTTTAGAGAATAATCTTTTGCCAGAACAGTTCGAGATCATAAGACTCGGGTAAATGCGAAATGCCGGCAATGACAGTATACGTATTCGGAACTGATACAGTTTCCAGATTGTTGGGTACAGAAGCCTGTATATTCGCAATACCAGCGACTCTACGTTTAACTAGAATTACAAGCGTAATTTTCATCTAGGCCCTATATGCTCTTTGAAGGCTTACGCGCCTAATCGTTTTTGCAATTCACCATCTATACCATCTTCAATCACCAGGAACGTGCCTGTACGAAACTTATCGGCAGCTCATCGTAACAGCGATTTTGTTGACGCACGTCTAACTTCTTCCGTGTAATGGTCACATTCACTGAGGTCACATTCACTGAGCTTCTGTACTTTCATAGTTTATTAGTTTAACTGTAATTTGCTGAAGCCCCGCGCTTTTTAGGGACCCCGCGCTCTTTGGGTGCCCCACGCCTTTTGGGGGGCCCCGCGTTTTTTGGGGGGTGGCCGCGTTTTTCGTGGCCCGCGCGTTTTTGGGGCCCCGCGGTTTTTTGGGCCCCCGCGCTTTTGGGGTCCCGCGCTTTCTAGAAAGGAAGTGCAGAACAAAAAATTGCGCAATCAGAAAGCGCGGGGCACCCCCGAAAGCGCGGGGCCCGCGGCATATGCCGCTTTTGCTATATGGTTAATCCGGCACTGAATAGACAAAGCTCAATAAACAACACACGAAGAACAAATTTATGATAATCCCTCGAACCATGTCGCGGAGGAAATCATTTCACCAATACATGCACAAGTCTGTTAAAATATATCGGACTACCATAGTCAGTATAAGCATCAATTTCGGTCGATCAAGCTGTGAGCCCGACAAGATATTCTAGTTGTTAACAGGAAGAAAGCAAAGAAGATTAGAAGAATAAGCAATATATACCTCACGCAGCAGAGACAACTCGGAAATATTTGACACGCTTCAGGTGTTCCAGCCTTTGTCGCTCGTCTGACAAAACTGACAATCATCAATATATAAGTAAACTGTAGTAGACCTTGTTTAGAAGGCCATAAGAGCTTGTCTTGCTGTAAAGTACTGGCGAAGGCTCCTGGCGAAGGCTATAGAATGCAGCATAAAGCACATGTTGTGTCAGTGTGGTCAAGTAAGCGACTCCGACATTGTCGGAGTCGCTTACTTGACCACACTGACAATTTATTCATAGTTTGTTGACCTTTATATGCGATGCTCTAATTTATGCAGTTGAATAGTCAGCAGTTTATCAGATTGTGAGCATAGACCACTTTCATAAAGGCCTTCACTTTAAATATTCAGTCGTTTATGTGCATCTAAATGAGCCTTTCTGGCCTCGTTATGAAGCAAAGATTCTTTTGAATTGCAGACACACAAACGAGGCCAGAAAGGCTTATTAAGATGCACGTAAAAGAATATTCAAATTAGTCGCTATTATGAAAGTAGTCTGAGTAATACTTTTCAGTATTAAAATTCAATAAATCATATAAATCGTTTATAATTAGTTTTTGATCGAGACGGCGGAATATTAACCCAGATCGAAATATGAATAGCTCTGCCAGCATCTTTTAGTGTAGATTTACGGCCATCAATGTCTGCAGTTGTAAGCGTAAGTGAGCATATTTAACATTAACACAGTTGTCAGCCACATGACTGATCAATAATAATAATAATAATGATGGTACTTATATAGCGCCTATACATTGCTGTCCTAAGCGCTTTACAATGTCATATTATGCTTTACAAATTATTATCTATATTTACAGTAAATTTTATCATATAATCATAATTATCATATAATCAATAATAGTGTTCTTGTGATCTTCTGAAAGCTTCACACCAGAGAAGATGCAAAGCCGATCGGGATGATGTAATTGCAATGCAATATCTCGATCACGTGTCTCGACATCGAAAAAAACCCGGAGGGTAAACTCACTGACTTATATTTATCTGGACTGCGGGTACTGCCCATTGCAAAAATGTATGACCATTTTCAAATTCAAAATGGCGGCATTTATAGGTCCTGCTAATGGTAGCGACCACTGACTTGTATTTCTCGCAACTTCGTTGATATTGTTTTCAATATTTATGCATGGTTGGTCATTGTTAATTGTGGAACCAAGACTGAAAAAGCGTATTGAATTATTTGTCTGACCAAATAGGAATATCAGTAGACATGATTTCGAGTTTGTATAAACAAAATATCAGTTCATGTTTGTTGCTGAGCGGCCCGGAACATTTTCATGATAAGAGACTTATGGTAACTCTGAACTAGCAACATAATTACTAGACAATTATTCCCGGCACATTCGTGAACGGCACGGATAATCAACAATAAAATAAACAATTAATATATGGCAGTTGACCCCAGTTCTACAAACATTTTGTTTTATGAAGTCGCCAGCTCTATAAAGAAGGACAAGCGATGAAGAACACGAAAAAATCGTAAAGAATCGAGGCGTTGTCCAGTTCTCATTAGAGTGTCTTTATCAATTAACCTTTTCCAAGTGTCGTTACAACTCGATAAAGTCATCATTTTAGAAGACGAAAAGCTTCTGACTGACGGATTTTGACGGTCTTCCACTGCATGCCCCACTCTGGACGGCGTCTGGTAGTTTGTCGTCCGGCTTTCTTGCAGGGTTGCCAGGTCATCTGGGCCAAAATAAGCCAAACGCATGTTCAAAATAAGCCAAAAAAGCCAAACTCTAAAATTAAGGCGGGGGACTGGGCCCGAGTGCTAATTGCAGTAATAATTATGCAAGTATGCCATAGATATCGGTTTATCACTTTATCTGACATAAAAACTTAAAATTTGCTTATTTTTTAAAATTATTTATTTAGGTATACACTCACATTTTTTCCGATGAAAAACTGAAATATGGTGAAAAGACCGACGACTTTCCATTTTTTAGAAAAAAAGCCAAAAATAAGCCAAAAAATAGTTATAAGCCAAATGAAATTTTTCCAAGCCAAACCTTGTAAAAACAAGCCAAATTAGAGAAATTTGGCTTAAAAAAAGCAAAACTGGCAACCCTGCTTTCTTGTTTTAACGACGGGAAAATAGACGGACGATGGAAATCTCTTCGTTTACCGGACTATAAAACACTTAAAGGCGGTTTTCCATGAGGCGGAATTTTGCGCGCGGAGCGGAAATTTTCTTTGTCTAATTGTGATTTCTCGGGTGGAACTAATTAGAAAAAACAAAGAAAAATTCCGCTCCGCGCGCAAAATTCCGCCTAGTCAGTAGAAGACCGTAAAATATGCAATTTTAAATACCTGTGTCAATAATCCGGTCCTTAGGTATCTGTCAGCGACCATTGCCATTAGCAGGACCTGTAATGCCGCCATTTTTGAAAATGAAAATGGTAACACTTTTCCCAAGTCAAAAGTAATAGGAGCACGCAGTCCAGTTATATATATATATATAGGTCAGTGGGTTAAACCTTGGACTCGGCTACCACAGTAGCCCGAGAAATCATTTTATTTCGTTAAGTCACTTTTAACGTAAACTGATCAAATGGAGTGTTTTCATGAGCACAAATCACCGTTTTTTTTCCTACGAGTTCAAAAGCAGTTAAAGCCCCATTATACATGACTATTTTACTTATGGCTATACCATAATATATTATTTTGCTTTTATATAAAATACAACCAAAGTGCTTTATAGATTCCAGTGATTAGATACTCTGATTCAAGAAATAGAAAACATTAACCAAATTAGAAACATAATCCAGATGATATATGGTGTCTCAGGCGGGCAAAAGTTCAAGTGACCTAAACGCGACAAATCACTTTGAGTGACTCTCAAGAAAAACTAAATGTGAAGAATTGTTTCAAGCTTTAATTTCCCTTAAGATCTAGATAACCTAAATGTTTTGCTGAAATATCTTTGTTAGGATACTTTTGTTTATCGTTGTCGTAGATTGCGAAAGTAAACAAAATACTGGCCTACAGCCTAACCATCAAAAACACTTCTCTTTTGAATTTCTTTCGCGGAGAATTACAGGCTCACAGGCATGTCTGCAATTAACAACTGCACTATTCAAGTTCGGAAAGAATTGGAAAAGTTATCTTCTCATTTTCCCCTTAGATATGTTCTTACGCAGAGGAATGTATATATGGGCTCCTTTACTGACGTTCAGTGTACCGTACAAAACTTTACTGGAGTGGTATAGGATGGAGATATTAATGTATGCAAATTTATGCGGTAAAATCGGTGGTAGCCTTGGGTCGGGTCATGGCTGGTTATTAAATTAAATAAACAAAGCGGATTGAAGTTTCATTTCATAGACATTGGTAGCCGAAAGCAAAATTGGTAATTTTAACATTTAATTTTTACAGTGTGGGCTCATACAACATAAGATGAAAGACCACAAGACAATTCTTCAGTCCCAACAAAAAGCACTTGTCAGTAAGTTACAGCAGTATGGAGAAGACCATTTATCGATCGCAGACAGTTATGATAGGATTGGGGTCACACAACATAAGATGAAAGACTACAAATCAGCTATTCAATCCGGGAGAAACGCACTTAAGATCAGGTTAAAACTGTATGGAGAAGACCATCCATCAACCGCAGACAATTATGATAGTATTGGGGTCACACAACATGAGATGAAAGACTACAAGTCAGCACTTCTGTCCAAACAAAAAGCACTTAAGATCAGGTTAAAGCTGTATGGAGAAGATCATTCATCAATCGCAGACAGTTATTATAGTATTGGGGTCACACAACATATGATGAAAGACTACAAGTCAGCACTTGAGTCCAAACAAAAAGCACTTCACATCAGGTTAAAGCAGCATGGAGAAGACCATCCATCAACCGCAGGCAGTTATCACAGTATTGGGCTCACACAACATGAGTTGAAAGACTATAAGTCAGCACTTCAGTTCCAACAAAAAGCACTTAACATTAGGTTAAAGTTGTATGGAGAAGATCATTCATCAACCGCAGACAGTTATCATGGTATTGGAGTTACACAACATCAGATGAAAGACTACAGGTCGGCACTTCAGTCCCAACAAAAAGCGCTTAACATCAGGTTAAAGTTGTATAGAAAAGATCATTCATCAATCGCAGACAGTTATTATAGTATTGGAGTCACACAACATATGGTGGAAGACTACAAGTTAGCACTTCAGTCCCAACAAAAAGCGCTTAACATCAGGTTAAAGTTGTATGGAGAAGATCATTCATCAACCGCAGACAGTTATTACAGTATTGGGGTCACACAACATATGCTGGAAGGCTACAACTCAGCAGCACTTCAGTCCAAACAAAAAGCACTTCACATCAGGTTAAAGCTGTATGGAGAAGACCATCGATCAACAGCAGACAGTTATCGTGAAATTGGGGTGACACAACATGCCATGAGAGACTATAAGTCAGCACTTCAGTCCAAACAAAAAGCACTTCACATCAGGTTGAAGCTGTATGGAAAAGACCATCCATCAACGGCGGAGAGTTATGAGAGTATTGGGATCACACAACATGAGATGAAAGACTATAAGTCAGCACTTCAGTCCGATCAAGAAGCACTTAACATCAGGTTAAAGCTGTATGGAGAAGATCATCCATCAACCGCCGACAGTTATCGTAGTATTGGGATCACACAACATGAGATGGAAGACTACAAGTCAGCAATTCAGTCCAAACAAAAAGCACTTCACATCAGGTTAAAGCTGCATGGAGAAGACCATCCATCAACCGCAGATAGTTATTATAGTATTGGGATCACACAACATGAGATGGAAGGCCACGACTTAGCTCTTCAATACGGGGAAAAAGAGCTTAACATCCGGTACGTTAATAGGGCAGTCTGCTTAGATCTTGGGGATATTTCACGTTAGAATTTCACATTTAGTTAGTTATATTTGGCTGACGTGGGGTGAAGTGGAGTGAGGTGGAGTAGAGCGAAGTGGAATGAAGTGAAGTGGAGTGAAGTGAAGTGAAATGAAGTGAAGTGAAGTGAAGTGAAGTGAAGTGAAGTGAAGTGAAGTGAAGTGAAGTGAAGTGAAGTGAAGTGAAGTGAAGTGAAGTGAAGTGAAGTAAAAGTGAAGTGAAAGTGAAGAGAAGTTGAAAGTGAAGTGAAAGTAAAGTGGAACTTAAGTGAAGTAAAAGTGAAGAGAAGTGAAATGAAAGTGAAGTGAAGTGAAGTGAAAGTGAAGTGAACGAATTAGGAATATTAAAGCCTATTATGAAACACGGATGAAGGGCAATGTAATAAACCTGACATTTAATAGAAGTTCTAACGTTTCGTTGCTTCGGAACATCAGAGAATGAACGAAAGATTTTTCATTTTTAACGAATAATCTAACATTGTATATATTATATCTTAATTCCAATTTATGGAGGGCCACAGCTATTGCTGTCATGTGTTTAACCCTCTTTAAATAAAGTTGTTTATTTATTTGCATATTATTTATTTATTTATTTAATGATAAATAACGGTATATATTATTACAAGCTTTTTGCAGGATTGGTATTGGCGTGTGAAAGAGAGTTGTCAACGCAGTGCAGAAATGTACGCTTCTTTTGTGGTCTTCCTTTTTTTCATTAGATGCACAATTGATGAAGATGGAGGAAGTATGTCCTTTCCCTCTGCGGGTGGTGCCTTCCTCTGCTTTCCAGCGAACGCTGTTTCAAGACCCACTACCGTATCGTGTGCTCTTATGAAGTGAAGTGAAGTGAAGTGAAGAGAAGTGAAGTGAAGTGAAGTGAAGTGAAGTGAAGTGAAGTGAAGTGAAGTGAAGTGAAGTGAAGTGAAGTGAAGTGAAGTGAAGTGAAGTGAAGTGAAGTGAAGTGAGGTGAGGTGAGGTGAGGTGAGGTGAGGTGAGGTGAGGTGAGGTGAGGTGAGGTGAGGTGAGGTGAGGTGAGGTGAGGTGAGGTGAGGTGAGGTGAGGTGAGGTGAGGTGAGGTGAGGTGAGGTGAGGTGAGGTGAGGTGAGGTGAGGTGAGGTGAGGTGAGGTGAGGTGAGGTGAGGTGAGGTGAGGTGAGGTGAGGTGAGGTGAGGTGAGGTGAGGTGAGGTGAAGTGAAGTGAAGTGAAGTGGAGGGAAGTGAAGAGACGTGAGGTAAAGTGACGTAACTTGACGTGAAATGAAATGAAGTGAAATGAAATGAAATGAAATGAAATGAAATGAAGTGAACGAATTAATTAGGAATGTTAAAGCCCAGCACTAAGGAATATTAAAGCCTAGCATAAAACACGGATGAAGAGCAATATAAGCCTGACATTTAATAGAAGTTCTGAGTAAACGTTTTATTGCTTTGCGAAACAAGGTATTTGAATGATATGAGTGAATAGTTTTGCTGTCATGAGTTTAACCCATTTTAAATAAATTTATTTATTTATTTATTTATTTATTTATTTATTTATTTATTTATTTATTTATTTATTTATTTATTTATTTATTTATTTATTTAATGATTAAAAAAACGGTATATATTATTAGAAGCGCTTTTTACAAGATTGGTATTGGCATGTTGAAGTAAGTTGTCAACGTAGGAATTTAAATGTACGCTTCTTTTGTGAACTTATTTTTCTTATTAGATGTACAATTGATGAAGATGGAGGAAGTATTTCCTTTCCCTCTGCGGGTGCCTTCCTATCCTTTCCAGCGAACGCTGTTTCAAGGCCCACTACCGTATCGTGTGCTCTTATGATGCAGAAAGACAATCCGTTCGAGCTGAAAAATGGGGAGTATTTCTGCAGCAGCATTGTCCGTATAGATTCTGCAGAAACAACTTTTGCTAAGCCAGTCACAGTATTGCTGTCTCACTCAGTTGCAGTCCAAGGTCCTTATCTTGATTACTATGATGTAACAATGATGCAATGTGGACAACAGTGGAATGATTTGGAAACCAAACATTGCATTAAATTCGAAGGTACTATATTTGTATTTTGTCGCGGTTATTTGTCCGACATTATGAAACCTTAAGAAACTATACAGAAGACCTTCATGGTAAATAGAGGTCTAACTATATAAACATAAACATAAACATAAACATTAACATTAACATTAACATTAACTTCAAAATCAACATCAACATCAACTTGAACATCAACATCCATAAGCCGATTCGCGCATTTGTCCACGCGTCTACCAGCCGCGGGCAGTACTGCGCAAGATATTTTAGCGCAAAGGAGCCGCAGTTTTACGCAGCATAAAAGCCTAGAAACGGCAATAATTACGCAAAAACATTTCCTTGGTAAGCTCACGACCTTACAAGATTGCTAAATAAAAAAAAAGCCGATAGAAAAGCAAAAAGGACTAAATAAAGACATAACAATACGAAAGAAAGTGGTAATTAACTGAGTGTCATACGGCAACATGTCCTCTCACATAGAATTCAGGATTATTCTGAATTGTCAAATGGTCTAGAATTCAAGATTATCCTGAAGCCTAGGGGTCTTCTCTGTCCCACATGCGGGATGTTAAACTAAAAAGAATGTAACAAAAAACCAGTAGGGGTATTGCGGCCGAGGTCTGAGAGTTGGTACTTTCTTCCCGGAGGATTGTGGTTAAGTTTAGGGCTACCAGGGGTTATGGTTAGATTTAGGGTTGCCGGGGTGGGGGTCGGGGAAGGGGTGGCGGGTTGGGATTTCATCTCTCTCTTCAGGATTATCCCGAATTCTAGACTATTTCACTATTAGGATAATCCTGAATTCTCATTAACATTAATTGCATTAAGATTAACTGCATTAATTAACGCAAACATAATAAAAGAAGAACTTTATAAAGAACCAAACCAAAACAAATGAAAAGTAAAACTTGAAGAAATACTAACTTAAAATACTAAAAAAACACCATTACTTATTTATACATGTGTAGGTCTTGTGAGCTAGCATGGTTAGCGGTGTGACTCGTTTTTCTTTTAAACATTTCTAATAATAACTCCCTGGTGGAGGTATGCAGTCTCTGAGTACTGTTGTATTTTATTATATTGTTTTCTTTGGATTAAGTTTAATATGGTATAACCGGGTTACGTTAGTACTCTGCTACTATTTTTTTTGCTTTAGATCTTCCTGAAAACAGTGCTTCAAGTTTTCCTGCCGTACGCGACTATCTGCCAGTTGCTATGGCAACAGTCCAGGCAAATTGCACGACGGCAGTCGTGACAAGAATCCGAAATGAAGAAATCTTAGTGCATCCTGGTAAACCTTGTGTTTTCTTGAAGTCGTATGGGAAAGAAAGCACGCTGAAAATAAGTCTTCCTGCCTGTTCTGTGGAGATGGAATGTTGTTTGAGCGTTAAGGTAACGCATAATGTATTATTTCATTGTAATGTTGTGTGGATGTTATGTCATTTCATTTCATTTTATATTATTTATTTTTATTTCATTTTATATTATTTATTTTTATTTCATTTTATGTTATTTTATTTCATGTTTCGTTTCATTTCGTTTTCTTTTGTATCCTTTCGTTTCGTTTCGTTTCGTTTCGTTTCGTTTCCTTTATTTTATTTTGCCGTGCCGTGCCGGGCTTTGCTTTGTTTTACTTTGGTTTATTTCATTGCTTTTTATTTCATTTCTTTTTAATTCGTTTCTTTACATTTTATTTTATTTCTTTTTATTTCATTTTTGTTAGTTATTTCCGGCATGTGAGATACTTGATGTGCATTCAAGGTCCAACGAGAATAAGGAGGAGGAAGAAGAGGAGGACAAGAAGGAACAAGAGGATGAAGATGAGGATGAAGATCTAGTATATTTCCCAGTAATTGAAGTTTATGGACGCGAGAAACCTTTTCTTAAACATGTTGATGTCGAATTGGTTTACTCTCATGATGATGTGGCTGAATTGGATGACGAGCTATTGCCTGTCGGCAAAAAGGAACCCTTTTTACCAGAATATGGAGTTTTGTTTTGCAGTCATAAATCAGACCAAAGCAACATATCATGGCGAACAGAGAATACAAATGCAACGATCGAACGTCTTGAAAATGATCGAGTTAGGATAGCTTTTTCTGCAGAACAATTCTCTAGGTGAGTGTAATATTGTGGCATTTCTGTATTTCTTAATATATATTTCTAGTAGCAACTTTTGGATTGCTTGAAAATCATTTATAGACACTGTCGTTGTCTTGTTATACAGGTGGTTTTTCATTGGCAGGAGGAGGAGAAGAGCAGCCTTCCCTGACATTAAAATGACGGAGACTTTTGGTGAGCCATCGTCAACAAATTTTCTGGTGTTTCTTTTGGCCGTTCAACAGATGACTCGTTTTACTTCAATCCTGGCGCCCCAGGACAAGAGAAGAGAACTTGAGGAGGAGTGGGGATTTAAAGGGGAAGTATGTCAGGAACGTGTTAAACCTAACCAAAAGACGTATCTTTGTGTTCATTTGTCACCACATACAAAATGTTTATCACTTGGCAATGACACTATCCGGTAAGTTAGTATATATATATATATATATATATTCAAACAAACAAACAAACAAACAAACAAACAAACAAACAAACAAACAAACAAACAAACAAGCAAGCAAGCAAGCAAGCAAGCAAGCAAGCAAACAAACAAACAAACAAACAAACAAACAAGCAAGCAAGCAAGCAAGCAAGCAAGCAAGCAAGCAAGCAAGCAAGCAAGCAAGCAAGCAAGCAAGCAAACAAACAAACAAATTGGATTTCAACCGTGGCCGACGCTGTCCTAGAAGCTTAGAAGATATATATATATATATATATATATATATATATATATATATATATATATATATATATAAACTGCAACTTCAAATAAACTACAAAATTTTTAATGGTAACATTTTATTTGAAGTTTATTTTAACATTAGTGCTTATACGATCATATATATATATATATATATATATATATATATATATATATATATATATATATATATATATATATATAAGTAATATATATATAGCATGTTCTAAGGATTTAGGGTGAAGGAAAATGTATATATATCTATATATATATGTATATATTCTACACTCGAATTTTCCTTCACCCTAAATCCTTAGAACATGCTATGTAATCGAGTGAAATGCCCAATATCATTTATAATATATATATATATATATATATATATATATAAATATATATATATATATATATAAGTATATATATATATATATATATATATATATATATATATATATATATATATACAATATATATATATATATATATATATATATATATATATATATATATATATATATATATATATATATATATATATCTTCGCGTGAAAATCGCCCAGCGTGAAACTGACAGTAGCGACCATCAAGATTTGAGGTAAGCCCACTTATTGTATATGTATATGTATATATATATATCATGGGCGGATTTAGGGTACGTCAAACACGTCAAACACGTCATGCGACGTAGACAAAAATTCCACACTAATTTATTCATGAATTAATTAGTTCGAAAAATTACTTCAAATTTGAAAATTTAAAATTTAAAAAATATTCATATTTTTAAAAATTTTATATGAATTTTTGAAATTTTCAAAAATTTCAGTTTTGCACGTATTTAGCGCTATATCGAAAAAAATGTAATAATTCTCTGACCCAGTCGCAGTCCTCGGCTGGAGGACACTTAGTCTACATCATGTAGCCTGAACGAAACTGTTCATACGGTAGGGATAGAGGGACGTCATGCACTCCATTTACAAATGTGGACAATTTGAGTACGTCAAAATGGCCGCCTACGTCGAAATAACGAGTCGGAAGTAGATGCGACTACTCGAAAGAAAAAACTTTGCCTTTTTATTGGATAAATTTTTACTTAACAAATAGATGACATTTTCCCGTGCGTGCGTGTGTACTGTAATAACGCACAGATGACGTCACAGCGTGTAAAGAACAAAAAAGTACGCCACGAGACGCAGTCGAGTTTTGTGACTGTTGTTCTTTACGCGCTGTGACGTCTTCTGTGTGTTATTACAGTACACACGCACGGAAAAATGTAAACTATTTGTTTTATACATCAAATTTTATTATTTTAATAAGAAACGTTTGATATTTTTGAACTGTCGGACAGGCAGGGCTGTTGAAAAGGAGGTAAAATTTTCAATTCAGGCTTAATTACGTCATAAGTGATCTATACAAATAAAGCAATCTGATGGGCGACAGAAGAAATAAGGCTGTCCTGATTACGTCACGTATAACTTATGCAAATCATGGTCATGACAAATCGATTTACAAAATTGAAAGTTTATTCCAACTTCGTGTCTTCGTCGGCATTTCTAGCCAAAATATTTATCGTTGAAAAACAGATTAGTTCTTCTGGACGGGATCTTGCTGTCCATGTATATTTGGACGCTTCTTATACTGCAAATTCAGCTGGGAAAGTATTTATTGTTGGAGAAGGCCGAGAAGAACGCATACTAACCAGCGAAATTATATGTTCTGTGTTTGGAAATCTTGTTGACAATGGCTGATATCTTTTGGATCTGTATGGCTGAACAGTATTTCCATGAAGAGGAATGGAAATTGTATCAGAAAATTTCTGAAGCTGTGGAGTAGATAGCGTTGTGCGCCAAGACGAAGGTATTAAATGACCGTATTTATGTATTGTCGATAATTTTAATATGTCTGTGTCATCGGACAACGTCGACTCGATGGCCGTGACTCTCATCAGTGATATGTGTAATCCTCAGACAGTTGATTAGAAATGCGCTTTATCTTGTACCAAGTTGCATCTTCAAACGTGTAATTTGATCAAATTCTTATAAAACAAAATATTTTGCGACTTTGTTATGTCAGCTGTGTATGTGTACTTTAATAACGCATAGTTCTTAGCCAATCAGATGGTTTGTTTTTCTTAGGTTGTTGTATAACACATTCTAACTCATTGTCGTCCCACTCAAAAACAGGTCCTGAAGACCTGCTCGCACTAATTTGTGAATTGACATGGCATTTCTATATCACAAAGATAATGCCACAATAAATAATTTGAATCGTCTTTACCTCTACTATTCAAATTTTAGGTTGTTGGGTCTTGTCAGACAACTCATTTGGTAAATTATGCTTATATTAAATATTTAGACAAATTATTTTACCAAAAACTTTGTGCTAATAAAATGAAAAGCAACATTTCACAAATTCAAATTGAAAAAATCAAGGCAATACAATAAAACGCAAATATATTATTGCTATTTTGCCGTGGATAATCCATGGTCTTCATTTATTTCGGAAATTTACAAATTAAACAGAATTATACTACAACATAAGACCATAATACATCACCATTATAACCGTCTTTAACTCAGCTATTCAGATTTTAGGTGGTTTAGCTAAATCTTTACTTCTTTCAACCAAGAAGAGACTCTTTACACAACACTGTGTGCCACTTGTCATCAGTCAACTTTTATCAAATACCGAAATACGGCTAACTTCATCCAACGGTTGTTGCTGTTTGTCAAACATTGTCTTTATTCTGTCATATAATTATAATGGAAAAATGCTTAAACTTACCTTAGGTCGTATTAGAGTACAAATTCTGGTCTCTTTAGTACACTCACTTGCATATTTTAGCCTTGACAAAACGCGACATTTTGAAAATATCACCTTCGGGACTGAAGTACTTCATGTAATAAACATGATAAGGTCCGCTCCCTTGGCATATCGGACGATAGCCTGAATGTCAGGCCTTTATTTGTTCCCGCCTTCCGCTAACCCGGCAGCGCGGGCAGAGGTGTGGGCGAGCGAGAAGGCGAGAAAAATAAAGGCCTGAGGAAACTCTTAACAAAACTGTGGAGACTCCGTCCATCTCATGGACGGGAGCTCTGATTGGCTGACTAATTGAAGTAAGGATTTTGATTGGTTCATTCAAATAAACAACTGCCCAAGGTGCACCGTCAAGGTGCACACCGTCACCGTGAGTCCGTGACAAGGTCATCGCCATTTCTCGAATCTGTTTATCGTTATTGTGTACTTTTCTGAAAATCTTTTAGGATTTAAATCGTTTATGTCGGAAAATCAAACCATAGAAGGATTTTTCGACCGCTTTGTCAAATTCATTCACACATTTCGTCTATGAGTCTTTGAAATCAGAACAAACGACGTGCATTCGAAAGCTGGCTGTTGACAGCCAAGATGTCTTTGCTGTTTTGCCCACTGGTTTTGGTAAAAGTCTGATATATCAGATATTGCCATTTGTGTTCTCTGAACTTCATCGACTTCAACATGGCACGGTGAGGAATTTCGTTGTAGCTGGTGGAGACCTTGCGAAAAGCAGTCTACTTGGGTCCTTCGTTCAATGATCTGGGACGATGGCTACTGAAGGCGAAGTGGATGCAAAAGTCCAAGTTGTTTATGGCAGTGCTGAACAATGGTTGTCAGAAAAGTGGACCCGTACGCGTAAGTTACAAAACGGGAATCTCGGAGCAGTTAGTCTTAGTTGTGGATGACTAATGTACGGTTGAGACGTGTTTATAATTATATGTATCAATATATTAAATGGCCTACCTGCATTCTAAAATTTAAATTCTAAAACTGTATAAAATAATTCCCAAACTATTGCGTTTGTTTTTAAAAAACATCAATATCCAGTCGATCCTTTTCTCCAACGTTCTAGCCTGTGCTACAAAATTATATATTTTATTAATTTAGTCGAAATTATATCAAGGCGGCTATAAAATCGTGTTTATCTTTTATTCGACTTCTTCTCCATATCGGGTCTAGATACCATGGACAAACGCCTTCAATTCGAGCTCGTGTATTTATTGCAAGTCTATACCTAGACGACCTAGACTAGTCTGGACTAAAACCACAGAATAAAGAACTGAGCAGAAGGGCCACTCGGGTCGGAACCTTTGACGTTTTTGTCTCCGCGCTTGTTACCGAAAACCACTTCCGGAAAATCTCGCAGCCAGTAAACCTCAGCCAGGTCAACAAGGAGTGCAATGGCGAAATACGGAGTTGGATCACTAAAATCGCGATATCTCACAAACTAGTCGCTCGATTTTTACGCTACATCCAGTAGTAATAGAGGAGAGGTAGATGACAATATTTTTGCCGTTTAGAAGGTACGAAAAACATTTGAAAGTGAAAATTTACGGAATTAAAACGAACTCGAACCGCCACTGTGTGAAGCTATTTAAAGCATTACCATCTTCTTTAAACTTGCATTTGCAAGCAAAAATAAGAGCAGACAATCTTTAAAAACAGTTTAAACGTTAAGTATAAAGATTAAACTGCACATATTTCCTGTTATTTCTTGAATGGATTAAGCAATTTTGAAGAACGAAGCAATTCTATTAGGTGTCGTTTTACAGTATTAAATATGTTTTATATATTGTTGTTATATTTTTTTTAAATTTCATAAAACTAACATGTAGGAATTAAACTTATGATAAAGGTAACTTATGTTTAAATTACTGCTTGGTGTCACCACCTGTGAGCTGTTTGCTGTCTTGTTGTTTGACACCAGGGGCCAGGGCTATTTGTATGTTTTAATACCATATTTGCAGTTAAAAAACTGAATTACAAAATATACCAAATTTCTATTAGAATCACAAACAGTCAATCCCAAATATTTATTTTTATATAGCAAAAAATAATTTACACTGTAGTACAAATCAAAGTACAATATCAAACTATGGAAATAATTTACAAGTGACCATCCAATAAACACAATACTCCATTGAATTTCTTATTATACACCAGTCCTTGTTTTGATCTAAAATATGTACTATGAAGGAGCTTAGCAACCCCAATCTTGGACTGATCGCATATATTTCAGTACACTGTTTTCAAGTTCAAGAAGATCAATGGTCTGACATGATATGAATATATTAAACAAGTTCAAGAAGAAGTACTGTATGCATGATTCAACTGTAATAAAAAACAAAACAAACATAAAAATCAGCCACGCTTCTCAATAAAAATATTAAAGTTATTATTGGAGAGCTATTAACTTTAGTTTTGAAAAGCGGGTAGATTGTGGGCACTTGGTAGTTTGATTTATGGAATACTGGTCAGCAAGTTTCAGAGTGTCAGTGTGTAATTGCCCCAAATTCACCTAACAGAATTGCTTCGTTGTTCAGAGCTACTCGTCTAATTCAATAAATAATAACACATACGTGTGATTTCATCTTTGTACTCAATGTTTGAAATGTTTTCAAAGAGTTTCTACTCTTTTTTTCAAGCCGTAAAGGCAAGTGGAAAATCGACAAGAATACTTTAGTGGCTCTATACTGTGGCGGTTTCAATTCCGTAAATTTTCACTTTCAGAAGTTTTTCATCTCTTCTAAACAGCAAAAATATTGTCACTTACCTTCTCTCAATCACTACTGGTTGTAGCGTGAAGATCGGGTGACTAGTTTGTGAGATATAGCGATTTTAGTGAAGCAAATCCGTATTTCGCCATTACACTCCTTGTTGACCTGGCTGAGGTTTACCTGGCTGCGCAATGTTTGAAATTGACCTGGCTGCGCGCAGACCTCGCGCATGCGCACTGAAAAACGGCGACACTCCGAGCCCCGAGTGGCCCTTCTGCTCAGTTCTTTATTCTGTGACTAAAACCAGACGCGGGGAAAGACTATATATTTCTGTGGGATGAAATCAAAACATAACGCTTTGTTCTTTTGACAACACATATCAATCATATCTCGTTAATTTTTAAAAATAACAACGTGGGCGGAAGACGGTTTTAATAAGAGTTTCCTCAGGCCTTTATTTTTCTCGCCTTCTCGCTCGCCCGCACTAAGCCCGCGCTGCCGGGTTTAGCGGAAGGCGGGAACAAATAAAGGCCTGCCATTCAGGTTAATCGGACGATATCGTCACGACAATGAGTTGTAGAAAAATTTAGGTATAAACCATCCACCCTCTAATAGGAAGACATACTGTACATTTAAGGAGTTGTTGTTGATATACAGTACTAGTTAAGCAATTGCATCATTTATATATTGCATACCCCATAAACCTGACTGTGTTTAACCACTGACCACACCGCATTTTTGCAAACCAGTTACAATGTTAACCCAACTTAATAAGTTTTAAACATTTATTTCATATATACAGTACAAAATAGGTAAAAGTTCTTTTGACTACTAAATTTTATTGTTACAAGCTTTGTGTATACATGCAGGGTGCAAAATTAAGAAAAATTTATACCAGTTACCCACCACAGGACAAATAGTACGGATTCTTTATTATTTTACTGGCCAACACCCTATTAAACCAGTACCAGCCTATGTGTTTAGTAGAGAAATTAAACTTAAAACTATATATTATAAAGACATGAAATTAACACCTTTTTGTTCTTAAACATTGGAAAGTCTTTTGTTCAAATTATTTACACTGAGTATGACTGAAGCTGCTGAAGAACATTTGCCACTATCCCAAGCATGTCAGTGACCAGTGCTGTGAAAAATCCCCTCTTGATTTTCTACAGTTCACTGTTTCTAAGATTTCATTTCAAATCTATTGTCTCAGCTAAAAAGGACAGAAACTATCTGAAGGTTGCACATCTATAATCTAAACCTCGATCTGAGCAACAAATCATGAAATTTTTAAAAAACGTGGGGAACAAAACTCAAGACAAACTGCCCAACCTAGATAATTACACTACAGTTAGGTCATTTCAAGCTAACGTGCAAAATGAAATTCATTCATTTTATAGTAGACTGATGAAGTAAAATACCTAGGCTACCTTGACTTCAAAACTGAGGACCTGATATTTCAGGTTAATCTCTTTATCAGCTGCGATATTTACAATATTGTAGTACAAAATATTGTAACATAAATTAATATTGTAGTACTTAAAGTACTACTAGTACCATACGAAAACAACTATCTGTTTCAAATTTATATTTTAAAAATTTAAAAGCACAATTTGAACAACTAACTAACTAAAGCACAAATTAATATAAAATCAATTATATGTACATGTATATGAGAATGATATATTTCTTTAAATGTTGGCAAGTTTTGAATATTGGCTTGCGTTTCTCATTTGACCAAAAAAATCACCGAAATTCTACGCACGATCATTTTGACATTCTCGTACCCAGACCCACGCGCTCCTATACTCAGTATATAGCGGGAGGGTCTGGGTACGAGAAAAATTTAAATAAACGCCCCAGTTTGTTGGCGAAAGGAAACGAAAACTGTAAAACGAAGAGTTTTTAATACATCAATTTTAGCGGTTCTTTCGCTGCTCGCTGGTTTCTTTGACATTTATATATTAAAAAGGCGGGCGGTGACCCTAACCAAGTAATTTTTTGATTTGGCCTAACCTGATCCACTAGCGTTTTTACTGCTTAGCTTTGCTTAGCTTATACAATAATCTGACTCACTAGAGTGTTTACTGCCTAGCTTATATACACTCACCTTACCTGACTCACTAGTATGTTTGCTGCCTAGCTTATACACTCACCTTACCTGACTCACTAGTGTGTTTACTGCCTAGCTTATACACTCACCTTACCTGACTCACTAGTGTTTTTACTGCCTAGCTTATACACTCACCTTGCCTGACTCACTAGTATGTTTACTGCCTAGCTTATACACTAACCTTACCTGACTCACTAGTATGTTTACTGCCCAGCTTATACACTAACCTTACCTGACACACTAGTGTGTTTACTGCCTACAATCTTGGACAATAATGTTGTAACACCCCCTCCCCCCCATTCAATGTTGACCGAAATGAAACAATGTTGGAATGGAGTTTCATATAACAACATTGAATCGGGGGGAGGGGTTGACTGTTACAACTATTATTGTCCAAGATTGTCTAAGACCCAATTTTCCTAATTTTGATAAAACAACTAGTTTTTTTATGTTACGGTAGTGATACAGCATTAAAAGATTAGTTTGCATCAAATTTTCAATATCGAGTATTAAATACCCTCCGTAGTTTGGACATCCAAATTATAAATAACATAATCTCTTCCATGGGCAAAAGAATAACAAATATTAAGGAAAGGAAAGGCCAGAGATTGAAGTATTGACATGTAGAGTAACACTAAGACGATTGGACATTAAACTATATCTTAAAATTATGTCGGTATTCATTGTGTTTTTATAATTTATATGATAAATAGTTATCTGAACCATTCACCAACGGTCTACCACGGTCTACCACGGTCTACCACTACAATATAACCAAATTAATATACATGTAAATCCCTTTGAAACCCATGGTAGACCGTGGTAGACCGTGGTAGACCGTTACATAAGGCGGTATATAGTTGCGCAGGGGAAATTAAACCAACTGCTTATGAATAAATGTGGCTTTACAAGCATTCTATAAAAGAGGCTTAAGCTTTACACTTATTTATTGAATGATTTCAACCTCTTCCAGATTTCGCTTCGTCTAAACCGCGTGCGGCAATACGATAATTTCTCAAATTTCAACGACAAGGTAGCGGCGGGTCTTCTTAGTTTTTGAAGCTTATTAATCTTAATTTAAAAATAATTATATTCCATTAACAATTCATTGATAGTATTAGCTGGGGAAATAATTTTTAAACTTAAATAAAACGTTCTATTATGAAATGAAATACACCGTACGTGCTTAGTTTTCCCCAATCATCACAATGTCAGATATAGATTCAGTAAAGCGGGCTCGGATATCAATCACCCAACGGCTGAAATATGAGCGTCATCTCTAAACAATAGTAATATTATTAATACATCTCTCTTTCAACAGTTATCCTATCCAATTTTACCAACTCTCACACTTTCTCTCGCAATACTAGTGACGTAGATATTATTGAGTGACAAAGAAAGGGCTTCAGGCAGAGAAATATGGCGGAGAAGCGTGCCTAGTAGAGCGCAATCTATACATTTTTAAATGCAAATATCTTTCTACTAATTGCACGAAACAGTCTCAAACTTCACCATTGTTTATTGACTTTAATTTACAAATAGAAATCATATTTTAGCTGTATTTTATACAATATTAAGAAAAATCAGTCAAGGACAATCTTGGACAATAATGTTGTAACACCCCCTCCCCCCCATTCAATGTTGACCGAAATGAAACAATGTTGGAATGGAGTTTCATATAACAACATTGAATCGGGGGGAGGGGTTGACTGTTACAACTATTATTGTCCAAGATTGTAGCTGATACACTAACCTTACCTGACTCACTAGTATGTTTACTGCCTAGCTTATACACTAACCTTACCTGACACACTAGTATGTTTACTGCCTAGCTTATACACTAACCTTATACCTGACACTTTACTGCCTAGCTTATACACTCACCTTACCTGACTCACTAGTATGTTTACTGACTAGCTTATACACTAACATGACACACTAGCGTGCTTACTGCTTACGGCTTAGATTATACACTAACCTGTTCTTCCCGCGTATAAGCAAGACGATAAACTCTCTTACTGATAACTTACCATAAGCTAGAGCAGTAAAGTCAGTCTCGTTGACAACATTTATTTTAGTGTTCAGCTTGGACATATAACGAAAACAGAAAACGACATTGACGAAGGATTGGACTTGGGAGGAAAGCTGATGTACTTTTTGTCTAGTCGTTGTAAGAAGAAGGAACACAAAAAGAATTTCTTGCAAAATATTCGTATCAAATCAGCGAACGACAGACAGGTATGTTGACGTTTGTTAGGATGACTAGTGGAGGAATGAATGTATTTACTGCTGTGATTGTCATATTCTGAGTACGACAAAATGGAATCTATTTGTTAACTGCAAGGCTGACTCCAATCTTTGAACGAAAAAGTGAGGCCAAACATGGAAGCCTTTCTGGACGTCGGTTTCAGTCCTCTTTGCCAAAAGATTTAGCTCAGCTTGAACATCACAAAAATAGGACTTTAGTGGTAACACAAGTTAGCTTGATACTTTTCGATAAGCTTTAAAAAGCTAGGTCGAAGAAAACGAGTGCTGACAAGACATTGGCTATAAACATAGCAAAAAGTTTGATTTAAAAACGCCAGTTTATACTAATTCTGAACTTCATTCGAATTATAATAATTTATTAATTTAATACTGTATGCTAACCTATGCTAACTGAACTAACACAGCAAGCAGTATACATGAGTAGATTACTCCTGTTAGATTATGCTCTTATGTTACCAACAACCCCCCCCCCCCTCCACCGTCGGAAGTGACGTCACACTATGAACCGGACGTAAATGTGTATGACGTCAGCACTTATTTAGCCCCCATATGATGTCATCAGCGTACGTACTGTACGTACAGTACGTACAGCACATCCAGCGAGGGAAGTGACGTCACCCTATCATACCGGAAATGGCGTATTGTACGTACTGTACATCCAGCGAGGGAAGTGACGTCATCAGGCTTATTTTTGCGTACGTACGCGTACGTACGCACATGTACGCGATATCATCACAAGGGAGATAAAGGGGGTTTAACGAATACGAAAATGTATACATTTTTAGAGCAAAATATTGTTACTTGGATGCATAAATTAACACAGACACGGGTTAACGTTTTAAACAATTTATTCCTCGTAGTATAACAATTTTACACAAATATACAGTTCTTAAACATATTGTCCAGCTTTTACAGTATTTTCCAGCTTTGATCGCTTGACTTTGTAAACTGTTCCGTCTTCCGCTAGTAGGAGTTTACGTTTTTGTCCCTTGTGTTCCACAGACTTGACATCCAAAACTTTGACTACACTTCGTTTCTTTTCTGCAGGCAATAGAGGAATTTTTTCGTAATCGAGTACACCAATTAAAATATTAACCATTTGTTTTTGTCTTTCTTCATTTCCCCAGAGTTAGAACGTTTTCGTTTACTGGTCTGTCCATGTTTTAATTTGGCGGCTCGTAAGTAAACATTAAATTTTCTTTCCATCTCTTCTTGCCGCTTTAATAAATTTTCCAGACTTTCCTCCATACTGAATTCCTTTGGTTCTTCACTCTGTCGAGGTTCACGACATATTCCTATCTTACTCCACTTTAGCCACTTCTTGCGTTCTTCCGTGTCCATGCCATGTACTTGATCGAGATGATTAGATAGTCTAGCAAGATTTGTACTACCGCAACCAAAAACAGGACAGTTCCTAAGCGTACGACCCATTTTTAGATGTTTGCTCAATGAGTTCCTAATAATAATTGACTCATTTTTTACGTGTGTTAGATATTTTATTTGGCCCGTTTACGCCCGTTTTGGCCCTATAAGGCACTATGCGGCCCGATGGCCCGTTTGCTGACTAGACGTCCTAACCTGGGCAAGCCCAGGCTTGTCATGCTCCACTATTGTGACGTCACTACAAAAAGTGATTAGCATGCAAAAATGCGTTATATAAAGCGTCCTTCGCAGTTTTTACATGCTCATAACTGCTCTGAGCACTTGCTCATTTGCTCATAACTGCTCATGAGCACTTGCTCATTTGCTCATAACTGCTCATGAGCACTTGCTCATTTGCTCATATGGCCCGATCAGGCCCGTTTTGACCCTATAAGGCACTATACGGCCCGATGGCCCGATTGCTGACTAGACGTCTAAATGTCATTTTATGAGTTATATTACACGCGCTTGCGAATCAGAGAACTTCATTTCGAAACATGCCACGAAGACGTAAAGATTGTCCCTTATGTGGGAAACAAAGTTTGGTAAAGCTATCCAACCATTTGGCCGATGTTCATCAACTTTCTCGAGAGAAAAGGCAGCCATATCTTACTCAAGCAAGATTAAATGCGTTTGAGAATGATCGACAAAAACCGGTTGCTAAAGTTGAAATAACTACAGAAAGCATGGACGAAAGAAATTCCTAGTCCAAAAATCAAGTGGTGTTTATTAATAAGGACTTTCCGTCCCTACTCGTCATTTACAGGTTGTCTGAGCTGAAAGAATGAACTGCCAGTCACGGGAATACACTGACACTGAGGAGCCTGATATGGAATCTGATGAAGAAATGTCAAGCTCGTCGTATGATGAAAACAGTCAGAGTTCCGAAGATGATGGTGAAATAAAGGTAGAGATTGATCCTTGGGCAACCATGATTGACGATGCAAATGTGACGGTTCGGCCAGAATATGATGAACTATTAAAAACGTTGCAAATGGAAGGGCAAGAAGAAAGTGTAGCTAAGCAGAAAGCCTTTGAAAAAATTGTCCCTGAACTTCAGAAAGAATTCGCTGACGTTTACGAGGATAATTTACGTTGGATGAAAGCACTTAAAAAGGATCCTGTGCATGGAAAGATCATGGAAACGAAGCAGACACTTGTGAACGAAGACTCGTTTGATCCTGATGAAGCTTTATCTGCAGCTGTTGACAAAAGAAAGTTTCTTTTGAAACAGCTTTTAGAAGATCAAGGACGTTTTTCAGATAGTGATGATGATCAGTGAATCGATGTAATGCTTATGTGAAATAAAAATTTATCAAAATTGTATTGTGTCTTGTTTCATTTTTTAAGCAATAATAAGTCCTGGAGCATGACAAGCCTGGGCTTGCCCAGGTTAGGACGTCTAGTCAGCAAACGGGCCATCGGGCCGTATAGTGCCTTATAGGGCCAAAACGGGCCTGATCGGGCCATATGAGCAAATGAGCAAGTGCTCATGAGCAGTTATGAGCAAATGAGCAAGTGCTCATGAGCAGTTATGAGCAAATGAGCAAGTGCTCAGAGCAGTTATGAGCATGTGAAAACTGCGAAGGACGCTTTATATAACGCATTTTTGCATGCTAATCACTTTTTGTAGTGACGTCACAATAGTGGAGCATGACAAGCCTGGGCTTGCCCAGGTTAGGACGTCTAGTCAGCAAACGGGCCATCGGGCCGCATAGTGCCTTATAGGGCCAAAACGGGCGTAAACGGGCCAAATAAAATATCTAACTCACGTAAAAAATGAGTCAATTATTATTAGGAACTCATTGAGCAAACATCTAAAAATGGGTCGTACGCTTAGGAACTGTCCTGTTTTTGGTTGCGGTAGTACAAATCTTGCTAGACTATCTAATCATCTCGATCAAGTACATGGCATGGACACGGAAGAACGCAAGAAGTGGCTAAAGTGGAGTAAGATAGGAATATGTCGTGAACCTCGACAGAGTGAAGAACCAAAGGAATTCAGTATGGAGGAAAGTCTGGAAAATTTATTAAAGCGGCAAGAAGAGATGGAAAGAAAATTTAATGTTTACTTACGAGCCGCCAAATTAAAACATGGACAGACCAGTAAACGAAAACGTTCTAACTCTGGGGAAATGAAGAAAGACAAAAACAAATGGTTAATATTTTAATTGGTGTACTCGATTACGAAAAAATTCCTCTATTGCCTGCAGAAAAGAAACGAAGTGTAGTCAAAGTTTTGGATGTCAAGTCTGTGGAACACAAGGGACAAAAACGTAAACTCCTACTAGCGGAAGACGGAACAGTTTACAAAGTCAAGCGATCAAAGCTGGAAAATACTGTAAAAGCTGGACAATATGTTTAAGAACTGTATATTTGTGTAAAATTGTTATACTACGAGGAATAAATTGTTTAAAACGTTAACCCGTGTCTGTGTTAATTTATGCATCCAAGTAAAGCAGTGTCCTAGCAACAATATTTTGCTCTAAAAATGTATACATTTTCGTATTCGTTAAATCCCCTTTATCTCCCTTGTGATGATATCGCGTACATGTGCGTACGTACGCGTACGTACGCAAAAATAAGCCTGATGACGTCACTTCCCTCGCTGGATGTACAGTACGTACAATACGTCATTTCCGGTATAATAGGGTGACGTCACTTCCCTCGCTGGATGTGCTGTACGTACTGTACGTACAGTACGTACGCTGATAACATCATATGGGGGCTAAATAAGTGCTGACGTCATACACATTTACTTCCGGTTCATAGCGTGACGTCACTTCCGACGGTGGATGGGGGGGGGAGGTAACCTACTTACATGTATTGAAGAGTTCAAAGTATATAATGTTGTTTTGCATTTGTGTTATAGACTGAGTCTGTAGTGGCGGAAAAAGAGACAGGTAGGTCCATCGAGGTACATTTTTGCTCTTTTCGGGACTCGAATCGCAATCCCCGGCGAGAAATCGTGAAGATATTTGTCGTTTTTCATTTTCCAGTCGAGGCTGCCATTTCTCCTGCAATTGAGGATGAGGACGTGGAATATAGCTCTGAAGATGTCCCAGGTATAGGTACAAGTAGTATACACGATTCACCGGTGACGTCATCATATTTTAGTCTTCAAGACATATTTTGTAACAACATCATAGTCTTTACCCACCGTTTTGATAATTTGAGAAAGTCTATAAAGATGAGACAGTCCCTACGGTACCGAGGCTTTGATGACAAATGAACGATTTGAACTATTATTTAAAACTAAATATGTTTTAACAGGGACAAATCAGGAGGTCTCGTGGCGTCCCCTTTGCGTCTTGTTTCAAAAATACACTTTGTCTCTTCCATTAGCGCCACCTCCCTCCCCCAAACATCTCGGTTTTAAATATTACTTGAAACGGGGAGTACATACCATCATTCTACGACCTGCCATGTAACTCAGTTAGTAGAGCGTCTAGTTATATAGGCGCGGTCGAGTTGAGTTTTTCTGAACTTACCCGGTATGGTTCGTCACTCAGAGTAGCACCTTAATATCATTATTCTCCACCTGAGTTCGCTGTTCCACAATAATTATGTCGTTAGCTCTTGAATAATTTTGATCTCAATTTCCCTAGATGTGCTCATGGACGACGAAATTGTTTTAATAGCAAGAAGAATTCCGGAACGG
Organism: Corallium rubrum; assembly: GCA_964035015.1. Classification (NCBI taxonomy): domain Eukaryota; kingdom Metazoa; phylum Cnidaria; class Anthozoa; order Scleralcyonacea; family Coralliidae; genus Corallium; species Corallium rubrum. The sequence continues at coordinate 10,002,353 of OZ036009.1, read as the reverse complement.
TGGAAGGAAATAGCTCTTTTGACGAAGCTATTCGACTCGTGCGAAGTTAACAATATAGCGTGCTCCAGATTTGACGAAGACCAATCGTCAAAGGCTTTGACCATGCTCATGCACTTCAACGAAAGAAATGGAAGTAGAAAACAGTTAGTCGAGGCTCTTCGTAAAGTTGAACAGCATTCTTTAGCTCAAAAAGTAAAGTCTGGATTCTTTATGCAGACACAATGATCTACCAAATAATTTTTTACCATAGATATAAGAGATACAAAAAAGTTATAAAACTGGGATTTTTATATATTTTGTAGATTTTTATTACGAGTCTCCGTCGAAAATTTTAAGTCGATAAAATTATTCTTTCTTGAGTTTAAGAGTTTTGAATTATATTATTGTTGACATCAGTATAATTTTTGAATATTGTTAAAAGTCACTTTATACACACATTTCGACATTCTTTTTGGTATACAGTATATTCTAAAGATCTGATTTTAAATACACTTTTATGTCTGTTTGCTTTTGAACGTACCGAAAAATATGGCGACCTGTACATTTAACAACCATCCTTTGCGCATAGTAAATATTGTTTCTTACACAATTATCGGAAGCTAAGATCGGTCTTTAAATAGATCAACTTTGGTAAGAATGAAGTTCTCGCTTATGATCCATCGTAACATAATAAACAATGTTTAGGTGTTATTTGAGTTGATTTGAGGTCGCAAAGCATTGTGGTTAAATGTACCTTCGCCATCTTTTTCGGTATACGGTCAATTGGCGTCAAATAGGTACACAGATATGGCGGCCAAAAAACAAATGTTCATATAAAGTGTACTTTGAACAAGAGTCTTCAGATTGCCCGTTAGATACAAGTAGACATCTCTTCTTCTCAAGCTTAACAAAGCTTTGTATGTCGAATTGCGTGTATAAAGTGACCTGTAATGACATTTAAAAATTATGCTGATGTCAGCAACAACACAATTCAAAACTCTGACTCGTATCGACTACCTAAAATTCCCCAGAAAAACTCGTAATGATAATTTACAATTTTATAATAAAACTCGTAATGATAAAAACAATTTTATAGGTTGTATAATATAGATTTTAGAATTTTGTGACATAAGGATGAAACCTACTGACTCGGTTCTGGACACGTGACCACTGGGAGATTCAAGATGATGGCTCAAGCGGGCAAAAACTCAAGTGAACTTAACGGGACAAGTCACTTTGAGTAACTCTCGAGAAAAACTAACTGTGAATAATTGTTTTAAGCCTGTCCAGGGAAGCTCAACAACATGTTAACATCAGTATGTTTGAAAGAATATGAGTTTCTATTCGCAATGTCCAAATTTTGGATCGGTTAAATCGATTTATTTTTAGTGATAGATCTTGCTAAGCTAAATGTTTTGCTGAAATATCTTTGTTAGGATACTTTTGTTTATCGTTGTCGTAGAAAGTAAAAAACCACTGGCCTACAGCCAATCTTTAACTCCGGTGAACGGCTGTAATTGTCAGCCAAACTATCAAAAACATTTCTATTTTGAATATATTTTCCTTTTCGGTTAATTTGAAGCAGGAAATTTTTCAGAAGAAGCCCTCTTGGTTTTCGCCAATGTTGCCATTTCAGCCGCCATCTTGGATTTGTCCGCTTGAGTCGCCATTTTGGGGTACTCATCTTAGATAAGATAAGATAACTTTATTTACTCACTGTAGGTCTTTCAGGTTCAAATATACATTATAACTAGACTAATAACATGCATGGCTAACAACTAGAATAATAACTATATAACAATTATCAGAAAAATTAATTACTGGCTATATAATAGTGGTGGAATTTAATACAATAGATCACCATCTAGTTATGTATCAATTAAGTTATTTATAATCTACCGCTGTAAATTATTCTTTTCACTCTGAAGATGTTGCTGGACAGTAACGAAACGCCAGTCAATAAAATTTGATATGTTTGATTATTGGTTTCTTGTTTGAATTCAACAATGCCTCTTTTAAGAATAGTTTGTTGGGCAATAATCTTTTTAACCAGACTTCGATTTCCACCTGGTGCTTCTATTGCAGCTGAGATAATAATAGCTTCTAGGACAGCGTCGGCCACGGTTGAAATCCAAATATTACCAGGGTTAAGTCACGTTGGCCTGAAAAACAGAGAAAAATCTTCTCGACGTTTCGAGCGAAGGCCCTTCGTTAGGAGAAATTAGTAAACAACTCACATGTGGTCACGCGTATTTATAGCAGAGCTACAATGGGAATCACGTGAACACATGTAAGCCAATAAAAACAAACTAAACAAATAAATTAATATGTAATTTTAGCCTGTGTGCAGGTGCTGACCCAATTTGTGGGTCAGCTACCTGCAAATAGGCAAAGAAACAGGTTATAAATTACTATTTAAATCATGATTTAGGTCAGCACCTGCACACAGGCTAAAATTACATATTAATTTATTTGTTTACTTTGTTTTTATTGGCTTACATGTGTTCACGTGATTCCCATTGTAGCTCTGCTATAAATACGCGTGACCACATGTGAGTTGTTTACTAATTTCTCCTGACGAAGGGCCTTCGCTCGAAACGTCGAGAAGATTTTTCTCTGTTTTTCAGGCCAACGTGACTTAACCCTGGTAATAATGAGATAATAATAGTTAAATAATCCTGAATTCTAAGTGGTGAGGTTCGGATCTCAATCAATGTTTATTTGGTTAACTGCTGACAAACTTGCGCGAATGTTGCGCTAATGGAAACAGTGATCTCTAGAGCTCCCCCCCCCCCCCCCCATTTCCAAAATCGACTGGGTGCAGGTATAACCTGATAGAGGATCTAGGCCGGAAGCAAAAACAAAGCTAGCAAGGAGGAACCGCGAGAAATCTACTGCTCTACAGAAATACAGAATTTTTCTCGTCAAAGAGTAACCTAAAAGGTTGGTACACTATTTACTTCATTCTAATTTACAAGTACCGTACTTTATTGTTTAGTACTAGTTTTCTGATATATGTCAACATTAACTAGTCAACAGAGTCAACAGGTCGGTAAATAAACGTTGGTGTGAATACTTTTCGCTCACAGTCGTTTTCAGCTTGCTTTTGAAAGCCCGGTATGAAAGCTTCCGGCCAAGTCTCAAATTACGTTCCCAAATTTGGAAAGTAGCGAAATCGCAGACTGACGAATGGCTGATAAATCACATGTTTTCCTGACGGAATTGCACCAAGACTGTAAGTCAGGACAGTTATACGAACATTTCAATGTTTTATTTTAATTACTAACTGCGGCGCAATTCAAGATACCTTATAATCTTCTCTCAAAAACATATTCAAGTTCCAGGCAATAAATCTTCACTTAGTATAGCAACGAGTGGACAGAAGCCTTCGACAAACCGAAACAAAAGTAAATTTTGATACTGGTTCAAAACATTTCGGCTCTTTGTTTACAACCATTCATTTGGCGTTGTAAATAATACAACTGATTTCTTTAATAGGAAATATGCAATTTATCTGAGTCTGCGACCACTAATAAATACATTCACTCAGCAAACGAACGAATGGTTGGAACTTCGAAGCTGTCAGCTTATTGAACTAGTAACTTCGAATCGCATTTCGCCAAGTCGCCACCTAATGTATCATCCACAGGGAGCCGTTTATTATCTGATTTGAAAACACCGAGAAGTGTGTTGAAAAAACGAGGCGATTGCCGAGCTTTTAACTCATTTCGAGGTGTTTTTAAATCAGATAATAAACGGCGTTCGAGTGTATGGCATAGCTTCTCAAACGAATCAGTATTTAAAGAGAAATTTCAGCTAAAAGTTGTCTTAATTTATGGGAATTAATTACCACCCGCATTTAGCAACAACGTTTCGGTAACTGGTTTCCATTGTGTTTTCCTTATGAGTTATTAATGAGTTTGAGAAGTAATATATCATACGCGAGGAGGAGTGTTTCATCAGGATATATCCAAACACCGAGACGTTAATTGAAAATAGAGGCGAAACTGGGGGTTTTCAATAAACTTCAAGATTTTAGAATTGCTACAATGCTACTGGTTTTCCGTGTTTGGATATTTTGATCAAACACGCATGCAAGTCTCGCGATTTGAGAAAAGCGTAATCTAGAATTAGCACGAGCCGCAAGGCTAGTGTTTTAGCTTTTCGAAAGTCGAGCAATATCCCAAGTGTTTTAATAACTGACTTTAAAAAAACGATAAATTTAGTCGAAAAACTTGATGAGAATACAAATTCTCTCGAAATTCGTCAACTACCAATCACATTTCTTATTTTAACACTTTGGTGACCAAACTACCTAGTATACGGAGAAATGAGGACCTTTATGGGCTCTCGAAGTAGACTGACTCATGCCGAATGAACCGCGAGTTGGGCACTTCGCATCGCCCGTAACGTTGTTGGTCAATTTGGCCAATTTCTAGCACCTGTTTACAAAGATTACTATGGCTAACTAACAGTATGGATAGTGGCGTTTTCGGTGCCAAAAATTGTTAAAAATTGCAAAATAACCTACAGTGCTAGATTTGGTAGATTCAAAGTGCCGTGAAGTTTTAGACAACCCCGTGAAGTTAGCTGCCAGTTCGCCAGCCGTTAGTAAAAAATCTGGATTGGCAAGACCGGAAAAAACATTGGTGCCGCGGCGAACTGGCAGCTAACTTCTCGGCATTCATCTATATAGACGTGCAAACAGTTCGACATATATAGTACATGTTTATCAGTATTTTTTGCATTATTTGGTGCTTATTACTTGCGTTTTGTAGTTGTTGCCTTGGACTAATTAGCAAGCGGTTACTCGTCTCAGTAAGCAGTATATTACCTAGGCGATCCAACAAGCGTCAAGCGAACGTACCAAGGAACTATTAAAATGTACACACTCAATGAAATTATATTAAAGCTAGTGAAGGCTGCGAAACAATCGCAATCACATCGAGTTCATTTGGCATCACTTTATTAACACAACAATACATAATCCCAGGCAATACTACAAAGCAAATTACAAATATTAAAAATTACCTCAATACATTTAAGTTTTCCCATTTAGCGTAAACAGCACGAAATGTCAACACAGCATATTTAATACGGCCGTCCTTTGCAAGCTGTCTGTTTTCAACGTTGTTTATGTCTCGCTCATCTTGCGGATAGTTTCCAATAGTGATTCTATTTCACACCGGCAACAATATCGCATCGCTATTAAGGTATGGGGAGAAAATTCGCCTCCCCACCCTTTCTGAAGCTTTCCATGCTTTTGTACCGACACCACAAGGAGACCATTATTGGGCTCATATACCCCATGCAATCCTTACAGGCCAATTCTTACCTCCCAATTCTCATCTCTTAAAACAAGAGACCATTAATGGTCTACTGTTGAAGCCGTACAAACTCACAGCAACTAATAATACTCAGTCACTATAAGTTACGTTAACTCAATCATTGATTTCGTCTTATAATATAATACTTACTTTAAGGGATCGACAACGGACACCTAATTCCAAAACTAAACCTACCTAAAAAGAGAATATTGGTTTTCTTGTAAAGTTGGACACAGACTGTACCGTTTACTATTGCTAAACACTTTGGCATGGAGAAAATGATATATTACAGATAGAATATAGCGCTCAGTCCCTAGCTCTGCGTGCCGAAGAGTCCCCTAGGCGTAAACCCTATGGGTCAATCAGGATGATGCCGACACACTTGTTTAATTTATAGAGAAAGATGGCTAAAAATTCCGGAACTACGCATTGTTGAAATACATCGAGTACGTATGTTGTTAGAAATTTTATAAGCTTTCATTCGGTATATAGTTCAAATCATAGTGTTACCTGTAACTTTTTAAAATGTTCAAAATGTTCTGACCATTGACCATAAAAATTTTAATATTTTTTCATATGTTCAAAAGGTATGATCACTAATTTGCACCAAAAACGTTTTAAACTTCAACTAGAAATCTGCAAACTTTTCCACTCCTTTCATATTTGAATTAGCTTCTGTTCAAGAAATATCTTAGGTTCATGCCAGAAGTCTTTCTGAGGTTATAGCAAACACAAAAACAACAAAAGGCAAAACAAACTTAAGAAATTCATCCATTTCAGACTGTCCACGTCAAAATAATAATGTTTTTTTTTTCCATATTTTAAAATACTTCCCAGCAAGAAAATTAAAAGTTCTGACATGAATAGCACTTGACAGTACCCTTTGTTTAATATCTTGTTCAGGGCTGTGCGTTTAGTATTTAAAAACAAAATCCAAAATTCTATAACACTTGTGAGGAGTCCATTTCCCATTATACAATTCTTATTTTACGAACAATGGTGAGAACATTTTGAACATTTTAAAAAGTTACAGGTAACACTAAAATTTGAATTATATACCAAATGAAAGCTTATAAAATTTCTAACAACATACGTACCCGATGTATTTCAACAATGCGTAGTTCCAAAATTGTAAGCAATCTTTTTCTATAAAGAAATGTGTCGGCAAAATCGAGAAATGTAAAACCCGCTTCATGAGTGCAGGACTTTTTTGCCACGGACTTTTACCCGTAGTGTCCGCTCACTGAAGTTTTAATAAGGTCGTGGTCAAAGAATTCTATCTCCAAAGAATCGTTTTCTAAAGTAAATTACTTATTTACTTAACTAAATATTATTTATATATATAGATAACAATATAAAGTTAATTAAAAGGTCACAAGAAGGCCAAGAGTAATTGACTACAGGAGCCCGAGGGTCGTAAGGACGAGGGGGATAATTTCCCGGTTGCACTTACTTTCAAAATGGCGCCGGGATCGCGAGGCCGACATTTCCCGAGGATGCTTACATCAAAGGTGCCGACAGAGAGTTGGACTTCTGGTTGATCCTTATTCTGTGAAGGCGGCAACTCACGAGCTCTAGACCGAAACGAGCGTGATTAGGAAACCGCTGACCGAACAACAAGGACCGGGAGGGCGTTACAATGGCTAACAACTAGAATAATAACCATATAACAATTATCAGAAAAATTAATTACTGGCTATATAATAGTGGTGGAATTTAATACATTAGATCACCATCTAGTTATGTATCAGTTAAGTTATTTATAATCTACCGCTGTAAATTATTCTTTTCACTCTGAAGATGTTACTGGACAGTAACGAAACGTCAGTCAATAAAATTTAATATGTTTCAGGGGCGAATCTAGGAATTTTCCCCACTTAGTCAAACTATCTAGGGGGGTCCGGGGGCATGGCCCCCCGGAAAATTTTTGAAATTTGGATCTCTGAAATGGCATTTCCCGCATTCTGACAACACTTTTAATCAAAATTTCTGAAGTTTTAAAACATTTTTTAGCACATAATTTTATACTTTTTTTGAAAAAGTGTCAAAATTGGATTTGGATTAGTGAATTATTGTAATAGTTCTTGTAATAGTAAGTGCGTAATTATTTTTTTCTAAAAAGAAGGCAATACAACAAACAGTAGAGATATGTGATTATATTTAATTACTAACTTAAAAAATATATGGCATGCCTTGAAGACACAAAAAACATATTCTTGCAGTCAGTGAATTCAACATGGACAGCCTGACCAACATTCAAGTAAAGGTCTAGCTGAATTTAATGTTCTGCATAACCCAGAGCAAGGGTAATGGGACATCATTTCAAAGACAGCTCTAGGAGCTCAACCATCTACATCATCCCAGTCATCCTAATTAAGTCACAACTAATTCAAGCTACTACCCACCATTACCAATCTATGTTACTATGAGCTGTCTGGTTTTCAGGTGCCAGATACTCACCTTTTACACATCTACCCAAGCAGACAATGTCTTGTTAAGGAATGCCTTTATTTATGACCATAATGCGACATGGACATAAAGGAGCTCAACTCTCAACATTATCCCAGTCATCCTAACCCTTGAGCCCCCATCTAATCTAAGTCATTACTTGTTTATATGATTTCAATTCTGTAAACTATGAAAGTATATAAACATTGAATACTAGAATTAAGCAGAAATTGTATTTAAGCCAGATAATAAAATGTAAATAATAATTGTAATACAGCACATGTAGTTATTGGTTCATGTGGATATCAGCACTTAGTACTGTAGCTACTGTACACATGTAAATTCATATTAAAAGAAGAAACCAATCATCATTTACTAATTAAGTTTAGTATTCATACAGTACATCACATGTTGTGTATATATATATATATATATATATATATATATATATATATATATATATATATTATACTGTAATAATTAATATTAAAGGCAGAAATTAGCAATGTATGAGAAGAGTGCTTCAACTGCCAGGTTGGCTGGCTAGGTTACAGTCTCACTCTCACAAAGATAAAATTAATCATATTACTGATATTAATATTAAAACCATTGAAATCTCCAAGCAAGATCCATAGTGGAAAGTAGGCCACTTTAGCGGAAGATCTCCTGCGGAAGGCTACTTTGCAAAATGCTCCAATGCGGTAGAATAGTGCGGTAGACAGCTTGAAAAATCAGCAATGCGGCAGGATATCGCGGTAGAAAGAGCAATGCGGCAGGATATTGTCATATTGTGGGAGAAAGCTAGCGGTAGTCGTTAGAAAGCTAGCGATGCTGATGTATTATCCAGACAACTCAACAACTGTGGCTGTGTGGCATTGATATCTCGAGCATAAATTTTCAACATTTATTCCGGTCGGTGATCGCTTTGTTTTGCCGGCTTTTTCCCCATTGGTCTTTTCTCCGGTATTTGTAAAGAACGCTGAACGCTTCATTGCGGACACCGATATCTACCAAAGTCAAAATGGATACGGACGTGGACGTTTGTCACGTTCACGTTGCCGTTGAGGAGGAGTCGCTCACGTTAGGTAAGCTACTAACTACTAAGCTGAGCTCGACGGCTCGTAAGAGAAGATAATATGATTATGATTTATGATACATATTTCCTTGTAGTTGTAAGTTGTATTCATGTATTTGTACTATTGTTGTGCTATTCATAGTCCTATTATGCTAATTTAATCTTATTATCATTTATGTACGGAAATACTTATTGCATTCTTTTATTTCTTTGTGTATCATGAGTCGTGCATTATTTTTAATTCATTATTTTCCAATTTCGTGTATGTCAAATATTATAAAGTTTATGAATATTATTAAATTATTATATTTTTATATTTACGTATATTAAATTGATGTGCCTGCATCAGTGGATAATGGTAGTGCTTTTTGAGGTGCATAGAAGATTATGATTTTGTATTTTATAAACAGAGCCAGTTTGTGTTTCTTGTAACCGGGAATACAGTGGGAGCCATTACTGCTACTCGTGCAAACAACCATGTCACAACATGGATCCCTGTAGTACACCGGGACCTGAGGAAGGGTATGGTTCACCAGTCCTGTGTGCTAAATGTCAAGGTAGGTGATTTGTTTCTTTTCATATTTTTGGTCAATATACTGTGTTGCATATGGTATGGAGTACTGTACCTTAAAAACTGATTGATTCTCTCTTAAAGCAAAGAATGCTCTGCCAGCAAAGATTTGGAACCTCAAGGGGGTGGATCAAGCGCAGTTGGAAAAATGGGGAATAAACGGCAATGTAACATGTTTCATTTTTTTCAAAAAACTACTTGTACTAGGAATGAAAAAAGATCTTTGTCGCCTCCCCTATTGAAGTTAGACCAAATGTCTACCAAGAAACCCTGTTATAAAAAACCCCCTTCAAAACAACCTTGCATATGCTTATCCTGTTTCAAGTAAGTAGGTTTCAATACAATCAATTTGTTTTGTTAAGATTTAAGCGAGAAGAAAAAACCTAGTATTAAATTGTTGAACATGGCAATTAGTTTTTTTTTGTCCTTTCCAATGCATTTTAGTTCTGATAAATCAATGTCACCATTCAAATACTACATGTCACGCAGTGACAAACAAACTATAAAGACCGACATAGTTCCACTGCACATGGTGGCATAGAAACTAGTCTTATCAAGTTTGTGAGCACTGACGCTGTGGATGCTAAAGAGGCAATGAATGCTTATACAAATGCATGTAAAAAAAAAGATCAACAGGATGAGCAAATTTTAGAACAGGAATCTGCTGAGCTTTTTGACTTTGAAAGTCCAGGCTCTCAAGTGAATGAAGAGCCAGCATTTGAGAAAGACGTAGATGTAAGGCTCTCAGATAGTTCAGAACAGACAAAGGTCAATGTTTCACAAACAAATACCTTGGAAAGCAAAATGGACACTGTAATTCACATATTAAATAAATTGTCCTCAAAAATAGAACACCCAAAGACAATTGACATCCCAGATATATCGACTATGTTGCAAGAACAGTCCAAGGATAAGAGTGATCTGGATGGTAATGTTGACTGGAGCAAGATTGAAAACATTGATCTGACCACCAAAGTTCCAAGTGTAAGATTCTTTGCCGGACAAGATGGCCAGAAGGGCTGTGTAAGATGCCAAGTATGTTTTGACTATCATTGTTCCCGTGACAGTGGTTTGAAGAAATGTGACCCCTCAGAAACTGATGATAATGGAGAAGCTGCAGCAAAACATATAAGGAAGTATATCAGCTTAATTGTATTATTTGCTAAAGTATCACATTTTTAATGCATACAAAAATGCCACTATTAAAGTAGTTAATATTGAATAAAAATGTACTGTACTTTGTTTGTAGATTAATATTGTAAACTTGTGTTTCAACCCTATGAAGAAGCTACCAAGTATGGTATTTTCATTTTTTTAGATATGGAAATAATATATCAAGTGGTCTGTTCTTAGAAGCTGAAAATGTAAGGCAAATTGTTGAAGGCAGTAACGACTATTGGTATCGTCTGAAGAACAGAATCAAGAATCACCTTTGGTGCGTTGGTGACAATGCAAAAATACATGCTGAAGCACTGAAGGTAAGCAAAGGTAGTATTGCTTTTAGTGAAGGTGAAATAGACAATTTAGTGAGTGATATCGCTGTGTTTTTCACAGGCTTTTTCAGATTCATATAGAAAGAAGAAGTCTATATTTTAAAATTTAAATATTCTGTTAAACGCACATGTACATAAACTTTGTGTTTTTTTTGGTAATAGTAATAATTAGAATACTTCTGTTAATCTCAGGTCAAACTTTCAAAGAAAAGGTTAGATAATAGAGGCTTTAACGTGACAAAGAACCTTGTAAGAGTAGCGCTATCAGTTGTGAAATCGAAATGTGCTGCAATTCATTTTGAAACTCAGGTTGCAGCACACGTAGCAACTGGATCCGATATGGGAGAAATCGGGCACAGTTACAAGCAGTTTAATGAAATTCTCATGGCTGCAGAAGTATACTTAGATAAAGAAATAGAGCATTATCTGCTGACTCCCTTGCCAAACACATCATTGCCGCCACACTTTTGTGGCCTGGCAGATAAATCGACTATTCACCGCGTTACAAACCAAGGCGTAATTATCAGCACTATGGTAAATGGGTGTAGGGCAGCTATTGCAGTTCAGGCACCCGTTGTATACAGTGTTGTTGAGATGACTCAGACGCAGTTACAGGAGCATGTGCCCCAGAACTGGCAGAAAATATGTTTGACACAATCAAAACCGCATACCCTAATCTAGCAAAGATTTTAAGCACATCATGGCAAGGAAATGTCCTCGACGGCCAATATCAGGCAAAAGGTGTGTCTATTATGCAAACGTTTGTTGTTGTTGTGCTTCAAAGGGCACCAGTACATAATGCTTATAATATCGTATTATATTATTTCCAAGGTTTTGCTGTAAAGCTGAAGAATCTCCTGAAGAAACCATCCTCTCCATTTTTTGAAGTTGTTTGGGATCCGCCCCACTGGGCTAATTTGGGTATTGAGGATGTAATCGATGGAAAAGTTGGAAATTCCAAGGCCTTTATGAAGCGATTAATTGACAGGAGTGCTGCCATTCACAAGATTTTTCAGAGAGGGAAGTCACTTGCCGAAGCACGAAGCAAAGCCAATCAGATGAAGACCAGACTGCAGTTGACAAGTCGTACTTGCGCTACTCGGTTTTCAACATCACAAATCCACGAGTTTAAAAAACTAATTTCGTCTCTTCATGTCTACATCGCAACCTACATAGAGTCGCATCAACTCGATTCCAACTTTGAGTTAAAAAAATGGGAGATATGTGGTCAGGACTTTGTAGCAGATTTATGTGGCGTCGTCGATGTCGTCACTCCAGTTGTAACATACCTCATTGACTTGCAAGGAATGCAGGTTCCCATTTGGAAAGCTGCTGTCTGGTTTCATAAGGTAATTGCAGATCTGAATGCTCTTGGTGAACTTTCTATCCATTCGCCACCCGAAAGCTGCGCTAATCTCAGTTCTAAAATTGATGAAATCAAACAATTCAGATTGAACGGTCAGGAACTGGTCGATGGCTGGCTAATCACTGAAACAAATGTTTGCAACACTGCATCGCAAGAAGGAATAGAAACTGCGACATGGGAAGCACGAGATCTTTTGGATGTCCAGAATGATCTTCAAAGATTAGCTAAGGATCTCGCCGCTTCACTGAACGTTCGCCATGATAAATGTTTATCAACCTTGCAGACAAACCTTATGTGCATTGACATTGACAACATTTTCAGTCTCCTCGTCGGTAGTCGAAAGCAAAATGGCTACCCTGATCTTACAGAAGAAGATAATTTCGTGAAGTATGGAAAAGATGATTTCAGGTTGTTTTACGCCTATGTATGTTCTTTAAAACACATAAAACAATTGGCCGAGAATCATTTTACCGAGCTTAAACTAAAAGAAGCTTACAGTGACGAAATCTTGGCCAAACTTAAGAATACCTTAAAAATTGTTTTATGGACACCCAAACATGTTCACATCCTCTGTAAATGGTTGAAGTGTTTAACAACAACAACCAAGAATCAGGTCAGCCGCTATAAACTGCATTGCAGTATTTTTTTGCATTGCATTGACGCATTGTTTTATAATTTTTTTTGAAATTGTAGTAACGCTTTCATTAGATCTTTCTGTAAATATACGATGTATTTTTTAAAATTCTATAGGTCAGAGAAAGAAGTCTGGCGGATGAAATCGGTCAGGAAGGTTGTGTTGTCAAACTATTGAAATTTGAGTGCATAAAGACATCGTATTATCAAAAGATGTATTACTTGCCAAATTTGTACAAAGCCAGTTTTCTGAAAGCAGACGAAGAGACAAAAGAGTTTGTAGTTCTTATCGATGAGTGTGAAGTGTACAAGTAGGTACTTTTAAGAAACATACTCGACTGACCATGATGCTTTCCATATCATTGTGGTATAATGTAAGAAATTTTAGTCAAATACTAATGATAACCAATTTTATTTTTAATAGATCTTTGTATGTAAACGAGCTTTTATTTGAGATGGTCGGTGTAGAGATGAGCATCTCCATCGATATTGCATTGTCACTTGGAACAACGGAGTCGATTGTCGAGTCTCTCTACTCCGTTATGAAATCACAAGGCATGGAAGGCGGCCAGGACAACGATACCTTGGCGCTAAGGTGATTCGGAACTGTTGATATATTTTAAATTTGTACTGAAATTTTAACTCTTTCTTGTCGGCACCAACCTCTACAAACTGATGGTGACTTTAATATTTTACTCTGGCTAACGCCGGACAATTTTCGTCAGCATTCATCAATGGGGAAACTCCCCGACAGGAAAGATTACTCTTTTAATCACGTACTAGAAGCCTTCTGATTCTTACCATATTTCAAAGGTATAAAAGTTAAACAAGATACCTTGTTTTAATAAAGTTCGTTTTCACAGCAGTTAAAGTCACGATAAATTATATTTATAGTTACCTTACCTAGAAAATGTTTGTATTTTATAGGACCAAAATTGATTGGCTGATGCCTAATATGCTACAGGCTGACAAGATTGTCGAAGGAATAGCAAAAGTTTATCATGATGGAGATACGAATCGAAACCTAAGAAAACATCGGTGGCCAATTTTAAGCTCAAGGGTATCCTATGGATCGGGAAAGAACTTAAGTAAAGTTATGGAAAGGAAGAACATTGAAGAAGCTCGCTTGTCTTTTCTTATTTCATAAGCCATTTGTCATTTTCCAGTTGTGATTTGTTTGTTATAGTTCAGTTAATCCGACTCAGGGGTGCAAAAATCTGAAAACGTTTTTGGATGGTGCAAAAACGTCCGTATTCAAGTTTTGTACGAAACTTTTTTGGTCTGATTATAAAATTGACTATTACTAATGACTAATGTCTAATGACTGGGACTAGTTATTTTTCATAGAATTGTTTTAAGGTTAAGTTAAAATCGGAAAGATTTGTTACAGTTTAGGTTTTTTAGACGTTCTCTGGTTTAAAATATTTATTTAGTTTACAAACTTTCGACTGCCAGTCTGCAGTAAATAAATATTTTAAACCAGAGAACGTCTAAAAACCTAATATGAACAATCCTGGTTTCGCTTCAAACATCTTTAAATTTGTTACAGTATTCTATACGAAAAAAAATAAAGCTAGAGTGATGCTATAAATATGCCGAACAGGTGAAATGCTAATTGCGGCAGAGAAACTAATTAGGGTGTGGCTATGCGGTAGCTCTGACACGACACCCGGGATCCTGCGGGAGATCTCCTGCGGCCAAGGGGACCTACTTTCCACTATGGAGCAAGATCAAATTTCCAGCAAAGCATCAATTCATTAACATGTTATAGATCAAATACAAGTAAACGCGAAGTCTAGCCCAAGAGTAAATCTATAAATTATCATAAAGACGATAATGATATTCAAATCATACAGTATAGTAGGGTTTCTTACCTCAGACGACCTCAGAGCGCATCACTGATTCACTGTATAAAATTCTCGCAATTGATATTTCGATATATATCTTTTTCAATCCTCTGTAAAAGGTCATCTTCAGTGCATAAAGCACTTGATGAAAGTTTCACGAATATTTCATCATAAAAATCTTGTGGTATCCTTGCTATTGAGTGTTGGGAATATAAAAAGACGCCACTCAGTTCTGGCGCAATATTATGGCTGAGAATATGCGCATGGCTTCGTAGAACCAGAAAGGCGCGTATCCTGCAAAATGACGTTTCAGCCTCTACACCAATCGTAAGTCGTAATTAGAGCAAAATTAGCCAATCAGGAACGTTGAAAACCCAACCAACTTCGTCAAAATTTGATGAAGTTCACCTTCGTCAAATTCATCAAACCGAGAGCCTGCATCGCATTTGCGGCCTGGAAATGACTGTGAACCCAATCCTTGATTCTCCCATTGTCCCGTGCATCCCACTGCTTCCCCTCGAAATCAGTCGTAGCTACAGAATGAGGCCTCGCGCGTAAGAAAAAGGAGAAACGCCAACGGGGAAATTTTTCTGGCCTGAACCGAAGCCTCTGTAGATAGGCATTTTAAGAATAGAACATACTCCTTCCTACTAGATAATTATTTTTTATTTGCAGGATTTTATTTGAAAATTTTTGACAACGTGCAACAAACGAAAATTATATATATTCACGTCAAATTTTCACTTCGTCGCGCGACTTAGTTGACGTAGTCTAAATCCGCCCCTGTTGTTTGATTATTGGTTTCTTGCTTGAATTCAACAATGCCTCTTTTAAGAATAGTTTGTTGGGCAATAATCTTTTTAACCAGACTTCAATTTCCACCTGGTGCTTCTATTGCAGCAGAAATAATAATAGTCAAATAATCCTGAATTCTAAGTGTTGGGGTTCGGATGGTTCGGATCTCAATCAATGTTTATTTGGTTAACCGCTGACAAACTTGCGCGAATGTTGCGCTAATGGAAACAGTGATCTCTAGAGCTCCCCCATTTCCAAAATCGCCTGGGTGCAGGTATAACCTGATAGAGGATCTAGGCCGGAAGCAAAGACAAAGCCAGCAAGGAGGAACCGCGAGAAACTACTGCTCTACAGAAATACAGAATTTTTCTCGTCAAAGATTAACCTAAAAGGTTGGTACACTATTTACTTCATACTAATTAATGTACAAGTACCGTACTTTATTGTTTAGTTTTCTGATATATGTCAACATTAACCAGTCAACAGAGTCAACAGATCGTTGGTGTGAATACTTTTTACTTACAGTCGTTTTCAGCTTGCTTTTGAAAGCCCGGTATGAAAGCTTCCGGCCAAGTCTCAAATTACGTTCCCAAATTTGGAAAGTAGCGAAATCGCAGACCGACGAATGACTGATAAATTACCTGACGGAATTGCACCAAGAGTGTAAGTCAGGACAGTTATACGAACATTTCAATGTTTTATTTTAATTACTAACTGCGGCACAATTCAAGATACCTTATAATCTTCTCTCAAAAGCATATTCAAGTTCTAGGCAATAAATCTTCACTTAGTATAGCAACGAGTGGACAGAAGCCTTCGACAAACCGAAACAAAAGTAAATTTTGATACTGATTCAAAACATTTCGGCTCTTTGTTTACAACCATTCATTTGGCGTTGTAAATAATACAACTGATTTCTTTAATAGGAAATATACAATTTATCTGAGTCTGCGACCACTAATAAATACATTCACTCAGCAAACGAACGAATGGTTGGAACTTCGAAGCTGTCAGCTTATTGAACTAGTAACTTCGAATCGCATTTCGCCAAGTCGCCACCTAATGTATCATCCACAGGGAGCCGTTTATTATCTGATTTGAAAACACCGAGAAGTGTGTTGAAAAAACGAGGCGATTGCCGAGCTTTTAACTCATTTCGAGGTGTTTTTAAATCAGATAATAAACGGCGTTCGAGTGTATGGCATAGCTTCTCAAACGAATCAGTATTTAAAGAGAAATTTGAGCTAAAAGTTGTCTTAATTTATGGGAATTAATTACCGCCAGCATTTAGCAACAACGTTTCGGTATAGTCTTTATTCTGTGGTTTCGGTAACTGGTTTCTATTGTGTTTTCCTTATAAGTTATTAATGAGTTTGAGAAGTAATATATCATTCGCGAGGAGGAGTGTTTCATCAGGATATATCCAAACACCGAGACGTTAATTGAAAATAGAGGCGAAACAGGGGCGTAGCCAAGGGGGGGGGGGGGGGCGAGGGGGGGGGGCGGTCGCCCCCCAATGGTCTCCAAGAACGTTCTCGTGAAAAGTTTAAATCCGTGGAGAAACTTGTAGGGGGGGGGTGTACAGTTGTTTTAAGTCCAAGTGAGTAGATAGTTGATGTGTTCTATATATTGCAGGCATGCATATGCTATAAATTACAATAGTAAGGGTCTATACAAAATGCTTCCAACCTGTTTTTACATTTACAACTTGTTTATAGATAAATCTAAAGATATTCTGACGTACATGTATCATTCTATGTTCTGGTCAGCAATAAATTATGTAATTTATTGCTTTCAGATTACTCTTAAATACTTGCCTCAAAATGCAGGAAATGGTGTTTCCGAGACCCTAGAAATCCAAAATTTTCCGGGGGGCATGCCCCCGGACCCCCCTAGGAGACCGAGGTTCTCGCCCCCCCAAACCCAAGACCCTGGCTACGCCCCTGAGGCGAAACTGGTTTTTTGCAGTAAACTTCGAGATGTTAGAATTGCTACTGGTTTTCCGTGTTTGGGTATTTTGATCAAACACGCATGCAAGTCTCGCGATTTGAGAAAAGCGTAATAGAATTAGCACCAGCCGCAAGGCTAGTGTTTTAGCTTTTCGAAAGTCGAGCAATATCCCAAGTGTTTTACTACCATTTGCGAGCTACCGTTAGGCGCCTGTTTGAAAACGCGTTTGTTTACGTTTCAAACGTCAACGTTTGGCGGGTCTAGCATGCTAATTATATACATGATAACCAATCACTTTGAAGCGTGAGGTTTACGCGTTCGAAGCATGAAATTGACATGTTTGGCAAACGTACGTACACGTTGATGCAAAGAAAGCTCGAGTTGCGCTGCTATACAAACACACAGTGGATGTAGTACGAGGTGCGGGAAAGTACTGTAATGTGCATGTAATGCATGAATGTGAACAAAAAAGGTAGATCATATCATTTAGGAAAAGCACTCGACGGTGACTTGCGAAGGGTGATACTTGAACACTACCTGAAATTTAAAATGGCGGTGACCCAGCTCATGTATACTTGCCAATACTACCACTTGCAATCAACGGTTAGGCGTGATTTTTTTCGCGTTTGTTTACGTTTGAAACGTTCACGTTTGGCGTAAATTGTTCGTTATTTTAAACCTGTAAACCAACTGATTTGAACCGTGAATAGACAAACTTTGACAAGTCCCGCCCACACGTTTGACAAACGTGAGAGCATGTTTTCGAGTGTATTTTACACGTACATTTACAAACGACGAAGCCGAAATCGTTCGATTTTTATGGGAAAGAATGGAGTTTATCAGCAGCCGATCACGGTGAGGATAGAGCAACTGTCGATCTTTGTTTTGGCGTCGAAAAGTTAACTGCCGATTGTGATTTTGGTGAGAAAACATCGTTCAAGTAAACGTGTTGGCAAATTTTTGACGTAGTGTCCAGCCTTCACATTATAATATTTTAAACAGGTCAGTATGAGTCGGTCACGAAACGTACTTCAAACCAATATTATTTATATCGCAAAGTTACTACAAACAACCAAGGTAAGTGTATTTTGCTTTATTTCAGTGTATTAATATTATTTTGAGCGAATTTAGCAAGTATAAACAAAATACACTTACCTTGGTTATTGTTTGTAGTAACTTTGCTATAATAAATTTTGGTTTGAAGTACGTTTCGTGATCGACTCGAACTGACCTGTTTTGTAAAATAAGGTGAATACCGGCACTTCGTCAAAAATTCGCCAACACGTTTACTTGAACGACGTTTCCTCACCAAAACCACAATCGGCAGTTAACTTTTCGACGCCAAAACAAAGATCGACAGTTGCTCTATCCTCACCGTGATCGGCTGCCGATAAACTCCATCCTTTCCCATAAAAATCGAACGATTTCGGCTTCGTCGTTTGTAAATGTACGCGTAAAATACACTCGAAAACATGCTCTCACGTTTGTCAAACATGTGGGCGGGACTTGTCAAAGTTTGTCTATTCACGGTTCAAATCAGTTGGTTTACAGGTTTAAAATAACGAACAAGTTACGCCAAACGTGAACGTTTCAAACGTAAACAAACGCGAAAAAAATCACGCCTAACGGTTGATTGCAAGTGGTAGTATTGGCAAGTATACATGAGCTGGGTCACCGCCATTTTTCAGGCAGTGTTCAAGTATCACCCTTCGCAAGTCACCGTCGAGTGCTTTTCCTAAATGATATGATCTACCTTTTTTGTTCACATTCATGCATTACATGCACATTACAGTACTTTCCCGCACCTCGTACTACATCCACTGTGTGTTTGTATAGCAGCGCAACTCGAGCTTTCTTTGCATCAACGTGTACGTACGTTTGCCAAACATGTCAATTTCATGCTTCGAACGCGTAAACCTCACGCTTCAAAGTGATTGGTTATCATGTATATAATTAGCATGCTAGACCCGCCAAACCTTCACGTTTGAAACGTAAACAAACGCGTTTTCAAACAGGCGCCTAACGGTAGCTCGCAAATGGTAGTAATAACTGACTTTAAAAAAACAATAAATTTAGTCGAAAAACTTGATGAGAATACAAATTCTCTCGAAATTCGTCAACTACCAATCACATTTCTTATTTTAACACTTTGGTGACCAAACTACCTAGTATAGGAGGTATCATCGGTTTCAAATTATGAAGCTTAACCATCCAATAAAACCATCCCACAAGCGGGATGTTAAACTTGAACACATAAAGGTAAAAACTCTATAGGGGTGTTGTGGTCAGGGTATGAGAGGTGGGACATTTTTCCGGGGGGTTGTGGTTAGGTTTAGGGTTTCCGGGGTGTGTGATTAGGTTTAGGGTTTCCGGGGGGGGGGGTATGGGGGTGAGGTTTCGTTTAAAAAGGTTGTCTAATCAGATGGTGGTTTTAGTAGTTGGTTAAGCTTCATAATTTGAAGGAAATGATAGCTCAGTATAGGGAGAAATGAGGACCTTTATGTGCTCTCGAAGTAGACTGACTCATGCCGAATGCACCGCGAGTTGGGCACTTCGCATCGCCCGTAACGTTGTTGGTCAATTTGGCCAATTTCTAGCACCTGTTTACAAAGATTACTATGGCTAACTAACACTATGGATAGTGGAGTTTTCAGTGCAAAAAATTGTTAAAACGTCAGTACAAAATAACCTAGTGCTAGATTCGGTAGATTAAAAGTGCCGTGAAGTTTTAGACAACCCCGTGAAGTTAGCTGCCAGTTCGCCAGCCGTTAGTGAAAAATCTGGATTCAACGAGCTACAAGACCGGAAAAAACATTGCCGCGGCGAACTGGCAGCTAACTTCTCGGCGTTCATCTATATAGACGTGCAAACAGTTCGACATACATAGTACATGTTTATCAGTATTTTTTGCATTATTTGGTGCTTATTACTTGCGTTTTGTAGTTGTTGGACTACCGTAGAATCCCGAAAGTAGCGGCCCCCCTTATTTTCGGTTTTATCCGCTGTTGGGGGCCGCTACATTCGGGGGGCCGCTACTTACGAGAGGCCGCTACTTTCGGGTGGTAAAATACGTTAACATACTGTGGGAATATTATTCTTTTTTCCTTCCTATTTACGACATTTAATATGCTTTAGTTTTTCCTTATGCCATTTCAACTCTGACTGTTATACACTTTGGTACGTTGATAGTTGAAACTTAACACTTTCGAGTTAATCAAGCGATGACTTGGGGGCCGCTACTTACGGGGGGCCGCTACTTTCGGGGGGCCGCTACTTTCGGAAATTTTGTAGACGTCTCGAATTTGTCGCTACTTTCGGGGGGGGCCGCTACTTTCGGGGGGGGGTGGGTGGGCGCTACTTTCGAGATTCTACGGTAATTAGCGAGCGGTTACTCGTCTCAGTAAGCAGTATATTACCTAGGCGATCCACAACAAGCGTCAAGCGAACGTACCAAGGAACTATTAAAATGCACACACTCAATGAAATTATATTAAAGCTGGTGAAGGCTGCGAAACAATCGTAATCACATCGAGTTTATTTGGCATATATTTATTAACACAACAATACATAATCCCAGGCAATACTACAAAGCAAATTACAAATATTAAAAATTACCTCAATACATTTAAGTTTTCCCATTTAGCGTAAACAGCACGAAATGTCAACACAGCATATTTAATACGGCCGTCCTTTGCAAGTTGTCTGTTTTCAACGTTGTTTATGTCTCGCTCATCTTGCGGATAGTTTCCAATAGTGATTCTATTTCACACCGGCAACAATATCGCATCGCTATTAAGGTATGGGGAGAAAATTCGCCTCCCCACCCTTTCTGAAGCTTTCCATGCTTCTGTACCGACACCACAAGGAGACCATTATTGGGCTCATATACCCCATGCAATCCTTACAGGCCAATTCTTACCCCCCAATTCTCATCTCTTAAAACAAGAGACCATTAATGGTCTACTGTTGAAGCCGTACAAACTCACAGCAACTAATAATAAGTATTATTATAAGTCACTATTAGTTATGTTACTGTCGTGGCAATAGAAGCGTTCCTAAAATAATTGTGCAATTCGTTTGTTCAAATTGATCAATTCATTTGATGAACTTCCTATTTATTATTGCTAAACTTCCTGTTTTGAATTTGATTGGTTCATGGTTTTTGAATAACCAAAAAGAAAAAGGATTATTTGCCAAACACCAATCAAATTCAAAACAGAATTCAAAACAGGAAGTTTAGCAACATTTTCATCAAATGAATTGTTCAACGTGAGGAATACAACTGCACAATTATTTTAGGAACGCATCTATTGCCACGACAGTAACTCAATCATTGATTTCGTCTTATAATATAATACTTACTTTAAGGGATCGACAACGGACACCTAATTCCAAAACTAAACCCCCCTTAAAAAGAGACTATTGGTTTTCTGTAAAGTTGGACACAGACTGTACCGTTTACTATTGCTAAACACTTTGGCATGGAGAAAATTATATATTATAGATAGAATATGCATGGCGCTCAGTCCCTAGCTCTGCGTGCCGAAGACTCCCCTAGGCTTAAACCCTACGCGGCAATCGTTAATATTTTCTGATAGAAAGAAATCCAAAAGGCTGAGAAACTGTGAGTAGTTCATTCAGTTGAAATATAGCTAGCCGCGGTGATCGAGAGTATTATTCGAGACGATATGCGACAATCGGTTTTCGTCTGTAGGAAAACCCAGAAAAGTTGAAGACGGCAACTTCAGTGGAACATTTTTTTAATCTAAACAACTGTGGTTTGGGGTGATTACCCACACGCACATATAGTAAAATTGGATAAAAAACCGGTGGGAATGTCTGCAGTGACGCGTTAACATCATGTGCCAGGCCAAGGACATCACCCCGCCATCGACAGTGGGGTCCTCCACAAAGTTCACATGATGGACGTTCGACCTGCTTGAGCATGCGCAGTTAGTAACTTCAGTTTATAGGAGCAAATGAAGTATGATACGCCCATTCCAGGAAAGCAATTTACAAGTTGGCATAAGAAAATACATCATATAAAGTAAAACAACAACAAAATCTATTATAAAACAAGGAGAAAAAGGAGGAACCCACCGCCAGTCGAGAAGTGACAGTCCTGACCCAGTAAACTGGGAGGGTTGATTGAGGTACCCCGTTTTCAGAACTATCAAGACCCCATGACTGGAACTCCGCCTACCGTTAAACCTATACGACGTAATAACTAACACAGCAACGTCGCGTCATCTATTGTCAAACCCAAAACATGCAATCACGTATTATAAGACAATCAACATAGAACCGATGTCGCACAGGCCCGTTAGCGCTTTATGTGATCATTGTAAATAACATGGGAAACTTCGCCCATATTTCAGAATACAACTCTGAATTGCATAACACAAAAAAAAAACTTGGTGAAAGCACGCCCTGGTGAAATGAGTGCAGTAATCGACAACCATCACCCGCACCCATCGCGTCATAGAGAAGAGGAAGTTGTATCACAAACCAGCAACGGAGACTCCTCTCCCTGGCAACGCCTTGCCCGGTAATCCATAAAGGCATAAACCTCACGTGAACAACATGTTTGTGCTCATCCCTTGGCTTGAGCCACCAGGCTGAGGGAGTCAATCCACAAATACTGGCAAAATCTCACCCTGGAAAACCTTGACTAGTAATCGAGACATCTCACACGCTTTGAGTAACATCTCTGGAGTAAC
This sequence comes from Corallium rubrum, assembly GCA_964035015.1. Lineage (NCBI taxonomy): Eukaryota > Metazoa > Cnidaria > Anthozoa > Scleralcyonacea > Coralliidae > Corallium > Corallium rubrum. Next base: position 9,979,149 of record OZ036009.1, on the reverse strand, counting down.
ATGTAAGTGATCATTCCTCGAAACATCTGGTCGAGGAACGGAGGAAGTCCTGTCACCAATATCTGGCGAAACATCGCCCTGGCAAGATGTTGCCGGGTAATCGATGAACCTCATGGGAATAACATGCAATTTGTGACCATCTCTCGACCATCCTTTATCAACAATAGTGAATGATTCTTTCCTTCCTTGGATTTTTCCTGACAAACTTAAAATAGCCAGAGTGACCCCAATTATTAAAAAAGGCTCTAGACTTGAGAAGAATGATTATAGGCCAATATCAGTTTTGATTGTTTTTAGCAAAAATTTTGAAAAACCTATTTATCGACGACTCTTTAATTATCTTGAAAAACTCATATTCTCTATTCTCTCCAATTTGGAGTAAGAGAGAAATGTTCAACAACGCATGCCCTTGTTAGTGTTACTGAGTTAATAAATTGACAATAATGGAATTTGGTTGTGGTATTTTTATTGATCTCAAAAAGGCATTTGACACTGTAAATCATAATGTTTTACTAAGTAAATTGAGCCATTATGGTGTGAGAGGTTTTGTTCTGGACTGGTTGCAGTCTTATCTATCACATAGGCAACAATTTGTAACTGTTAATGGCCATAATTCTTCTTCTTTCCCAGTTATTTGTGGAGTGCCTCAGGAACCTGTCTTGGGACCTTTACTTTTTTACTTTATGTCAGTGATCTATCTAATACTTCCAATTTGTTAAAATACCTTCTCTTTGCTGATGATACCAGTATTTATCTTTCTTCAAAAAATCTTGAATATCTTCAATCAACCATAAATAACGAACTTTTAGCTGTTGCTGATTAGATGAAATGTAATAGATTGGCTCTTAGTATAGAGAAGGCCAATTTTTTACTGTTTCATTCAAATCAACATAAGCCATATCAGTCTGTTTCTCTCAAAATTGAGGATAGCATTATAAAACAAGTTATGTGTTTGTTTGAATTATAACTTTCTCTGAGCCCGGGTCTTCTACAATCTCGTTCCCAGAGCCCACGTTCCCCACCCGGGAAACGAGACTCTGGGATAATCCGTTTCACATCGATATTTCATTGGCTGATGAACACAATGAACTCTATATAACTCTTCTTACGGATAACAAGAATCCTGTGATTATCCCAGAGCCTCTCGTTTCCCGCCCGCTGGGTAAGGGGAACGTGGGCTCTGGGAACGAGATTGGGGTCTTCTACTGAACCTCTTTTTAAGGGCTGTTTACATGGGAGGCGGGACGGGACGTTAAACGGGATCTCGCCATGCATGTATATCTCTCATATTTATCCCGTTCAGTTTATATGGAAAGATATTTGCCGGGACGTTTTTCGTCCCGTCCCATCCCGGCAAAGCGGGATCCCGGTTTGTGTGGGACAATTTTCGCCATGTAAATGCTCTGTCCCGACAAACCGGCGATTCCTAAGCTGTTTATTCGATACAAATGAGTGATAACGGCTAGTTGGAGGACAGCAGCTCTTATATTATAATACGTCAAGTTCTATTTATTTCTCTGTTACTCTGTGGTATTTACATCTTTCTATAGCTGTGTTATGAAATGTCGCGGTTGCAATATACCCAGGCCAAGTCACAATTTTCATTATCATAGTAATCCCGCCATATTTGTTCATGGAAGAAGATGGCTAATAACGTCCAAACTACATATGGTAGAAATACATCGTGTATGTATGTTGTTAGGCATTTCATAAGCTTTCATTTGGTGCATAGTTTAAGTTTCTATGTTGTGTGTAACTTTTTAAAATGTCCAAAATGTTCGCACCATATATTGCTCGTCAAGTAATAATAATGGACTTCTCAACTGTTCTAGAATTTTGGATATTCTTTTTAAAATACATAACGCACAACTTTGTAACATATATCAAACAGAAGATACTGTAAAATACTATTTGCGGTAGAACTTTCAAGTTTCTAGCTTAAGAGAAAGGATTTTTTATTATTTATTTATTATTTATTTATTGAACTATATTTAAACACGGTAGCTAATCAAGGCAGGAGGTGTTATTAGTAGATATACAGTAGTACAGTAGTTATATAAGTAGTTAATAATAGAATAATATAAGAATGGTAGAAGTTTACATGGAACAGACGAAAATTAGTCGGGTAAATTAGATAATTGGTTAAGATATAGATTTAACAATAATTAATGTAACAACAATAAATCTTATTGTTGTTACGCAAATTAAGGACACTAAATTTTTAGCAGTATTTTATACGTAAATAAATATACACACATAGTCATACAGACACAAAGAGTTAATCAGATATTCTCTGTATTATCATCGGTAATTCAAGGTAGTCATTCTCAACATTCAGGATACCAAGAAGTAAATCATGAATCTTTTTGGTAAAGATCTTTCTCCCTAAGTTACGGAGATATATTGGAATATTATTCCATACTTTTGCACCAATTCTGGAAAAAGCATTTTTTTGTTGATTTGTGCGAGAATATTTCATATGATAGTTGCCAGCAGTTGAAGATCTGGTATTATACGAGCGCACATTAGAAGTTTGGATAAATAAATCAATCATATTTATTGGTGCTAATTCATTGGTAATATCATACATTAGTCTGGAAACTGATTCAACATAAAGCATACTTATTGGTAAATTGTTAGTGTTATTGAAAAGAGGAATAGCATGATCCCGATTATTAGCAAAGTGCATTAGTCGAAGAACACGCTTTTGCAGTATTAAACTTTTTTTAAATGCATTTGTGCAGCATTTCCCCAAACAGTTATGCCATAAGATAGATAAGGATATATTAGAGATCGGTAAATTTTTGTAAGAATTTGAAAGGGCACAAAGTGACGAAGTCTGGCAATGACTCCAATTGTTTTACTTATTTTAGAGGCAACATAACTAATATGATCTTTCCAAGTTAAATGACTGTCAAGTAAAACGCCCAGGTATTTAACAAACTCCTTTCGCGAGATGAACTTGTTGTTCTTTTTGTCAAACATTTTAATATTTATAGTAAATTGTAATTGTTATTTGTTTACGAGACCCAATTATCATGTATTCTGTCTTAGAAACATTTAATGTCAACTTATTCGCTACTAGCCAAGTGTAATTTTTGTTAAATCAGAGTTTAATTTCATTTGAATTTGGTCTGGGCAATTTCCTGTAGCCGTGACATTTGTATCATCTGCAAACATCGAAGGCTTTGAATATTCTAAACAGTTTGGAAGATCATTGATGTATAATAAAAATAAGAGTGGGCCTAGGTTTGATCCTTGAGGTACACCACACTTAATTTCTTTGTTAGAGGAAATTACATTTAACTTTGCAAGACTGTTTACGGCAGTTAAGGTATGATTTAAACCATTTCAGTGGTATTTCAGTTATACCATATAAACTGAGTTTACTGATGAGAATTTGATGATCAACCGTGTCAAAAGCCTTCTTGAGATCAAGAAACAAAACCCCACTTATTAAACCTTCATCAATATTCACAAGCCAGTTATTAGTGGCATTAAGAAGCGATGTTAGGGTTGAGTGAGACTTTCTAAAGCCGAATTGATGTTGAGTTAGTATATTATTTTCGTCTAGATAGCTAATAAGTTGATTAAAGATTATTTTTTCAAATAGTTTAGCTATCACTGATAGAACTGATATTGGTCTAAAATTTCCACAGTCTTGTTTATCTCCTGTCTTATAAATCGGTGAAACGGTTGCATTTTTCCAATCATCTGGAAATATTCCAGTAGACAATGAAGAGTTAAACATAATACATAAAGATGGAACTATAATGTTGGTCGAATCTTTAAAAGTCTTGTGCAGATTTTATCAGGACCGGAAGCTTTGGAACATTTAGCAGATGATAAAAGTTTAAAAACATCACTCAAAGTAATAATTCTAAATTTAAAAATGGATTCAGCTGGTGAGACATTACTTGCAAAACTTACATTACTATCTGGTAAATTTTGTGAGAGATCAGGGCCAACATTTATAAAATGATTATTGAAGGTCTCTGCTATGTCCGATTCGTTTGAAATCGTTTTTTCTTCAGCATGAAAAAGGAATCCTTAAATCGATTTGCTTTTAAATAATCACAGAAATGACTTTCTTACGGTGACGTGCTTGTTCCTAACTTATGTCCTATTGACGCAAAGTGTTTGTTTAAAATATTTGGAAATAACGACGGTTCTCGGTTTACTTCACTGCTATCTATATCTTTCAAAGCAGTTATTACGTTCGAATTTCTTTGTTTACTGTAACATGCTATTTGCGGTAGAACTTTCAAGTTTCTAGCTTCAGAGAAAGGATTTTAAAAATGGGAAAGCGTACTATTATCTTGGTCTGAGTTGTAAACAAAACAAAACAAAACAAACCAAGATAATAGTACGTTCAGGCCAAGATAATATACGTTTTCCCATTTTTAAAATACTTCCCCTTAAGCTAGAAACTTGAAAGTGCTACCGCAAATATCATTTTACAGTATCTTCTGATTGATATGTTTCAAAATTGTGCTTTATGTATTTTAAAAACAATATCCGAAATTCTACAGCAGTTGTGGGAATCCATTATTATTACTTGAAGAGCAATGGTGCGAATATTTTGGACATTTTAAAAAGTTACACACAACAAAGAAACTTAAAGTACACAATTAGAAGTTTATAAAATGCCTAACAGCATACGTACACGATGTATTTCTACCATATGTAGTTTGGACGTTATTAGCCTTCTTCAAATAAAAGTTTATGAAATGCCTAACAACATACGTACACGATGTATTTCTACCATATGTAGTTTGGACGTTATTAGCCATCTTCTTCCATGAACAAATATGGCGGGATTTAACTATGATAATCAAAATTGTGAAACTTGGCATGGGAAGAGTGACGTAATTATTGAAAAAGTCTATTGTCCCGCCTAAAAACATTCTCATATAAATCTGAGATGAAAAACGTCCCGTCTAACGTACAGTCCCGCCTTCCATATAAACAGCCCCTAAGTCCCTTCAAATTATTAAATTTTATGATATAATTAATTTTCAGATTTTAATTTTTGTTTCTCGATGGTATAAAAACCCAACTAATATCAATTTTAACGATTATTTTAAATTTTGAACCTCTGTTCATTCGCATTCAACACGTCAATCTCAAAATAGAATATTTTTTTTTAAATCTGTGAATACTATCCAATGGGGAATTCGTTCGCTTCAGTATACTGGTGTGGCCTACAATTCCTTGCCTATTGAATAAAAGGAAGTAACCTCTCTCCCTTCCTTTCGTAAAATCGTCAAAATTTATTTCTTGGACAAATATTCATATTCTAATTGAATAATAATGATAATGAAGAAATTACTAACTACATTGCATTTATTTACTATAAACTATATTTAGTATGTTGAGGTCATCCTCGAGATTAGCTTAGGCTATTAGGATGACCTGATCTCAAATATGTTCTATTTATTTGTTATTGTATTAATATCTATTTGTAATTATTTGTAAATTATCCGTATTTGTTTCTGATTAATGTATGTATTTGAGTCAAATTTATTAAATTGAATATTAAATCTGAATCTCCGCAAACAAGACAGAAAAAAACTAAAGAAAGAATCTGAAGAGAACAATTTCCAAAGAGAAAAATAAATTTCTTGACTAGAATATCTTTGACTAGATAAACTAGACTAGTCAAAAGAGACACCCATTGTTTTGACGCAAGATTTTACATAGAACGTCGTGTCTCTCTTTTGACTAGCTTTTCTAGTCAAAAATATAAAGAAATGGTAAGAGTATGTCTGGTTGACAGGACGTTTTCTGGAACCAAATGGTGGTGTCACAATGGAGTCACAAAAGGAAAATTCGCATAAACAATTAAAAACGAATCTGCGTTGTCTATCGATCGTGGATGAACTGAGAGTGGATGGGGCGTAGCTGAGTTGACTATCGTACATAAACATCAAATTTTCTGCCATCATTTTGCATTAACTTAATTGCTACTATAGTGGTCTATCACAAATAGACATTGAGTAGCTCAGTCAATCAGAGGGCAGCATTTGTAATATATGATCTAACAGTTGGCTGTATAATAACTCAAAAACTGATGAAATAAGATATGGAGCGTTAGTTCTATACTTCAATAAATATTGTTCCTATTTATGGCTTTCAGTTTCGTGTTTTATGCAGGGCATTGATATTTTTATTGCGACTGAGTAAAAGCCATTATTTATTATTAATTTGTTTTTTTTTGAAATAAAATAATGAAAAATGTAAATTAAATAAATAAAGCGGATTGAATTTTCATTTCATAGACATTGGCATGCAGCCAAAAGCAAAATTGGTAATTTTAACATTTAATTTTTACAGTGTGGGCTCACAAGGCATGAGATGGAAGACCACCATTCAATTCTTCAGTCCCAACAAAATGCACTTCTCAGTAAGTTAAAGCTGTATGGAGAAGACCATTTATCGATCGCAGACAGTTATGATAGGATTGGGGTCACACAACATAACATGAAAGACTACAAATCAGCTATCCAATCTGGGAGAAACGCACTTAAGATCAGGTTAAAACTGTATGGAGAAGACCATCCATCAATCGCAGACAGTTATCATAGTATTGGGGTCACACAACATGAGATGAAAGACTACAAGTCAGCACTTCAGTCCGAACAAAAAGCACTTAACATCAGGTTAAAGTTGTACCGAGAAGACCATCCATCAACCGCAGACACTTATCGTAGTATTGGGATCACACAACATGAGATGAAAGACTACAAGGCAGCACTTCAGTACCAACAAAAAGCACTTAACATCAGGTTAATGCTGTATGGAGAAGATCATCCATCAACCGCAAACATTTATCATAGTATTGGAGTCGCACAACATGAGATGAAAGACTACATGTCAGCACTTCAGTCCAAGTATAGAGCACTTGACATCAGGTTAAAGCTGTATGGGGAAGAACATCCATTAACCGCAGACAGTTACTATGAAATTGGGATCACACAACATGAGATGAAAGACTACAAGTTAGCACTTCAGTCCAAGCAAAAAGCACTTCACATCAGGTTAAAGCTGTATGGAGAAGATCATCCATCAACCGCAGAAAGTTATCATAGTATTGGGCGCACGAAACATGAGATGAAAGACTACAAGTCAGCACTTCAGTCGAAACAAAAAGCACTTCACATCAGGTTAAAGCTGCATGGAGAAGACCATCCATCAACTGCAGACAGTTATTATAGTATTGGGCGCACACAGCATGAGTCAGCACTTCAGTGCAAACAAAAAGCACTTCACATCAGGTTAAAGCTCTATGGAGAAGATCATCCATCAACCGGAGACAGTTATCGTAGTATTGGGACCACACAACATGAGATGGAAGGCCACGACTTAGCTCTTCAATTCGGGGAAAAAGAGCTTAACATCAGGTACGTTAATAGAGCAGTCTGTTTAGACCTTGGAGAGATTTCACGTTAGATTTTCACATTTAGTTATATTTGGCTGAAGTGGAGTGAAGTGGAGTGAGGTGGAGTAGAGCGAGGTGGAATGAAGTGAAGTGAAAGTGGAGTGAAAGTGAAGTAAAAGTTACATTGAAGTGAAGAGATGGTGAAGTGAAAGTGAAATAAAGAGAAGATGAAAGTAAAGTGAAATGAAAATAAATTAATAAAGTGAAAGTGAAGAGAAGGTGAAGTGAAAGTGGAGAGAAGGTGAAGTGAAAGTGAAGTGAAAGTGAAGTGAAAGTGAAGTGAAGGTGAAGTGAAAGTGAAGTGAAGTGAAAGTGAAGTAAAAGTGAAGTGAAAGTGAAGTGAAAGTGAAGTGAAAGTGAAGTGAAAGTGAAGTGAAAGTGAAGTGAAAGTGAAGTGAAAGTGAAGTGAAAGTGAAAGTGAAGTGAAAATTAAGTGAAAGTGAAGTGAAGTGAAAGTGAAAGTGAAAGTGAAGTGAAAGTGAAGTGAAAGTGAAGTGAAAGTGAAGTGAAAGTGAAGTGAAAGTGAAGTGAAAGTGAAGTGAAAGTGAAAGTGAAGTGAAAGTGAAAGTGAAAGTGAAAGTGAAAGTGAAAGTGAAAGTGAAAGTGAAAGTGAAGTGAAAGTGAAATGAAAGTGAAGTGAAAGTGAAGTGAAAGTGAAGGTGAAAGTGAAGGTGAAAGTGAAGTGAAAGTGAAGTGAAAGTGAAGTGAAATATATTGGAGCGAAAGTGAAGTGAAAGTGAAGTGAAAGTGAAGTGAAAGTGAAGTGAAAGTGAAAGTGAAGTGAAGTGAAGTGAAGTGAAGTGAAGTGAAGTGAAGTGAAGTGAAGTGAAGTGAAGTGAAGTGAAGTGAAGTGAAGTGAAGTGAAAGTGAAAGTGAAGTGAAGTGAAAGTGAAAGTGAAGTGAAGTGAAGTAAAGTGAAGTGAAGTGAAGTGAAGTGAAGTGAAGTGAAGTGAAGTGAAGTGAAGTGAAGTGAAGTGAAGTGAAGTGAAGTGAAGTGAAGTGAAGTGAAGTGAAGTGAAGTGAAGTGAAGTGAAGTGAAGTGAAGTGAAGTGAAGTGAAGTGAAAGTGAAAGTGAAAGTGAAAGTGAAGTGAAAGTGAAAGTGAAGTGAAAGTGAAGTGAAAATGAAAGTGAAAGTGAAAGTGAAAGTGAAAGTGAAGTGAAAGTGAAGTGAAAGTGAAAGTGAAAGTGAAAGTGAAAGTGAAGTGAAAGTGAAGTGAAAGTGAAGTGAAAGTGAAGTGAAAGTGAAGTGAAAGTGAAGTGAAAGTGAAGTGAAAGTGAAGTGAAAGTGAAGTGAAAGTGAAGTGAAAGTGAAAGTGAAGTGAAAGTGAAAGTGAAAGTGAAAGTGAAAGTGAAAGTGAAAGTGAAAGTGAAAGTGAAGTGAAAGTGAAGTGAAAGTGAAGTGAAAGTGAAAGTGAAAGTGAAAGTGAAGTGAAAGTGAAATGAAAGTGAAGTGAAAGTGAAGTGAAAGTGAAGGTGAAAGTGAAGTGAAAGTGAAGTGAAAGTGAAGTGAAATATATTGGAGCGAAAGTGAAGTGAAAGTGAAGTGAAAGTGAAGTGAAAGTGAAGTGAAGTGAAGTGAAGTGAAGTGAAGTGAAGTGAAGTGAAGTGAAGTGAAGTGAAGTGAAGTGAAGTGAGGTGAAGTGAAGTGAAGTGAAGTGAAGTGAAGTGAAGTGAAGTGAAGTGAAGTGAAGTGAAGTGAAGTGAAGTGAAGTGAAGTGAAGTGAAGTGAAGTGAAGTGAAAGTGAAGTGAAAGTGAAGTGAAAGTGAAAGTGAAAGTGAAGTGAAGTGAAGTGAAATGAAGTGAAAGTGAAAGTGAAAGTGAAGTGAAAGTGAAGTGAAAGTGAAAGTGAAAGTGAAAGTGAAAGTGAAGTGAAAGTGAAAGTGAAATGAAAGTGAAGTGAAGTGAAGTGAAGTGAAGTGAAGTGAAGTGAAGTGAAGTGAAGTGAAGTGAAGTGAAGTGAAGTGAAGTGAAGTGAAGTGAAGTGAAGTGAAGTGAAGTGAAGTGAAGTGAAGTGAAGTGAAGTGAAGTGAAGTGAAGTGAAGTGAAAGTGAAGTGAAAGTGAAAGTGAAAGTGAAAGTGAAGTGAAAGTGAAGTGAAAGTGAAAGTGAAAGTGAAAGTGAAAGTGAAGTGAAGTGAAAGTGAAAGTGAAGCGAAAGTGAAGTGAAAGTGAAGTGAAAGTGAAGTGAAAGTGAAGTGAAAGTTAAGTGAAGTGAAGTGAAAGTGAAGTGAAAGTGAAGTGAAAGTGAAGTGAAAGTGAAGTGAAAGTGAAGTGAATGTGAAGTAAAAGTGAAGTGAAAGTGAAGTGAAAGTGAAGTGAAAGTGAAGTGAAAGTGAAGTGAAAGTGAAGTAAAAGTGAAGTGAAAGTGAAAGTGAAGTGAAAGTGAAGTGAAGTGAAAGTGAAAGTGAAAGTGAAAGTGAAGTGAAGTGAAAGTGAAGTGAAAGTGAAGTGAAAGTGAAGTGAAAGTGAAGTGAAAGTGAAAGTGAAGTGAAAGTGAAGTGAAAGTGAAAGTGAAGTGAAAGTGAAAGTGAAAGTGAAAGTGAAAGTGAAAGTGAAAGTGAAAGTGAAAGTGAAGTGAAAGTGAAGTGAAGGTGAAGTGAAAGTGAAAGTGAAAGTGAAGTGAAAGTGAAATGAAAGTGAAGTGAAAGTGAAGTGAAAGTGAAGGTGAAAGTGAAGTGAAAGTGAAGTGAAAGTGAAGTGAAATATATTGGAGCGAAAGTGAAGCGAAAGTGAAGTGAAAGTGAAGTGAAAGTGAAGTGAAGTGAAGTGAAGTGAAGTGAAGTGAAGTGAAGTGAAGTGAAGTGAAGTGAAGTGAAGTGAAGTGAAGTGAAGTGAAGTGAAAGTGAAAGTGAAAGTGAAAGTGAAAGTGAAAGTGAAAGTGAAGTGAAGTGAAGTGAAGTGAAGTGAAAGTGAAGTGAAAGTGAAAGTGAAGTGAAAGTGAAAGTGAAAGTGAAGTGAAAGTGAAGTGAAAGTGAAAGTGAAAGTGAAAGTGAAAGTGAAAGTGAAAGTGAAAGTGAAAGTGAAAGTGAAAGTGAAAGTGAAAGTGAAAGTGAAAGTGAAAGTGAAAGTGAAAGTGAAAGTGAAGTGAAGTGAAAGTGAAATGAAATTAGTGAAGTGAAAGTGAAGTGAAAGTGAAAGTGAAGTGAAAGTGAAGTGAAATATATTGGAGTGAAAGTGAAGTAAAAGTGAAGTGAAAGTGAAAGTGGAGTGAAAGTGAGGTGGAAGTGAAGTGAAGAGACGTGAGGTAAAGTAACGTGACTTGACGTGAAATGAAGTGAACGAATTCATTAGGAATGTTAAAGCCCAGTATTAAACAGGGACAAATACCGTTTAGTTATATTTGGCATAAGTGAAGTGAAGTGAAGTGAAGTGAAGTGAAGTGAAGTGAAGTGAAGTGAAGTGAAGTGAAGTGAAGTGAAGTGAAGTGAAGTGAAGTGAAGTGAAGTGAAGTGAAGTGAAGTGAAGTGAAAGTGAAGTGAAAGTGAAGTGAAAGTGAAAGTGAAGTGAAAGTGAAAGTGAAAGTGAAAGTGAAGTGAAGTGAAGTGAAGTGAAAGTGAAGTGAAGTGAAGTGAAGTGAAGTGAAGTGAAGTGAAGTGAAGTGAAGTGAAGTGAAGTGAAGTGAAGTGAAGTGAAGTGAAGTGAAGTGAAGTGAAAGTGAAGTGAAAGTGAAAGTGAAAGTGAAGTGAAAGTGAAGTGAAAGTGAAAGTGAAAGTGAAAGTGAAAGTGAAGTGAAAGTGAAGTGAAAGTGAAAGTGAAGCGAAAGTGAAGTGAAAGTGAAGTGAAAGTGAAGTGAAAGTTAAGTGAAGTGAAGTGAAAGTGAAGTGAAAGTGAAGTGAAAGTGAAGTGAAAGTGAAGTGAAAGTGAAGTGAAAGTGAAAGTGAAAGTGAAGTGAAAGTGAAGTGAAGTGAAGTGAAGTGAAGTGAAGTGAAGTGAAGTGAAGTGAAGTGAAGTGAAGTGAAGTGAAGTGAAGTGAAGTGAAGTGAAGTGAAGTGAAGTGAAGTGAAGTGAAGTGAAGTGAAGTGAAGTGAAGTGAAGTGAAGTGAAGTGAAGTGAAAGTGAAAGTGAAGTGAAAGTGAAAGTGAAAGTGAAGTGAAAGTGAAGTGAAAGTGAAAGTGAAAGTGAAAGTGAAAGTGAAGTGAAAGTGAAGTGAAAGTGAAAGTGAAGCGAAAGTGAAGTGAAAGTGAAGTGAAAGTGAAGTGAAAGTTAAGTGAAGTGAAGTGAAAGTGAAGTGAAAGTGAAGTGAAAGTGAAGTGAAAGTGAAGTGAAAGTGAAGTGAAAGTGAAGTAAAAGTGAAGTGAAAGTGAAGTGAAAGTGAAGTGAAAGTGAAGTGAAAGTGAAGTGAAGTAAAAGTGAAGTGAAAGTGAAAGTGAAGTGAAAGTGAAGTGAAAGTGAAGTGAAAGTGAAGGTGAAAGTGAAGTGAAAGTGAAGTGAAAGTGAAGTGAAAGTGAAGTGAAATATATTGGAGCGAAAGTGAAGTGAAAGTGAAGTGAAAGTGAAGTGAAGTGAAGTGAAGTAAAGTGAAGTGAAGTGAAGTGAAGTGAAGTGAAGTGAAGTGAAGTGAAGTGAAGTGAAGTGAAGTGAAGTGAAGTGAAGTGAAGTGAAGTGAAGTGAAGTGAAGTGAAGTGAAGTGAAGTGAAGTGAAGTGAAGTGAAGTGAAGTGAAGTGAAGTGAAGTGAAGTGAAGTGAAAGTGAAAGTGAAAGTGAAGTGAAAGTGAAAGTGAAGTGAAGTGAAGTGAAGTGAAAGTGAAGTGAAAGTGAAAGTGAAGTGAAAGTGAAGTGAAGTGAAAGTGAAGTGAAAGAAAGTGAAAGTGAAAGTGAAAGTGAAAGTGAAAGTGAAGTGAAAGTGAAAGTGAAAGTGAAGTGAAGTGAAAGTGAAATGAAATTAGTGAAGTGAAAGTGAAGCGAAAGTGAAAGTGAAGTGAAAGTGAAGTGAAATATATTGGAGTGAAAGTGAAGTAAAAGTGAAGTGAAAGTGAAAGTGGAGTGAAAGTGAGGTGGAAGTGAAGTGAAGAGACGTGAGGTAAAGTAACGTGACTTGACGTGAAATGAAGTGAACGAATTCATTAGGAATGTTAAAGCCCAGTATTAAACAGGGACAAATACCGTTTAGTTATATTTGGCATAAGTGAAGTGAAGTGAAGTGAAGTGAAGTGAAGTGAGTGAAGTGAAGTGAAGTGAAGTGAAGTGAAGTGAAGTGAAGTGAAGTGAAGTGAAGTGAAGTGAAGTGAAGTGAAGTGAAGTGAAAGTGAAGTGAAAGTGAAGTGAAAGTGAAAGTGAAGTGAAAGTGAAAGTGAAAGTGAAAGTGAAGTGAAGTGAAGTGAAGTGAAAGTGAAGTGAAGTGAAGTGAAGTGAAGTGAAGTGAAGTGAAGTGAAGTGAAGTGAAGTGAAGTGAAGTGAAGTGAAGTGAAGTGAAGTGAAGTGAAGTGAAGTGAAGTGAAGTGAAGTGAAAGTGAAGTGAAAGTGAAGTGAAAGTGAAAGTGAAAGTGAAGTGAAAGTGAAGTGAAAGTGAAGTGAAAGTGAAGTGAAGTGAAAGTGAAGTGAAAGTGAAGTGAAAGTGAAGTGAAAGTTAAGTGAAGTGAAGTGAAAGTGAAGTGAAAGTGAAGTGAAGTGAAGTGAAGTGAAAGTGAAGTGAAAGTGAAGTGAAAGTGAAGTGAAAGTGAAGTGAAAGTGAAGTGAAGTGAAGTGAAGTGAAGTGAAGTGAAGTGAAGTGAAGTGAAGTGAAGTGAAGTGAAGTGAAGTGAAGTGAAGTGACGTGAAGTGAAGTGAAGTGACGTGAAGTGATGTGAAGTGAAGTGAAGTGAAGTGAAGTGAAGTGAAGTGAAGTGAAGTGAAAGTGAAAGTGAAGTGAAAGTGAAAGTGAAAGTGAAGTGAAAGTGAAGTGAAGTGAAAGTGAAAGTGAAAGTGAAAGTGAAGTGAAAGTGAAGTGAAAGTGAAGTGAAAGTGAAGTGAAAGTGAAGTGAAAGTGAAGTGAAAGTGAAGTGAAAGTGAAGTGAAAGTGAAGTGAAAGTGAAGTGAAAGTGAAGTGAAAGTGAAGTGAAAGTGAAGTGAAAGTGAAAGTGAAGTGAAGTGAAGTGAAAGTGAAGTGAAAGTGAAGTGAAAGTGAAGTGAAGTAAAAGTGAAGTGAAAGTGAAAGTGAAGTGAAAGTGAAGTGAAAGTGAAGTGAAAGTGAAGGTGAAAGTGAAGTGAAAGTGAAGTGAAAGTGAAGTGAAAGTGAAGTGAAATATATTGGAGCGAAAGTGAAGTGAAAGTGAAGTGAAAGTGAAGTGAAGTGAAGTGAAGTAAAGTGAAGTGAAGTGAAGTGAAGTGAAGTGAAGTGAAGTGAAGTGAAGTGAAGTGAAGTGAAGTGAAGTGAAGTGAAGTGAAGTGAAGTGAAGTGAAGTGAAGTGAAGTGAAGTGAAGTGAAGTGAAGTGAAGTGAAGTGAAGTGAAGTGAAGTGAAGTGAAGTGAAGTGAAAGTGAAAGTGAAAGTGAAGTGAAAGTGAAAGTGAAGTGAAGTGAAGTGAAGTGAAAGTGAAGTGAAAGTGAAAGTGAAGTGAAAGTGAAGTGAAGTGAAAGTGAAGTGAAAGTGAAAGTGAAAGTGAAAGTGAAAGTGGAAGTGAAAGTGAAAGTGAAAGTGAAGTGAAGTGAAAGTGAAATGAAATTAGTGAAGTGAAAGTGAAGCGAAAGTGAAAGTGAAGTGAAAGTGAAGTGAAATATATTGGAGTGAAAGTGAAGTAAAAGTGAAGTGAAAGTGAAAGTGGAGTGAAAGTGAGGTGGAAGTGAAGTGAAGAGACGTGAGGTAAAGTAACGTGACTTGACGTGAAATGAAGTGAACGAATTCATTAGGAATGTTAAAGCCCAGTATTAAACAGGGACAAATACCGTTTAGTTATATTTGGCATAAGTGAAGTGAAGTGAAGTGAAGTGAAGTGAAGTGAAGTGAAGTGAAGTGAAGTGAAGTGAAGTGAAGTGAAGTGAAGTGAAGTGAAGTGAAGTGAAGTGAAGTGAAGTGAAGTGAAGTGAAGTGAAGTGAAGTGAAGTGAAGTGAAGTGAAGTGAAGTAAAGTGAAGTGACGTGACGTGAACGAATAAGTATAGGTTAGTTATCGAACCCAAGGTAGCTACGTCAGTTATTTGTAATAACTTATAACGTAGTTCAAGATCACAGAGGGTTCCAGAACATATCACGTACCGTGACAAAGTTAAAACTTGTTTAAAACACTCATGAAACATTTATTTTGTTAAATTGGGGATGCCAACTTGTCAGGACTTGCATTAGCCACTTCGGAAACTGCAGGGACTGGGTACGAATTAGCATCTCCCGCGGAATTGTGGGGCTGTTTTGGGGGACGCTTTGTTTTCAATTCGCTTCTTTAATGATGGCCTCGTTAAGTTTGTTATATTGTCAATTTGCTCGCGGATTTCATTCGTATTCGTAATAGTTAAAGTCCAATATGAATTTGAGGTCTGCATTCGTAATATTTTAACCTAATTGTTTTAATTGGAATACGAATTTTCTCGTTTAGTTCGTTTATCTTTGGTATATGTATTAACTCGCTACATGTTTCTCCGTCCGCTTGTCCTGTCGATTGACTATACGAAATTCGCTACGTGGTTATATTTTACTATTTTGATTCGTTACAGATTTCGCTGTTTGTACTTATTAGTCATCTTTTCAACTCACTACATCGTATTCCTCTATTTGCCATGTGGACTTGTGTTTAGATTCACAGTATGTCACTTACTATAAGTTATTACAATATTTTGCCACTTGTATCTGTAATATTTTCAGCTCGTCATGAATTTCTGTATTCCTAGATATTTTCGTGTATATTCTCTGTTTTTTGCTCCCTACGTCTACATATTTCGCCGTTGTATTTGCTATGATTCCAATTCGCTACGAATTTCACTCTTTGGCTTTGTATTCGAAATATTTCATGAATCTTGTCATTTATATTTGAACTGTGTTAACTCGCTATGATTCCTGTAGGCTACAAACGGTTGGAATATTGAAAATATTATAGGAAACACTAACGGCAACATTCGCACCAAGACTCAAGTCGAAATATTAGTGATACAAACGGCGAAATTCGCAATCAGTCGGCTAAGAATATTACAAGCATGCTGAATGACAAAAAACCTAGAGACTGCAATATTTGGAAAACCAGCGACGCAGTTCCCACCAAGTTGAAAAATAGCAAATAAAAACAGCAAATTCCGTAGCGAGTTATATAGCAAAGTCAAAGACAAACTGCAACAGTCTCAAAATTGTAGCGACCCGACAAGATTACAACATAAATAACGAGTTGAAATACATATTCCTAGATATAAGTCAGAGAAAGGAAAATGTAGTTTTCACTGCAGGGGCTCTGTCCTCTGGAATAAAATCCCTGTAGAGGTTAGAGATCAGAGAAACTTAAAGGCATTTAAATTAGGATTGTTACTACTCAAATCAGTAGAGAATACACCTCGTGATTGCTTTGAAATTGATCTGCGGTTAACGAAACTGTTGCTTCGGAAGCGATGAAAACATCGTGTATGCCTCGCTCTACTGATTTGAGTAGCAAATATTGAGAACATTTTGTAAACTATATTGTTTTTTTATTGCATTGAACTTTTAATATACGTGTATATGCATGATATTTTTTTAGTGTAGTTAGTTAGTTAGTTAGTTAGTTAGTTAGTTAGTTAGTTAGTTAGTTAGTTAGTTAGTTAGTTAGTTAGTTAGTTAGTTAGTTAGTTAGTTAGTTAGTTAGTTAGTTAGTTAGTTAGTTAGTTAGTTAGTTAATGGACCTTTTATTTACAAGCATTTATATGTATTTTATATTATTGTAACACGGCTCCCTGGAAGACCATGTAAAATGAAGCGATACCGTGTTTTTTAAATAAAGATTATCATCATCATCATCATCATCATCATCAAATACATGTTCGACAAAATTTGTGGCCAAATTCGTACCGGTTAGAAATTACAGGCTGCGAGTACAAACGGACAAATTGTAGCATGTTAAAGACGGCACAATTCATATTGGAGTTGAATTATTACGAACAAGAGTGAAATTCGCAATCAATTTGAAAATATTACAAATTTAAAAAGGGCCAAATGGCAAAATTAGTAGCGAGTTCAATATAAAGCGTCCCACAAAACAGTCCCATAATTCCATGCGAGCTGATAATTCGTCCCCAGTCCCTGCAGTTTCTGAAGTGGCTAATTCTCATTTGATCTGGGCAACTCTTTCTTGTCCAGTTCAAAGACTAGTCACAGCAGGTGGTCTAGGCAATTTGTGAATTAACATGGCATAATAACACAAAAATAATACCACAATATATAATTTGAATCGCTTTTACTTCTACTATTCAAATTTTAGGTTGTCGGGTCTTGTCGGACAACCTATTTTGCAAAGTATGCTAATTTATGCTAATTATTATTAAAAATATCATTATAATTTGAATTATGCAAGCGCCGCCAAGCGGCGCGCTCGTATAATTCTGATTATACGAGCACTTGAAGGGAGAAATGTATGGAATACTTATGGTATGACGTTATCCAATTGGTGATGGAGCCACACATAAAAAGCACTGGGGTGAGAAAAGAAAGCGCGGGAAACCCGCCTCGAGACACCATATAAGGCACCACCCCAGGTCTTATCTCCGATTTTTGTCGGACAACCTATTTTGCAAAGTATGCTAATTTATGCTAATTATTATTAAAAATATCATTATAATCTATAACAAAATGGCAACTATTTAGAAAAAAATATATTTTACCAACAAACTTTGTATTAATAAAATGAAAAGAAACATTTCACAAATTCAATTTGAAAAAATCGAGGCAATACAATAAAACGCAATTATATTCCTTTTTTTAGACCACCCACTGTGATGACCCCCCATAGTGCGCCACAGCTGAAGCTTCATCCTCGGATCGCTTCAACTTCAAGGTATAAAGTGTTCGTATTCGCAAACTAATCATGCTAAATTCAAACTTATTTGTTGCTAGAAGCATTCATCAAAGTCACAAACGATTCAGTGACATTTCACGGGGAAGACAATGTTCTTTTATGAGTTTTTCAGCGTTGTTTATGTGCTCAGAGTTTGGCGATCGAACACTGGACCGCTTCCACAGCGCAGCATTTCCGTTGCAATTTGTAACTTCTAGTCTCCGAAATAATTACAACAGACAAATGCTTATACTTACTTTAGGTGCTGTTAGAGCCTAAATTTTCGTTGGTTTCGCATATATATTGACAATAAAAGCCACTTTCTTCTTGTTGATGATGCACGTTCAAAATCGAGGCGAGATCTAACCTGAATGTCAGGCCTTTATCTGTTCCCGCCTCCCGCCAAACCCGGCAGGCGCACAGAGGTGCGGGCGAGCGAGAAGGCGAGAAAAATGACAACCTCGTACCCAGGTCTTATCTCCGCTCCCCCGCTCCCCTGGGTACGAGTTTGGAAAAATAAAGGCCTGACTTTGCTATTTTTAAATATGAACGGGTATGATTGATATGAGTTGTCAAAATATCAAAGCGTATGTTTGATTTCTTACAGAAATATATAGTCTTTCTCCGCGTCTGGTTTTAGTCCAGACTAGTCTAGGTAGACTTGCAATAAATACACGAGCTCGAATTGAGAAACCGAGAAATTTGACAATTTGAGAATATACATATATATTGATTCAAAATTCCACCATAATAAAAGATACACACGATTTGATAGCCGCCTTGATATAGTTTCGACTAAGTTAATAAATATATAATTTTGTAGAATTAGAATTTAAATTTTAGAAGGCAGGTAGACCATTTAATTAATATATTGACACAATTATAAACACGTCTCAACCGTATAAACTCAGTCATCCACAACTAAGACTATAAACTGCTCCGAGATTCCCGTTTTGTAACTTACGGGTCCACTTTTCTGACAACCATTGTTCAGCACTGCTATAAACAACTTGGACTTTCGCATCGGCTTCGCCTCGGGCTTCGCCTTCAGTACATCGCCACTGATCATCGAACGAAGGTCTCCACCTGCTACAACGAAATTCCTTGTTGAAGTCGATGAAGTTCACAGAACACAAATGGCAATATCTGATATATCAGACTTTTACCAAAACCAGTGGGGAAAACAGTAAAGACATCTTGGCTGTCAACAGACAACAGCGAGCTTTCGAATGCACGTCGTTTGTTCTGGTTTCAAAGACTCATAGCCGAAATGCGTCAATGAATTTAACAAAGCAGTTTCGAAATCTCCTTCTATGGTTTGATTTTGCGACATAATAAATGATTAAATGAATGAATTGGTCACAGAAACGTACACGATAAACACATTCGAGAAATGGCGATGACATTGTCACGGTGTGCACCTTGACGGTGCACCTTTGGGAAAGTTGTTTATCTGAATGAACCAATCAAAATCCTTACTTCAATTAGACCCCGTTCACACGAGTCCGGAGCGAGTTGAAAACGGCGCTAAAAAGTCACAAAACACCGTTAATTGCGTTCACACGGCACCGGATCGAAATTGTGTGAAAACGGCGCTCTAACCGGAGCGTTTTGAAAACGATTTCTAGACGGAGCGAAATGAAACGGAACCTTTGGCGGTGTCGTGTGAACACAAGATGCGGCACTTTTTCGCTCCGCTTTAGTACCCAGTTCCTAAATTTTCGGCTCCTAACCAAAGGGCTGGGGTATTTTTCAGCGATGGAAAACTTTATTTGTCTTCTCGACTTCGGAAAGCTTCTGCTAAGGACTTGTGCTGCTGTTTGAACAATTAAAACACTATTACAACAATGACTAGGCAGTGTAAATAGGAGAAGATGAATCGAAGTCAATAAGGTGAGTTCCTAACGGAAAGACTAAAATTGTAAACCTAGAATGCACTATACACCTTGGGGGATAATGTTCTTTGAATTGCTTCTCGTTTCCATTTACTTTTGACGAGATATGGCTATTTAAACAGTGCACAGCATTGAAATACTGGATATACACCAGAAGGTTCCGGTTTCTTGTGAACGCCTTCAAAGCGTCGTTAAATTATGACGGATTCGTGTGAACGTAACCACATTTTACCGTTTATCTTCTACACCGGACTCGTGTGAACGCAGTCTTAGTCAGCCAATCAGAGCTCCCGTCCATGAGATGGACGGAGTCCCCACAGTTTTGTTAAAAGTTTTCTCAGGCCTTTATTTTTCTCGCCTTCTCGCTCGCCCGCACCTCTGCCCGCCTGCCGGGTTTAGCGGGAACAAATAAAGGCCTGACATTCAGGTTAGGCGAGATCCAACCGGAAGTTCAGGTCAGCGCTCGGGTAGTACTTCATGGCTTATCGTTATAAAGGTATCATCTTAAAAAGGGATCATTCAGGAACATTTTAAGCCCAAGGCGGTTAAATTTGGTCCAAAACTTGATAAGTTATATCAAATCGAAATCATCCGTCACCGGTGACGGACGATATAAGGTCCGGACGAGAATGGATATTAACCCTTTTTAAATAAAGTTGCATTACAAGCTTTTTACAAGATTGGTATTGGCGTGTGGAAGTAAGTTGTCAACGCAGTGGAGAAATGTACGCTTCTTTTGTGATCTTATTTTTCTTATTAGATGCACGATTGATGAAGATGGAGGAAGTATTTCCTTTCCCTCTGCGGGTGCCTTCTTTTACGTTCCTGCGAACGCTGTTTCAAGGCCCACTACCGTAACGTGCGTTCTTGTGGCGCAGAAAGACAATTCGTTAGAGTTGAAAAATGGGGAGTATTTCTGCAGCAGCATTGTCAGTATAGAGTCTGAAGAAACAACTTTTGCCAAGCCAGTCACAGTATTATTGCTATCTCATTCAGTTGCAGTCCAAGGTCCTTATCTTGATTACTATGATGTAACAATGATGCAATGTGGACAACAGTGGAATGATTTGGAAACCAAACATTGCATTAAATTCGAAGGTACTGTATTTGAATTTTGTCGTGATTATTCGTCCAACATGAAACGTTAAGAAACTATACACAAAATCTTAATGGTAATTAGAAGCCTACTTATAAACATAAACATAAACATAAACATCAACATCCACAAACAGATTCGCGCACTTGACCTCGCGTCTACCAGCCGAGAAAAATATCGTCGATTGCTCGCCTACCAGCTGGGCAGTACTGTAGCATGCACTACTCCCCTCAGAGATTCCATAAGGTCCCTCAAATCGCGCCCAGACTTCAACGTACCAACAAATGCGCAAAATATTTTAGCGGAAAGGAGCGGCAGTTTTACGCAGCAGAAAAGCCTAGAAATGGCAAGAACTACACAAAAACATTGCCTTGGTAAACTCAGGACCTTACAAAATTACTAAATAACAAGAAAAAAGCCGAAAGAAAAACAACAAGAAACTATTTCTAAAAAGAAATAGCTGTTTCGTTCCGGTCAGCCTCTTATAAGAGGCTGTTGCATGCCGATTGGTAGCCTGCTATAGCAGACCCTATTTTTCTCCCGCTTTGCGAGGAACAAGTAGGGTCTGCTGAACTGAGCGCCTAATTGAGTTCTGCCTATTGTGTCTCGTCAGCCAATCAGAATTTACTTTCCAAATCCCGGTAAGTGACGTAATTGTGTAACATCGTGTTTATAGAAATTCAATACGGAGTTCGAAGGAGCGGCGATGGCGAAGAAAGTTTACGGGGTGTTGTGTCTAAATTCTATCGAAGTTTCAACATAAAGCGATAGAGAAAATAACGGAGAGCAAGAATGTTGTTATCAGTATGCTAAGTAGTTACGGTGTATATCTGATATGCCAGACTCAGACCCCAGCCTGTTGTCCTCGAGTGACGAATGTTGATCAAAATGAGTCTACGACAGACGAAGGAGAACTACAAACAAACATTGTTATTATAGTTGTTTCGATTCACTCGCTCTATCTGATGAAAAATTAGATTAATGCAAGAGAGGGAAGAGAGTGCAGACACATAATCTTTACTTAGTTTATGGCTCACAGGAGAATTGGCTATATTTGTCGAGAAAAGAAAGGAGCTTCATACTAATATAGCAAGAACTCTGCGGCCTGTGCCGTGGCTGTAAACGAAGCTCACGACACGTTATTAAATATTGGTAAGTAGTAAGTACTACATATTTTCATTAAATAATTCTTCGTTTAATACTTTGTTAGACCCGGTTCAAGCGTCGCTCTTCTCATGCGCTGAACCTAATAGTGCATTAAGTGCGACAGAAGAGCGACGTTTTACATATGAAAGAGACAGACGTAATTAAACCTCGTAATTAAATTTATGGGGAATAAACGAAGAATATTTTAAAGAAAATATGTAGTATTTAATACCGATATTTATTAATAACGTGGGCTCCGAATATAGCCACAGCACAGATGCGTGTTTTTGCTATAGGGATGAACGAATGAGCAGCATGAAGCGGCTTACTTTTCTGGACAAATATAATAAACAATTATTGAATGAGGTTGAGCATGATATCGAGAATTATCAAGGACGAGGTTTGTGTTATCCACCGAAGCCGAAGGCTGAGGTGGATAACACAAACCGAGGCCTTGATAATTCTCGATATCATGCGAAAACCGAATCCAATAATTGTTTTATTATATATTCAAAAACTATACTCTTCGTGCTTTTACTATCTTTCTCTGAGAGCAACGTCGAAATTTCTTCTTCGTTTAACGATGGAAACCGGTTAAAAGCCATTTTGTTTACTCTTCAAAAATATTTAGTTTTGGCGGGATTTTTAGCAAGCTGCCGACCGCGCTGGGGGCTTGGGTTCGACAGCGAGCAATAATACCTTGTTTTGGATCGAATTCGATCCAAAACAAGGTATTATTGCACGCTGACACGTCAGCAGCTGAAATAACGCGTCAGCTTCCAGATACGGAGAATTAGCGGGGGCGTTTTGGCCAATCACGAACGAGAATAAAGTTTGAATATATAACAAGACGCCTGCTTAGGCGTTCACTCGCGCTACTGATTTCTGGAAGTATTGGCGCAGTCTTCGCACATCTATAAAACCTGAGGAACAGCGTGTGCATATTAAGTGTTTGTTAAAAACTACAAAACTCTCGTGATCAGAAGGGCGCTCGACACAAATTCTCTCTATATGGTCTTATATGAAGTACTTGGATCCATGAAGCGATTTGACGTAAACAAGCCGTTTAGCCGAATACTGATTAAACGATCTTAATACTTTCGGTAGACTAGACAAAACGACAAAACCTATAGTGCTGAATTCGGCATATTCAAGCGATGGTTCCGATATAGAATTCATGTAAATCGTACCAACAGAAAATATTTAAACATGCATTTTTGAAACACTTCCGAATGTAATACGACACCTTCATGATAGGGTGACGACTAATACATCTAAACGTAATTTTTGCATTATTCGGTGCCTACCACATGTGTTTCGTGGTTGTTGAACCAAGCATCAAGGCGTTTAATACTAGGTAAACAATACGTATATGTTCTTTTATATTATATGGCTCTTTCTTGTACCTCTAATCCTCAAGTCAAGGCTTCCTAGGAACTGATGTCAACACGGCATTTTGAACATTTTCTCCCGTCTGTAATATACTCGTCTATTCTGTCTTTATGGACAAACCTTGTCAGCAACTTTACTGATCAACTACTGATGAATTCACTAATACCGTGGAAATCACCTCAACCCAACTCGATCAAAGGCAAAGCCTGTCGAAAAGAAAGAACTCGAAAAATCGAAAATCGAGCACGCCTTACGGTTTCGCAAGGCCTGACGGGATGATGCAATAATGCCATTTTGTGGAACCCCAAAAAGAAAAAAAAAGCCGAAACCTGACTCGGCCGACCACAGTCGCCCGAGTAATAAGTCGTATTATTATATATTCAAACTTTATTCTCGTTCGTGATTGGCCAAAACGCCCCCGCTAATTCTCCGTATCTGGAAGCTGACGCGTTATTTCAGCTGCTGACGTGATCAGCGTGCAATAATACCTGGTTTTGGATCGAACTTCGATCCAAAACAAGGTATTATTGCACGCTGTCGAACCCAAGCCCCCAGCGCGGTCGGCAGCTTGCTAAAAATCCCGCCAAAACTAAATATTTTTGAAGAGTAAACAAAATGGCTTTTAACCGGTTTCCATCGTTAAACGAAGAAGAAATTTCGACGTTGCTCTCACGAAAACCTTTCCGGTATAGTGTGAACGAGGCCTAAATCAGGCCTTACCTGTTAGCGTCTCGCAATTTTCTTGAGAACGCAATTATTTTGGCGTCGTTTTATTTGCCTCCTATTGTGGCGTCAGTACGACGAAAATTTTGCGGTTATTTATACATGAAATGTCACTGTTTAGGAAAGCCGGCTACATTTGCGGTCATTTATGCCACCGATATTTAAGTTAAAACTTATTAAATAATCTTCAATCTGTGTGTAATTCTTTCAAAGTTTGTATTTGATCGGAATAAATACTGGAGTGATTGAGTAGCTTTCCAAGGCCAAGGGTCAACTCGACCACTGACTCGACCCGACTTTCGGAATGTTATTCGCACAATCTCAATCTTTATTATTAAATCTAAAGCGGCAACGAGCAGTTAGAATGCAATTTCGGAGAATTCAAAGAGGGGAAAGTCTACAGTACTCGGCATTCGCTTGTTCATAGTATTGTATGATTCCCTCACACGGGATTGTTACGTCGTTCAGCTAATTATGCTAGATCAGCAATATTATTTCACTTCGTTTTGGCGTTTAACCACGCCTACAACTAAATTTTTTATGCGGAATTTTGATTTCATTGGATAAGATCGAGGTTTTAACAACACTGCACTGCGATTGGACTATTTTTATCTGTGATGACAATTTCTTTTGTGACGTCAATGGAAAGCTAACACAGTAACAGTTTCGTTCCTGCGGGGAACGAAACAAAAAGCACTACAAACATAGTACAAAACAAAAGAAAGTGGTAATTAACCGAGTGTCTTGCGGTAACATATCCTCTCACTTAGAATTCAGGATTGTCCTGAATTGTCAAATGGTCTAGAATTCAGGATTATCCTGAAGGGTTGTCGTTAGGTTTAGGGTCAGGTTAAGAGGTGGGGGTCGGGGAGGGGGAGGCGGGTTGCGATTTCATTTCTTTAATATTCAGGATTATCAAGAATTCTAGACCATTTTTCAATTAAGCATAATCCCGAATTCTCATTAATACTAATTCATTAACCCTATCCAGACTGGGGGGGGGGGGGGGGGGGGCGGAAAGTGCCCGCGCCGAATTTAAAAGTTAATATCTCCTAAACCATTACAGGTATGGTTCTGAAATTTTATGATTTTCCTAAATATCTATGGGCTTTATGTGTGGAAAATTTGGTGTAAAAATATCGCGCCAAAAAAAAGTTACAGCGGAGTCGTGAACACCTACCAACACAAAATTTCAGCCGACAAATTTTTTTATGTCTGCTTTTATAATAGTTACAATAAAAGTAAGCACTTTTTAATAAAGAGAAACTATTTTTTTGATATACTACCTTTTTTATGTTAACAAAACAATAGGAAAATTTTTTTTTGAAATTCTAGTAATCCTGGGTTTTTCCAATTACTGACGTCATAATGACGTCATAATTTGTCGCCATGGCAACATAAGTGTAACACTTACTTGAACAAGGCATACCATCCACCTGTAAAAATTTCGTCGGAATACACCAAATAGTTCAGGAGATATTGACCGCGGGCACTTTCCGCCCCCCCCCCCCCCCCCCCCCCAGTCCCAGAAGTAAAAAAAAAGCCCAGTCTGGATAGGGTTAACATTAACTGCATTACATAACAAAAGAAGAACTTATAAAGAACCAAACCAAAACAAATGAAAAGTAAAATACTAAAAAAACACAGCCTTACTCATTCATACATGTGTAGGTCGTGTGAGCTAGCCTGGTTAGCTGTATGATTCGTTTTTCTTTTAAACATTTTACTAATAACTCGCTGGCGGAACTATGCAGTCTCTGACTCTGAGTGCCCCCTTGTATTTTGATATATTGTTTTCTTTGGATTAAGTTTAGTATGCTATTAACGGGTCACGTTATATATATTCGAGGGATTTTAGGTGAAGGAAAATTCGAGTGCAGAATACATACATTTAAAGACCAAACCGGGACCAGTTGCGAAAAATGCAACTGCACAGGCCTTCCAGCAGGAATTGAACCCACGACCTTGCGATTCTAGTGCAATGCTCTGACTACTGAGCCACGGAGGGCGTTGCCGAGAGCTTGATCGTGAGTTCTGTATATATTAAGGTGGTAATGCCAAGAGAGAATTGGGTATATTAGAAGTAATATTGGGCATTTCACTCGATTACAGATGTTCTAGGGATTTTAGGTGAAGGAAAATTCGAGTGCAGAATACATACATGTATTCTGCACTCGAATTTTCCTTCACCTAAAATCCCTAGAACATCTGTAATCGAGTGAAATGCCCAATATTACTTCTAATACACGTTATATATACTCTGTTATGTTATTTTCTTTGCTTTAGATCTTCCTGAAAACAGTGCTTCAAGTGTTCCTGCCATACGCGACTATCTGCCAGTTGCTATGGCAACAGTCCAGGCAAATTGCACCGCAGCAGTCGTGACAAGAATCAGAAGTGAAAAAATCTTGGTGCATCCTGATAAACCTTGCGTTTTCTTGAAGTCGTATGGAAAAGAAAGCAGGCTGAAAATAAGTTTTCCTGCTTGTTCTGTGGAGATGGAATGTTGTTTGGGCGTAAAGGTAACGCATAATGTATTATTTCAATGTAATGTTGTGTGGCTGGTGATGTTATGTGATTTGGTGTCATTTCATTTATATATTTTTATTTTATTTTATTATATTATATTATATTTTATTTATCTTACTTTATTTTATTTTATTTCAATTTTTTGTTTTGTTTTGTTTTGTTTTGTTTTGTTTTGTTTTGTTTTGTTTTGTTTTGTTTTGTTTTGTTTTGTTTTGTTTTGTTTTGTTTTGTTTTGTTTTGTTTTGTTTTGTTTCGTTTCGTTTCGTTTCGTTTCGTTTCGTTTCGTTTCGTTTCTTTTCATTTTATATATTTTTTATTTTATTTCCTTTAATTTCTTTTATTTATTTCGTATTTCATGTTATTTCACTTCTTTTTTTCGTTATTTCATTTCGTTTGATTTTTTCTATTACTTTTTATTTTATTTTATTTGATTTCATATCATTTCTTTTTATTATATTTCTTTATATTTCATTTTATTTCATTCTGTAATTTTATTTCTTTTTCTTTTATTTTGTTTCATTTGTTCATGTATTTGTATTGTTATTTTTTTGTTAGTTATTTTCGGCATGCGAGATACTTGATATGCATTCGAGGTCCAATGAGGATAAGAAGGAGGAAGAAGAGGAGGACAAGAAGGAAGAAGACGATGAAGATGAGGATAAGGGCGAAAAGGAGGAGGAGGAAATGGAGGATGATGAAGATGAGGATGGAGAGGAGGATGGAGAGGAGGATGAAGATGAAGATGAAGATGAAGATGAAGATGAAGATGAAGATGAAGATGAAGATGAAGATGAAGATGAAGATGAAGATGAAGATGAAGATGAAGATGAAGATGAAGATGAAGATGAAGATGAAGATGAAGATGAAGATAAAGATGAAGATGAAGATGAAGATGAAGATGAAGATGAAGATGAAGATGAAGATGAAGATGAAGATGAAGATGAAGATGAAGATCTAGTGTATTTTCCAGTAATTGAAATTTGTGGACGCGAGAATTTGCCTTTTCTTAAACATGTTGATGTGGAGGTGGTTTACTCTCATAACGATGTGGCTGAATTGGATGACGAGCTATTGCCTGTCGGCAAAAAAGAACCCTTTTCACCAGAATATGGAGTTTTGTTTCGCAGTCATAAATCAGACCAAAGCAACCAAACCTGGCGAACAGAAGATACAAATGCAACGATCGAACGTCTTGAAAATGATCGAGTTAGGATAGCTTTTTCTGTCGAACATTTCTCTAGGTGAGTGTAATATTGTGGCATTTTTGTATTTCTTAATATTTATTTCTAGTAGCATGCAACTTTTGCAGTGTCTGAAAATCATTTCAGAAACTCATCAAAATTTTCATGAATGTCCGTGGTTTTATATCTGATAAAGAAACCTCCTGATTTACATAAGCTTTAGCTTTGATTTTCTCGGCTTGGACAACGTTATGTTTCAAACTTTCTACGCCAATGAACTTACCAAGTGGGTCGTTTTTGAAACTATTTAAACATTCGTAGTACGTGTTTTATCAGATCTAAAACACTCGCCGCTATCGCCTCGTATTTTAAATCTGGTAAAACACTGCTGCTCATGTTTTAAATATTACTATAAGATGCCGTCGTTGTATTGTTATACAGGTGGTTTTTCATTAGAAGGAGGAGGAGAAGAGCAGCCGTACCTGACATCAAAATGACGGAGACTTTTGGTGAGCCATCTTCAACAAATTTTGTGGTGTTTATTTTGGCCGTTCAACAGACGACATTTCTTACTTCTATTATGGCGCCCCAGAACAAGAGAAGTGAAGTTGAGAAGGAGTGGGGGTTTAAAGGAGAAGTATGTCAGGAGTATGTTAAACCTAACCAAAAGACGTATTTTTGTGTTCATTTGTTACCAAAGAAGAAACGTTTATCACTTATCACTGACACTATCTGGTAAGTTAACTTTGCTCTGACCTTCTCAAACTCATTAATAATTCATGAGATAATCAATCAATCAGAAGCGCTGAATTGCACCACGTGAAGGGACTTGAAATACCAGGGAAGTACTGGGCAGAGGACTTGAAATATTATTTCCAGTCCAAGGACTGGAAATAATATTTCAAGTCCTTGGACTTGAAATATTACTTCACACAATCGGTTATTCATCCATACACTAATTACTAATGCACTAATTCATTTTGGGAATACACTAAGTGATTTTGAGAAGTCATGTAAAGGCCTCCAATTCGGACTAGACCGGTGTCAAGTACTCGGACCGGTCTAGTCCTCATTGTCGGCCTTTACATATTACTTCTCCAATCATTAATAGAATCAATTATAAATGCACAGATGACGTTACAACGTGTCCCAAAAAGTGTCCCGCGGGACGCAGTCGAGTGGATCACTGATGTTCTCACCACGTTGTGACGTCCTCTGTGCATCTATAACTGAACAGACAACAAAAAAATGAATCTATTTCTTTTATACAATAAAAAAATAGAAAAATTATGTTTTAACAGACTTACTAAATTTTCCCGGCGAATTTCAGGGGCATTGAAAAAGATAAATCACTTCATCTGACATGATCCATGACCTATACAAATCAAGCAACGTCATTGGCTATATATATATATTTATGTTTATGTTTATGTTTATGTTTATATTTATATTCTCCCTCTAATCACTACCTCCTTCTTTTAAACTTATACACTAACCTGACACACCAATATATATAAATATATATAAATATATATAAATATATATAAATATATATAAATATATATAAATATATATAAATATATATAAATATATATAAATATATATAAATATATATAAATATATATAAATATATATAAATATATATAAATATATATAAATATATATAAATATATATAAATATATATAAATATATATAAATATATATAAATATATATAAATATATATAAATATATATATATATATATATATATATATATATATTTATATATATATATATATATATATATATATATATATATATATATATATATATACATGTTTGGTACGGTGTCACGCGGTACGAATTGTTGGGCACTGGTGACTAGCGACGAAGAAAACTAATGAACTCTCAAGCAAATAGTATTTTGCTTTTGTTTATTTAAACGAAACGAAATGGAGCACGAAAAAAAGGATACAAACAACCCGTTTAATATACCTTGAAGAGAAACCAGAGAACTTGAAGAAACCAAACGCCGTATGGGAAACAAAAACTCGATCTGAATTGCGGTGTTTGTAGTAACTCCGTTGGTCAAAATGTCAAATCATTTTAAAGTTAACGGTAGGATTCTTGTTGTTTTCATGTTTTCGCTTATTGACCTAAATAATATACAGCTTCACGTTTTCGTGCTTTCCCTTTGCTCGTCCAAACCATAAATCAGGTTAACTAAAGCTATCTTAAAAGTAAAACACTACCTTTATATAAAGCTTAAATGTAGACGTGATGTTTTTCATTGGCATTGCATGCACATTTTATTATTAAATACTCATGGGCTTTGGCGATTTTTGTGGCTGTATTTCCAAATTTTCGACTGAAACGTTGTCTGTTTAATACTTCTTTCTAGAATCCGATTCTACCGAATTGTTTTTATTTCGGACTCTATTATAAATGTAATTTTTGAGCTGCTGAGCTTGTTAAAATAATCCCTTTTGAAACCTCCTAAAAACATATTTTGTACAACCAGAATTTAATAATGAAATGTAAGTTTAGCTTTGATTTGTTAAATCAGTTTAGTCATCTTATCCATAAATTATAGAATTACCTTCAGGATTATCATTTGTTCTTATATCTGTTTGTTTTTATGTTGGTTGTACATCAGTGCGTATTTTAATCAGGGTGGGTGGGGGGTGTTTCAAAAAAGCATTTAATAAAAGCGGGCGAGGGGTTGTTGCATTCATGTATTTCTTGTAGTAATACTGCCTATGGCTTATACACTACTAACCTGACCCACTAGTGCGTTTACTGCCTAGCTTATACACTAACATGACCCACTAGCGTGTTACTGCCTAGCTTATACACTAACCTGACCCACTAGCGTGCTTCAATTGCGGCTTAGAATGTACTAACCTGTTCCCCCCGTGTGTAAGCAAGACGATAAACCTTCTTACTGATAATTCACATAAGCTATAGCTGTAAGCTCTAGGTCAGTCTCGTTGACAATATTTATTTCAGTTTTAAGGTTGAACATGTAACGAAAACGTTTAACGTTATCGACGAAGGATTGGACTTGAAAGGAAAGCTGATCTACTTTTTGTCTAGTCGTTGCAAAAAGAAGAAACACAAAAAGACTTTCTTGCAAAATATTCCTATCAAATCAGCGAACGACAGACAGGTATGTTGACGTTTTATAGGATGACTAGTGAAAGAATGTATTTATACCATTGTCGTATTCTGAGAACGACAAAATGGAATCTATAAACTATTGTCATGGTGCAAGTTAGTTTAATACTTTAAACATTTCGATAAGCTTTAAAAAAATAGTTCGAAGAAAACGAGTGACAAGACATGACATAAATTTTTTTTGGAGGGAGGGGAGGGGTGGCATCGTGCTTTCAAGACTTCCAGCTTATTAAGTTTTCAAAAAGCTCCAAATTCACTTTCCTGAATTACATTCGAATTGTAATAATTAAGTAATATATCATACACGAGGAGCCGTTTATTATCTGATTTGAAAACACCGAGAAGTGTATTGAAAAACGAGGCGATAACCGAGTTTCTTAACTCACTTCGAGGTGTTTTTAAATCAGATATTTGAGGTAAAAGTTGTCTTAATTTATGGCGTTTATCTATTTCACAACAACGTCTCGGTAACTGAATTATTAATGAGTTTGAGAATACTATATAATTTACAAGTATTGAAGAGTTCAAAGTATTCTGTTGTTTTGTGTTTTGTGTTTGTGTTACAGACTGAGTCTGTGGTGACAGAAGACCTTCACGAGCCAGGTAGGTCCACCAAGGTACATTTTTCCTCCTTTTGGGACTCAATCACAACCCCCGGCGAGAAACCGTGAA
The DNA here is from genome assembly GCA_964035015.1 of Corallium rubrum. Classification (NCBI taxonomy): domain Eukaryota; kingdom Metazoa; phylum Cnidaria; class Anthozoa; order Scleralcyonacea; family Coralliidae; genus Corallium; species Corallium rubrum. Next base: position 9,947,999 of record OZ036009.1, on the reverse strand, counting down.
GTTATTTGTTGTTGTTTTTATTTTCTAGACGAGGCTCCCATTTTTCCTGCAGTTAAGAGCGAAGACGAGGAGGTTAGCTCTGGAGATGTCCCAGGTACAGGCACAAGTAGTATATACATCTGTTCCCAACTTGATCATGTAGCTCAGTCGGTAGAACGTTGGACTAGTAAACCGAAGGTCGTGGGTTCGAATCCCAGCCGTGGTCGAGTAGAGTTTTTATTTCATAGGTATTGAGATTTCTTCATAGTAAAGCAGTGAAGTAAAAATCGTTCGCTAACTTTCAACAGCCAATCAGAATAGCGAACGATATTTTTTCACGGTGAAAAAACATTGTTCGTCCAATCAGGACGACGAACGACAAAACTTCACTAGTGAAAAATTGTCGTACGAGTTATTACGTAATGCAAAAGGAGCAGCGGACGACGAAAGCCGGAGAGGCGAAGATAGATTTCGGAGACGTTTTACACAAATGGCCTTCGTGTCTGAACTTTGAAATTGAAGCGAAATTGAAGCTTTGTTTCGTTGGACGTAGGCAGCAATCAGGTTACTTTATTAAAGTAAAAGAAGAACAGAAAACTTTCAAAAGGACACAAACGTATACAGAAAAGCATAATGAAGAAAAGCTGAAAACATAAACATGGAGATAATGAGAGCAACAGAGCTCGAGCACTATTTTGTCGGATTTTCTTGTCAAAGTTCGTGCCAAAACTGAGCCAATATGCGAACCGATTTCTCTACGAGGTAGAATTTGACCAGTTTTTACCGAAAGATATTTCAAAGATAAAATAACGGCAAGAACTATTCATGATTTGGTTTTCGAGATCACAGTAAACTTGTTTATATTTCTATAGCAAAAACAAAGTCAACCAAGTGGAATCCTCTGGCTCTGAGCTAGAAAACAGTCCTCTTAAGTTTCGCTTGTCTTCGTTAAGAAATCTCAATACCTATGAAATAAACAAATAACATCATGGTAAATGCTTTGTACGATTTTTATACACTCGTTGTGAATTATAATAAAACTCACTCGCTCGTACCTCGCTCGTTCGTTTTATGATACTTCACAACTCGTGAATAAGAATCGTTCGCAAGCATTTACCATGAAGTTATCTCTATTTCTCTACTTACCAAATATGGTTCGTCACTCGAATTAGAACCTATATAATATATCATTATTCTCCACCTCATGAGTTCGTTGTCCCACAATATTATTTCAATAACATAAGATGAAGAGTTAGGTTTTTCGATATTAAACTATTAAAGTAACTAGATTTCAGTTTCGTAATATCAAATGTAAAGAAATAAACCATTATTCCACGACCTTCTTCCGGCTTGACCATGTAGCTCAGTTGATAGAGTGCCGGGGTAGTATTAAAACCGAAGGTTGCGGCAGGGCGCTCTGAGACCCCGTTTACACGGTGCCGGTACAATTTGAAAACGGAACAAAATCATGCCGGTGTGTAAACACAGGCCAAAAAGTCTTGCGTTTACACGGTGCTGGTATAATATAATGACGGATTAGCATGTGACTCTTCTCTTCCAATGAGAATTGAGAAGACTTTGTGAATACTGCTGACCCGAATATAGTCTCCCTCGTAGCAACCACAACGGCTGCGAGGGAGACTAACCCGAATACTGTGGTCGTATATATCGTGATACGGCACGGGCGTTTACACGATACTGGTTACTCAGGCTAACACGATACCGGTTAGTGTTCCGTTTTCATTTCATGCCGTCAAGGAACCCGTCTTCATTTTCGCTGTCTCAATTTCATAGATGAGCTCAAAGACGAGGAAATTGTTTTAATAGCAAGGAGAATTCCGGAGCAGTGGAAGGAAATAGCTCTTTTGACGAAGCTATTCGAGTCGTGCGAAATTACCAATATGGCGTGCTCCAGATTTGACGAAGACCAATCGTCAAAGGCTTTGACCATGCTTACGCAATTCAACGAAAGAAATGGAAGTAGAAAACAGTTAGTCGAGGCTCTTCGTAAAGTTGAACAGCATTCTTTAGCTCAAAAAGTAAAGTCTGGATTCTTTATGCATTGACAATGATCTACCAAAGAGTTTTTTAACCATAGCTAGATATAGTACAAGAAAGTTTAAATTATAAAACTTATTTTTTATAGGAAAATTTTAAGTTCATAAAATTATTCTTTCTTGAGTTAAAGAGTTTTGAATTATAGTATATTATTGTTGACATCAGCATAATTTTTAAATATTGTTAAAAGTCACTTTATACACACAATTCGACATACACGGCTTGGTTAAGCTTGAGAAATGCTGTCTAATTCTATCTGGTATATCTTCATCAAAAGATCTGATTTTAAATACACTTTTTATGACTATTTACTTTCTGGCCGCCATATTTGTGTATCCAATTGACCGTACCGAAAAAGATGGCGACTTGTACATTTAACCACAATCCTTTGCGCATAGTAAGTATTGTTTGTTGCACAATTATCGGAAGCTAAGATAGGTCTTTCAATAGATCAACTTTGGTAGGAATTAAGTTCTCGCTTATGATCCATCTTAACATGATAAACAATGTTGAGTTGTTATTTGAGTTGATTTTGGGGCGCAAAGCATCGTGGTTAAATGACGAGACGGTAAATGCAGTATTTGCTCCGGGCTCTGATTGGGTGATAATTGATGCGCCCACGGTATTAAACACTGGTAGTCTGGTAAAACTAAGCAAGGCAAAGTTACAACCACAGAATAGAGACCTAACTCTATTCTGTGGTTTTATTGCTCGTTCTCAAGATTATCATTCATCTATATCTTAATCAATATCGACTCTTCTTGATGATCTATCTTTACAAATATTTGCATGGAATCAGCTAGCCGCTTCGGTGACTTGATCACTGAATTCAATGCTCATAATTTCGCCGTGATCAAATCATGAGTAGCCTTTGGGGAGTATTCAGTAGTTTATTTGAGCAATATAGTTTCTGAGAAGAAACGTCTGAAAAAGCTATGTTATCAAGGCCGGTTTCGGACAATCATTCGCCACTGGCCAAGCACTCTACTTATAATACTTATAAAGAAAGTGTATGCTTATTTGTATAAAAAGGTGTGTGGTTATCTGCACATGATTATCCCACAGTTTATCCACTTATGTTCTCAAAATATTACGAAAATTCAATTATATTTCGATCAAGCAATGAGAGAATGTTTTAATATTTACAAGCGCAGAACTAGTGTATCGATGTGTTTCGGAGCAGCCAATCAGAGCCGGGAGCAAATACTGCATTTACCGTCTCGTGTTAAATGTACCGCTACCATCTTTTTCGGTACGGTCAATTGGCGTCAAATAGGTACACAGATATGGCGGCTAAAAAACAAATGTCCACATAAAGTGTAGTTTGAACGAGAATCTTCAGATTGCACATCAAATACAAATAGACATATCTTCTTCTCAAGCTTAACAAAGCTTTGTATGTCGAATTGTGTGTATAAAGTGACCTTTAAGTAATAGATAAAGCATTCGCAGCCGATCTGTATCTGATTTACAAGGCGAGCTGCAATCGTACTTATCAAATGGACGTATCTAAATAGCCATGTTTTTAAACTATTTTTCAAGTTAGAGTGATGTGTTAGCTAAGTAAATTAAGGAAAAAGTTTATGTAAATCAGGACGAATCTGTATGCGATTTACAGATATTGATTAAATATTCATTTCTTTTGAATTTTCTTCATGAATTATTAATGATTTGATAATGACATTTAAAAATTATGCAATAATATAATTCAAAACCCTCTAACGCAAGAAGGAATAATTGTATTGACTTAATATTCCCCAGAGAAACTCGTAATGATAATTTACAAAATATATAAAAAAAACAATTTTATGGGCTGTATAATTTAGATTTTAGAATTTTGTGTCGTAAGGATGAAGTCTGTACACATGACCACTGGGAGATTCAAGATGGCGGCTCAAGCGAGCAAAAGCTCAAGTGACTTTTATAATGGGACAAGTCACTTTGAGTGACTCTCAAGAAAAACTAACTGTGAAGAATTGTTTCAAGCTTGTCGGGAGTTTAACAACATAAGTATGTTCGGGAAAAAATGTGAGTTAGGTTAAATCGATTTACTTTTAGTGATACAGCTTTTTGCTTTTATTTTGCTCGTTTTTGACTTTACGCCTCTTAAGATAACCTAAATGTTTTGTTGAAATACCTTTCCTAGGATATTTTTGTTTATCGTTGTCGTACATTGCGAAAGTAAACAAAACACTGGCCTACAGCCAATCTTTAACTCTGGTAAATGGCTGTAATTGACCTCTTCACCAATAGCGGCGCCATCTTGAATTCGCAGTGCATTGTGGTCTATCCAGGGTAACAAGCTCAATTAAAAGGGCGATTGCTTAGTGTTGAGACACAATGATGTAATTTTTTCTTTAGAAATACTTTCGTGGCAACAATGTCTAAATATAATCGTCGTGATATTGGTAAAAGCAACAATTCTCGGACGTATAAGGATAGATTCATGACAAATGTATCCTCATACGTCCAAGCATTATTACTTTCACTAATATTACAACGTTCGTATTTAGACATTGTTGCCACAAAAGTATTTATAAAGAAAAAATTACCTCATTGTGTCTCAACACTACGCAATCACCCTTTTAATTGAGCTTGTTACCCTGGATAGACCACAATGCATTGCGAATTCAAGATGGCGCCGCTATTGGTGAAAAGGTCTATTGTCAACCAAAACTATCAAAAACATTTCTATTTTGAATATATTCTCCTTTTCTGTTAGTTTGAAGCAGTAATTGTTGGGAAGAAGCACTCTTGCTTTTGGTCATTTGATCATTTCAGCCGCCATCTTGTATTTGCCACTTGAGCCGCCATTTTGGAGTACTCAATAACTTTAGTTACTCACTGTAGGTTTTTCAGGCTCAAATATACATTATAACTAGTCTAATACAATGGCTAACAACTAGAATAATAACTATATAACAATTATCAAAAAAATTAATTACTGGCTATATAATAGTTATGGCATTTAATACAATAGATCATATACGATGTAATAAGATAATAATCCTGAATTCTAAGTGTTTGGGGTTCGGATCTCAATCAATGTTTATTTGGTTAAACGCTGACAAAATTGCACGAATGTTTCGCTGATCTCTAGAGCTACCCCCGCCCCTTGCCACAATCGCCTTAGCCTGCGTAGCTGGCGGCCTTACCACCCGTGCCCGAACTCCCTAATAGGGACGTTAAGGGACCGTTCATTATTTATCGGGGGGGGGGGGGGGGGGGGGATGGGTGAGAAAATGGGGGGACCTAAAATTTTTGCTACTTCTTTTGGGGGGACCCTGAAATAATTTATAAGTTCTTAAGGGGGGGATGAAGTTTTTGTATTAAACAAGGATAAAAGTCTTTGATGATCAACATTATTATACAAACAAACATTTCTTATTGGGAAAAATCATTCAGAAAAGCCTTTAATTGGAATTATTTTGTGTTGTTTTGTAAAATGTAAAATAAGAGTAAAAGTAAACCTTAAGGCTCAGGTATTTAGATCCTGGTTGTGACTTAGGCCTAAGTCAAACGTCGCACTTCTCATGCGCCGAACCTAATGCAAATCAGCATAAACAAAGGATTTAGCTCATTTTCATTAGGTTCGGCGCATGAGAAGAGCGACGTTTGACCTAGGCCTTACCTTCCTTGGTGTATTGTGTTGGTGAATAGTAGTGGAGAATGGTTTATAATTTGAGGTTTAAGGTGTTAGGGTAATAATTATGATTGAGATTAAGGAGGTTAAGGTGGCAATTGGTTTAATGTGTGGGTTGGGTGTGAATTAAGGTTGGGATTAAGGTTATATTTGGAGTTAAGGTTAGGATTAGGTTAATGGATTGAATTTTGAGGTTTTATAGGTAGGGTGGGTGAGGTTAGTTTTAAGATTAATGTCAGGATTTGAAGGGTTGGGTGGGGGGGGGGGCACTGATCATGTCAAATAAAAACAGGGGGGCTACCAAATTTTTTAACTTTGCTTGGGGGGTACCCGAAAAAAAAAAGTTTGGCAATTTCTCACCCATCCCCCCCCCCTCCGATAAATAATGAACGGTCCCTAAGATTCAGACAACGGACTACGGCTACGGTAGAAAGTTTAACAGTGGTATTAAATGGTGGTGTATTTATACATTCAAATTTCAAGATACATAATCACAAGGACTCGTTTTGTTCTTAAATTCTTGAGGAAAAACACTTGTTCAATCTATGGTAGTCGCGAGAGTAATGTTAAGCTTCTCCAAGGCTCCTGTAGTGACCAGGTTTCACGTTATCTTTACAACGTAAAAATGCTTTTTCTACGTTGTCAAAGAGTCACGACGGCATGAAAATTACTCTTGGGACCGTCATTTGCAAAAGTTCTTTGTATACCGTAGTCGTTGTCGCTGTATTTTCTTAAAGTCCTTAACGAAAGAACGTGTTTAATGCAAAGCGGTAGCCTAAATCTTTTCCAGAAACTTAGGCGTAGAGTTTTGTTTTTGTCCAGGGGGGGCTGAAGTGTTGAACAGGGCCTTTTTAAGAATTTTCCCGTGGGGGGAGCTTACCAAAAGGGACTCTTCTAGGGGGTCCGGGGGCATGCCCCCCGGAAATTTTTGAAATTAGAGTCTGGGAAATGCCATTTCCTGTATTCTGAGGGGTGATTTTTAAAATGCCACTAACCTCAAAAAATTTTTCTCGCAAATCTAAGAGCCCTTATTGAGTGGGTTAGGCCAGTTAATAAATTATTGGTATTGGACGTTTCATATCTTCTGTAGACGACGAAAGTTGCATCGGCATGTCCCATGGCGGAGTAGGAAAGGGAATGGGTATATTCCTGGTGTTACGTCAGACGAGTCAAACAAGGAACTCCTTTGAGCACTGTTTGGTGAATACATAGAATTTTTTGGGTTGAAAATTCATTTTCCCAACGAACTCAATGTAAAAATTCTATGCATTCAGCAGACAGAGCTCAAATGAGTTCCTTGTTTGGCTTGTCTGACGTCACACCAGGAATATACCCATTCCCTTTCCTTCTCCGCCATGGGACATGCATATGCCAATTTTTGCAACTTTGGTGGTCTACAGAAGACCAAAGAAATGTCCAATGCCAATAATTTATTTACTGGACTAATCCACTCAATAAGGGCTTTTAGATTTGCGAAAAAATTTTTTTTGGGTTAGTGGCACTTTAAGAACACTGAAGGTCATGAAATGTCATCAAAACTAGTTAAAATACAACACATTTCAACAATTTCTCGATGTTGTGTTTACTGGGTTGTCTTATCACTGTATATGGATGCTTTTGGCTGACAGGAATGAGGCTGTAACAGTTACTTTAGCTTAACGAGTAACCTATAATTTGTCAATGGTGACTGATGAGTCCGTTGCTGCAAAATTTCTGGGGGGGCTCAGCCGCCGCCCCCCTTAAGATTTCTTGCTTGGGGGGCTAAAGTCCCTCAGCCCCCCTCCCCCATACTTTACGCCTACGTTTACATCTAATTAAAAACAACTCGCAGTGCTTGTTTTCTCGTTGTGAGTTCTTTTTAATGTTGCTGCGAGTACTTGTATCTCATTAAAAATAACTCACAACGAGAAAACAAGCACGGCGAGTTGTTTTTAAGTAGATGCAAACACTCTCAGCGAGCTGGGTTTGGCGATGACTGGAAAAGAACTTTAATCTCCCGCCTTAAAACTTCTTGACGTCAGAAAGAATACTAATGAACATACAATTTTATATAAAGAATACTAATGAACATACAATTTTATATAAAGAATACTAATGAACATACAATTTTATATAAAGAATAGTAATGAACATAGCATCGAATAGACCTTATTCAAAATGGCCGCCGAATTAAAATTCTTTTATATACATATAAATGAGCCCTTATGAACTCGTTTTCATGTGTGAAATTCAAAATAATTTTTGCTTTAAAACGAGGTCATAAGGGCTAATTTATATGCACATAAAAGAATTCTAATTCGGCGGCCATTTTTGAATAAGGTCTATAACGAATCGATTTTGAATCCAGGTGCCCCCCCTCCCCCCCCTCCCCCCCCCCTCAGGACCAGATGCCCCCTTGTGAAACCTTTCAAATACTTCTTAAAACAAGTTCGAAATGTACTGAAACTTGTTTCGAAATTAACAATAAAACACTTAGATGGTTAAACGAGTTCGCAAGCGTTCGATAGACGTTGAAATGTCTCCCAAAGCGCCATTGAAATGTTAATCGCTGTTGGCAATGATTAATGTATTTGTTTTTCTATTTTTGAAACAGTGCTTCGGAGTAAAACCCGTGCCAAAATAGTGCCTTTTTCAGAGTATACCACCCCCGAAAACAGAGGTCTATTTCAACGCTTCGAAACATCAGCTCAGCGATGTATTTAATAAATTGGAAATTCGGCAGATTCTAATGCACTTCCGCATGCTGACTTTCGGGGTTATTCATACGCCTCCATTTTTTGCGGAGGTATATTTATTCTTAGGCGTCAGATATCTACTCTTACTGAGTACATATGGCTATCAGACTATTCCACGTTATTCGATATAGTTATGGTGTCAAAATAATGAAAGAGAAAGTTCGAAAGCCACCACGCGGAAGTGCATTAGAATTTCAATTTTGTCAGGGGTCATGCCGACAGCGATTACCATTTCAATGGCGTTTTGGGAGACATTTCAACGTCAGCTGGATAATTTTTCCGTAAATAACGATCAAGCAAGGTTAATATAAGGTTTTTATTATATAGTCCAAGTTTTAAAATTTTATTTGAATGTCGAGAGCACAAGCAGCAAAGACTGAATCATTTGCCGACATTTCCACGAAAACTGTAAATTACCAAAACATTTTCAGTTACCGTAAACGTTGTATTAATTATTTTGTTAGCCATATGGTTAACTTTTGAATACTTATGGGAAATGTCTAAATATTGCAACAGTATAGCTATTTAACACCAACAGTACGTAAGCAAACAGCTATTGTAATTTAACAAAAAATTGAAAATATTTGATTATTATGACTTACTACATTGTAATTACCTCCGCCAGAAGGTTTTTTTAACCCATGTCTGTCTGTCTGTCTGTCTGTCTGTCTGTCTGTCTGTCTGTCTGTCTGTCTGTCTGTCTGTCTGTCTGTCTGTCTGTCTGTCTGTCTGTCTGTCTGTCTGTCTGTCTGTCTGTCTGTCTGTCTGTCTGTCTGTCTGTCTGTCTGTCTGTCTGTCTGTCTGTCTGTCTGTCTGCCTGCCTGTTTGTTTTTTGTTTGTTTGTTTGTTTGTTTGTTTGTTTGTTTGTTTGTTTGTTTGTTTGTTTGTTTGTTTGTTTGTTTGTTTGTTTGTTTGTTTGTTTGTTTGTTTGTTTGTTTGTTTGTTTGTTTGTTTGTTTGTTTGTTTGTTTGTTTGTTTGTTTGTTTGTTTGTTTGTTTGTTTGTTTGTTTGTTTGTTTGTTTGTTTGTTTGTTTGTAATTTGTTTGTTTGTTTGTTTGTTTGTTTGTTTGTTTGTTTGTTTGTTTGTTTGTTTGTTTGTTTGTTTGTTTGTTTGTTTGTTTGTTTGTTTGTTTGTTTGTTTGTTTGTTTGTTTGTTTGTTTGTTTGTTTGTTTGTTTGTTTGTTTGTTTGTTTGTTTGTTTGTTTGTTTGTTTGTTTGTTTGTTTGTTTGTTTGTTTGTTTGTTTGTTTGTTTGTTTGTTTGTTTGTTTGTTTGTTTGTTTGTTTGTTTGTTTGTTTGTTTGTTTGTTTGTTTGTTTGTTTGTTTGTTTGTTTGTTTGTTTGTTTGTTTGTTTGTTTGTTTGTTTGTTTGTTTGTTTGTTTGTTTGTTTGTTTGTTTGTTTGTTTGTTTGTTTGTTTGTTTGTTTGTTTGTTTGTTTGTTTGTTTGTTTGTTTGTTTGTTTGTTTGTTTGTTTGTTTGTTTGTTTGTTTGTTTGTTTGTTTGTTTGTTTGTTTGTTTGTTTGTTTGTTTGTTTGTTTGTTTGTTTGTTTGTTTGTTTGTTTGTTTGTTTGTTTGTTTGTTTGTTTGTTTGTTTGTTTGTTTGTTTGTTTGTTTGTTTGTTTGTTTGTTTGTTTGTTTGTTTGTTTGTTTGTTTGTTTGTTTGTTTGTTTGTTTGTTTGTTTGTTTGTTTGTTTGTTTGTTTGTTTGTTTGTTTGTTTGTTTGTTTGTTTGTTTGTTTGTTTGTTTGTTTGTTTGTTTGTTTGTTTGTTTGTTTGTTTGTTTGTTTGTTTGTTTGTTTGTTTGTTTGTTTGTTTGTTTGTTTGTTTGTTTGTTTGTTTGTTTGTTTGTTTGTTTGTTTGTTTGTTTGTTTGTTTGTTTGTTTGTTTGTTTGTTTGTTTGTTTGTTTGTTTGTTTGTTTGTTTGTTTGTTTGTTTGTTTGTTTGTTTGTTTGTTTGTTTGTTTGTTTGTTTGTTTGTTTGTTTGTTTGTTTGTTTGTTTGTTTGTTTGTTTGTTTGTTTGTTTGTTTGTTTGTTTGTTTGTTTGTTTGTTTGTTTGTTTGTTTGTTTGTTTGTTTGTTTGTTTGTTTGTTTGTTTGTTTGTTTGTTTGTTTGTTTGTCTGTTGGTTGATTGGTTGGTTGGTTGGTTGGTTGGTTGGTTTGTCTGTCTGTCGCCAGTTTGCAGAAGGGTTGGCCATAGACCAACGACCAATCCCTTAAATTTTAGTTGAATTTAGTCAGAATTTGGATGTGAAATTAATAAAAATCTGACCCAAGATTCTCCGTGTTAATAAAAGCTTGATTGCGCTCATTATCTTTATTTTATGGAAATATTTTTGCATAGTTTTGGTACGAGTGTAATCCAAGCATTTTATTCATACATGCATGTGTTGTGGTCTCGTTAAAGGTGGTCTACAGTCGGTTCTGCGCATGTAGGGAACTAATGTTTACATCTTTATTTACCAAAAAAATATTGATACCTTATTCAAGATTGTAAGCTTTTCTTGCTTCCTCTTCATTACTTGTACCCAAAACAAAACATTTTCAAAAGAAATAGAAGTAATCCAAAAAGATATCCTAGCCGAATCGCTTGGTTTTCTGCCATGTTGTTCCCAACGGTTTACATTGAGCTGAGTACTTCATGTAATTATCTACGAATGTCATGTTTTGGAGCCCCCACTTGGCACATGCGCAGAACCGACTGTAGACCACCTTTACTAGCCTGGTTAGCGTTCAATTTTTAAACATCTCCAATAACCCGCTGGCGGAGGTATATGCAGTCCCTGACTACTTTCTAGTTGATAAACTTTATTATCACTTGAAACCACCTCAGGTTTGATAGATTTACTTATACAGCCACTGTACATATAAAGACCATTTCCATTCAATAATGTTGTGTTCATAAAGCATATGTCCCAAATGTTGACAGCTACACATTGTGTTCTAGAAATATCAGCATGGCACATATGCATTTATATAGCACAACATTTGTGTACACCAAACCACATTTCTACTTTCGTATTGCTTAACTAGTTGTTTTAGACATGGCAAATAAAATATGCTATTAAGATGAAACGTATAAACAGCATTTCATTCAATTCCGGAATTTACCTTCGATGACATGAAGTTTTTCTTGCTTTCAAGTAGTTGTCTCCGTAGAGACACCCATATTTGACTTGGTTCAATAATAATACCTTGAAGTTTCTAATAGTTTCTAATTTGTGCGAGTCTTCACGCAAAATAACGCCTGACCGAACTGGCCGTAAGTGTGAACGCAATAGCACCAGTAAAATATAAACAAGCAGTACTTATCGTGATAAAAAACCCTGCACCAAACGTTGCTTTCCAGCACCGTTTTGAGAAAGCGAAAGTACACGGACTTGCTGAAGGCTTCGACCGCATGAGCAAAAAAATAAGACAAATGGTCGGAAACAGTCGTATGCTGTCCGCTTCTTGGTATCCACTGTTTGATTGGTTCCAATTTTTCTTTTGTTACTTACTTACACGCACGACGACAGCAACGTGGCTACTGGCGCATGCGTAGTAGACACAAAAAGCGGTTATGACCTCTCAGCACTGTGGGAAGGCATTACATTTTTTCAATTACATGCCATTGAAAATCTGTCTTATTTAAAAGACAAATGACAAAGTAAGTATTTTTGCAGTTTTTAGTTTCTCTGCTTCGTTGTTGAAGTATTTCAGTTTGTTTGATATGCAAATTAAACATCTTGACGTCACATGTGCAGATGACTAATCGGGGGTTATCCCCGAGCCCGACGAGGGTGCTAATCTCGAGGGAGACGAAATCTGGGAAATAGTTTATATATATGTATACATATATATATATATATATATATATATATATATATATATATATATATATATATCTATATCTATATATATATATATATATATACATATTTATATATATGTTTGGCTCGACCACTGTCCAACTATTCTTACCGCGTGATGTGACTAGCGACGAAGAAAATTTTGCTTTCGTTTATTTAAACGAACCGAAATGGAGCACGAAGAAAAGGAGGATACAAACAACCCGTTTAATATATCTTGAAGAGAAACCAGAGAACTTGAAGAAACCAAACGCCGTATGGTAAACAAAAACTCGAATGCAGTGTTCGTAACGGTAGGATTCTTGTTATTTTCAAGTTTTCGCTTAACCTAAACAATATACAGCTTCACGTTTTCGTGCTTTCCCTTTCTTGTCCAAACCATAAATCAGCTTAACTAAAGCTAACTTAAAACACTACCTTTATACGCTTATGTAGACGTAATGTTTTTCATTAGCATTGCATACACCTTTTATTATTAAATATATACTCATGGGCTGTGGCGATTTTTTTTGGCTGTATTTCCAAATTTTCGACTGAAACATTGTCTGTTTAATACTTCTTTCTAGAATCCGATTCTACCGCATTGTTTTTATCTCGGACTCTATTATAAATGTAATTTTTGAGCTGTTGACTTTTAATTCTGCCTTTGCAAAACATGTATGCATAGGGAAGCCATTTAAAGCTTGTTAAAAATAATCTCTTTTGGAACTTGAAACCTCCTAAAAACATATTTTGTACAACCAGAATTTAATAATGAAATCTAATTTTTGCTTTGATATGTTAAATCAGTTTAGTCATCTTATCCATAAATTATAGAATTATCTTGAGGATTATCATTTGTTTTTAATTGTTTTTATATTGGCTGTATATCAGGTGTGCTTATTTTAATCAGGGTGGGTGGGAGGGGAGGTGTTTCAAGAAAGCAGTTAATAAAGCGGGTGAGGGGTTGTTGCATTCATGTATTTCTAGTATATCTTTACTATTTATTACCAAACCAAACCTAATTCGGAAGTGTGTGCGTGTGTTTCTCAGATCTCACAACACCAACTGTGTAGATTTTGAAGTGACGTTCTCCGATAAGTCATTATGCACGTGTGATATCAACGCGTTTAGTTTGCATATACAACTGGGCCGTGGGATGTGACACCGTCCCGTTCACTTCCGTTGCCGTCATCGGGGGGCTAATTTCATTACGAATCTCTACTTGAACATCGGGTCATGAATATCCCGGGTGGCCCCAAGCGAAAAAGTTGAACAATAGCTATCGGGGGGTGAAGTAAGTAATGACGTCATCCATATATGAGAAAATCAAATTTTATGAAATTCAGACATTTGACAATACTGCCAGATAGACGAACTTAAATGGACAAAAAAATTATGTTGGACCGATCACTTTTAGTCATTCGTTACCGATATATCGCTGGCCAAACATTTTAAAATTGTCGAGTCAACATTTTTTGTCTGCTTTTCATCTGTAACTGATTAGCTGTAACTCACTTGTTGTTTTTTTCTAGTACAGCTTCTGTTGAGCGCGTTTGTATCCAGGAAAAGGGTGTAAAGTAACCTGAATGTCAGGCTATTAAAACAATTTCGTCGTCTCTGAGCACATCTATGGAAATTGAGATAAAAATTATTCAGGAGCTAACGACATATAATTATTGTGGAACAGCAAACTCAGGTGGAGAATAATGATATTAAGGCGCTACTCCTACTGACGAACCATACTGGGTAAGTAGAGAAAAACTCAACTCGATCGCGCCTAACCTGAATGTCAGGACTTTATTTGTTCCCGGGTGCGGGCAAGCGAGAAGGCGAGAAAAATAAAGGCTTGAGGAAACTCTTAACAAAACTGTGGGGGACTCCGTCATCTCATGGACGGGAGCTCTGATTGGCTGACTAATTAACGTAAGGATTTTGATTGGTTCATTCAGATGCACACCGTGACAAGGTCATCGCCATTTCTTGAATCTGTTTATCGTTATCGTGTACGTTTCTGAAAATCTTTTATGATTTATATCGTTTATGTCGGAAAATCAAACCATAGAAGGATTTTTCGACCGCTTTGTTAAATTCATTCACACATTTCGTCTATGAGTCTTTGAAATCAGAGCAAACGACGTGCATTCGAAAGCTCGCTGTTGACAGCGAAGATGTCTTTGCTGTTTTGCCCACTGGTTTTGGTAAAAGTCTGATATATCAGATATTGCCATTTGTGTTCTCTGAACTTCATCGACTACGACATGGCACGGTGAGGAATTTCGTTGTAGCAGGTGGAGACCTTGCGAAACGTAGTCTACTTGGGTCCTTCGTTCAATGATCTGGGACGATGGCTACTGAAGGCGAAGCCGATGCGAAAGTCCAAGTTGTTTATGGCAGTGCTGAACAATGGTTGTCAGAAAAGTGGACCCGTAAGTCACAAAACGGAAGACGTACCTATGGCCTACCTGCATTCTAAAATTTAAATTCTAAAACTGTATAAAATAATTCCCAAACTATTGCGTTTGTTTTTAACATAAAACATAAATATCCAGTCGATCCTTTTCTCCAATGCTACAAAATTATATACTTTATTAATTTAGTCGAAACTATATCAAGGCGGCTATTAAATCGTGTTTATCTTTTATTCGACTTCTTCTCTAGATCAGGTCTAGATATACCATGGACAAACGCCTTCAATTCGAACTCGTGTATTCATTGCAAATCTACATAGACTAGTCTGGACTAAAACCAGACGCGGAGAAAGACTATATATTTCTGTGGGATCACTGGGATGAAATCAAAACATACGCTTTGATATTTTGACAACACATATCTATCATATCTCGTTAATTTTTAAAAATAACAAAGTGGGCGGAAGACGGTTTTATTAAGAGTTTCCTCAGGCCTTTATTTTTCCAGCCTTCTCGCTCGCCCGCACCTCTGCCCACGCTGCCGGGTTTAGCGGGAGGCGGGAAGAAATAAAGGCCTGACATTCAGGTTAGGCGCGGTCGAGTTGAGTTTTTCTCTACTTAACCAGTATGGTTCGTCACTCGGAGTAGCACCTTAATATCATTATTCTCCACCTGAGTTCGCTGTTCCACAATAATTATGTCGTTAGCTCTTGAATCATTTTGATCTCAATTTCCCTAGATGTGCTCATGGACGACGAAATTGTTTTAATAGCAAGAAGAATTCAGAAGCGGTGGAAAGAAATAGCTCTTTTGACGAAGCTATTCGAGTCGTGCGAAATCACCAATATGGCGTGCTCCAAATTTGACGAAGACCAATCGTCAAAGGCTTTGACCATGCTTATGCAATTCAACGAAAGAAATGGAAGTAGAAAACAGTTAGCCGAGGCTCTTCGTACAGTTGAACAGCATTCCTTAGCTCAAAAAGTAAAGTCTGGATTCTTTATGCAGACACAATGATCTATCAAAGAGTTTTTTAACCACAGATATAAGAGATACATAAAAGTTATAAAACTGGGATTTTTATATATTGTGTAGATTTTTATTACCAGTCTCCGCATAGTCAATCGAGATATGGTCTGGAAACACAGCTAAGTCTTTGGTCTATCTTTTTGTTCGCCTTTATGCATTTTTGTGCACGGTGCACGGTCACTGAACACATTGTATTTTAGTATAATGAACGAATTATCCAATAGCAACGTTTCAGTTCAATCACTCAACTGTGCTATTCAAATATTAATCAACCTAAAACAAAGGATGTGCACGGTGTAAGGTACGGTTCAACATAAAATCACTGCTCATTATAGGCGCTTTGAAGTTTGCCGAGTTTCCAGACCATATCTCGATTGACTATGGTCTCCCTCGAAAATTTTAAGTCGATAAAATTATTCTTTCTTGAGTTAAAGAGTTTTGAATTATATTATTGTTGACATCAGTATAATTTTTGAATATTGTTAAAAGTCACTTTATACACACATTTCGACATTTTTATGTCTGTTTGCTTTTGAACGTACCAAAAAATATGACGACTTGTACATTTAACAACCATCCTTTGCGCATAGTAAATATTGTTTCTTACACAATTATCGGAAGCTAAGATAGGTCTTTAAATATATCTATCAACTTTGGTAGGAATGAAGTTCTCGCTCATGATCCATCGTAACATGATAAACAATGTTTAGTTGTTATTTGAGTTGAATTGAGGTCGCAAAGCATTGTGGTTAAATGTGCCTCCGCCATCTTTTTGGTACGGTCAATTGGCGTCAAATAGGTACACAGATATGGCGGCCAAAAAACAAATGCCCATATAAAGTGTACTTTGAACAAGAGTCTTCAGATTACACATCAGATACAAGTAGACATCTCTTCTTCTCAAGCTTAACAAAGCTTTGTATGTCGAATTGTGTGTATAAAGTGACCTAGCTGTAATGACATTTAAAAATTATACTGATGTCAGCAACAACACAATTCAAAACTCTAACTCAAGAAGGAATAATTGTATCGACTACTTAAAATTCCCCAGAAAAACTCGTAAAGATAATTTACTATATATACATATATATATATATATATATATATATATATATATATATATATATATATATATATATATATATATATATATGCAGACGTACGTTTCGCTGTACCACATGCAGCTCATCAGTGCAGTTTGGAACGAACATGGATATGTTATTATAGGAACAGAGTGCTCAAACCACTGCTAGAGTGATGGGCTATGCGCAATGCTATTTGTTACTTATTTATATCCATAGAGTGCTCAACCACACCGGAATATGGGAGCATAGATACATTACACTTTCGCAAGATATCAAGAAAATACGGAAAGATGACGAGTTATTCGTCCCCGCTGACAAAACGACCAATTTTTACCGTGTGAAACCCGAACCATACCAGCAACTACTGAATGCCAACATCAACAAAGCCTACAAAAAAGCGCCAGACAACAGCACAACCAAAATAATAGCCGAAGAAAGCAAAATTGCCAAGAGTCTAAACCTAGACAACCGAATCGACGCACTAGCAGAAAAGGAATGTTTCATCACCCTGAAAGATCATAAACCAAACTTTCAAAACAACCCAACATCGCGCCTAATCAACCCTACCAAATCCGAGATAGGCATCATTAGTAAACAGATTCTAGAGCGTATCAACAAGAAAATAGTGGAAGCCACCGGAGTGAACCAGTGGAAAAATAGCGACGCCGTCATAGAATGGTTTAAAAACATCCCAAATAAACCCGCGCATTCGTCTATCAGCGTTGACGTAGTTGACTTTTATCCCTCAATAACGGATAACCTACTGACAAAAGCCCTCGCATTCGCTTCCCAGTTTGACGAGATCACCGATCAAGAGAAACACATCATCATACAGGCTAAGAACTCTTTGTTGTTCAATAAAACCGAAGCGTGGTGCAAAAAGAATAGCAACTCGAATTTCGATGTCACAATGGGCTCTTTCGACGGAGCGGAAACGTGCGAACTAGTTGGATCTTACCTCCTGTCACAGCTATCACCAGAACACAGAAACAGAATAAAACTATCGAGAACATTAAAAAGCAAATTTGCAAAACATTTGGCGATCACGGCTTGAAACTAACAATCGAAGCTAACAAAAAGTGTGTAAATTTCCTCGATATTACCTTTGACTTACGATCCGGCACGTTCAAACCATACACAAAACCAGGCAACATACCTCAATACGTAAACATTCACAGCAACCATCCCCCATCAATCCTACGCAGAATTCCAGAAACCATCAACTCTCGCCTCTCAAAAATTTCGTCCAACAAAGAATCATTCGACAGCACTTCACAACCCTACCAAGAAGCACTCAAGAAAAGCGGCTACAACTACGAATTAAATTACAACCCGCAACCCAAGCGTAATGATCGCCGTAGAAGCAGAAACGTCATTTGGTATAATCCGCCATACAACGCTAATGTTGCCACAGATATCGGGCACAAATTCATAAGAGCAATAGATGAATGTTTCCCAAAAAAACACGCTTTACATAAGATATTCAACCGAAATACTTTGAAGCTAAGCTATAGCTGCATGCCAAACGTAGAAAGTATAATCTCTTCACACAACAAAGCCGTCCTGAAAAGAGAAGCACAAAAGCTGAACGTCCCCGTAGCCGAATGCAATTGTCGCCAGAAAACTGTTGCCCATTGGAAGGAAAATGCCAGACTAAAGGAATAGTCTACCAGGCCACAGTAAAGAACACAGTTACCAACGAAGAACATACCTATATCGGGCTGACAGAAACATCATTCAAAACAAGATACCTTAACCACACCAGTTCTTTCAGAATTAAAAACAAAAAACATGCCACCGAATTAAGTAAACACATTTGGAAATTGAAAGATTCGAACACCCCTCACACAATTAGTTGGAGAATTATAAAGAAATGTCAACCTTATTCCAACCAGACGAAGCGCTGCAACTTATGCCTACACGAGAAGTATCTAATTATCTACCAACCCCAACTGAGCTCTCTCAACAAGCGCAACGAACTTATATCCACGTGCCGACATCGGAAGAAACACCTATTATGCAAATTTTGACTTTACTCACCAACTGTAATACGAACTCACAACGCATCTCTTGTAATATATGATACGCTAACGCTGTAAACAATCATTCACCTGATGAGTGTGGCAAGTGCCATACGAAACAAATTTGTCGTGAATAAATCTTCAATGAAGTAACTCGAGTTTTCATTTTGTATTACATAGCTCTGCTTACGCATTGAGCACTCTATCCATATGATTTTGAAACTGCTAGTTTCTATAACCGCACTTATAATATATTTCGCTCCTTCATTGTTGAGCACTCTACAAGTCAATATGGAACCTATCAACCTCGGCTACTCCACGAAGAACATACCGACCGCGCAACCAAACGCATACCTGAGATGCCTACTGGACAAGACACAAACCTTCCTACAACGAATGAGATGGAAAGCTTACCACTTCCTGAAACCAACTGACTCCACGACGAAGAAAGCAACATTTGGATTTAAAACGACAAACTCCCCGCCGCCAATTGACGAACTACGCGAATTTGAAGAGAAAATGCTAACGGTCATCCAGAACATCGAATTTAAGAACACGAACACTACGTTTCAAAACACACTTTCGCAAGATATCAAGAAAATACGGAAAGATGATGAGTTATTCGTCCCCGCTGACAAAACGACCAATTTTTACCGTGTGAAACCCGAACCATACCAGCAACTACTGAATGCCAACATCAACAAAGCCTACAAAAAAGCGCCAGACAACAGCACAACCAAAATAATAGCCGAAGAAAGCAAAATTGCCAAGAGTCTAAACCTAGACAACCGCATCGACGCACTAGCAGAAAAGGAATGTTTCATCACCCTGAAAGATCATAAACCAAACTTTCAAAACAACCCAACATCGCGCCTAATCAACCCTACCAAATCCGAGATAGGCATCATTAGTAAACAGATTCTAGAGCGTATCAACAAGAAAATAGTGGAAGCCACCGGAGTGAACCAGTGGAAAAATAGCGACGCCGTCATAGAATGGTTTAAAAACATCCCAAATAAACCCGCGCATTCGTCTATCAGCGTTGACGTAGTTGACTTTTATCCCTCAATAACGGATAACCTACTGACAAAAGCCCTCGCATTCGCTTCCCAGTTTGACGAGATCACCGATCAAGAGAAACACATCATCATACAGGCTAAGAACTCTTTGTTGTTCAATAAAACCGAAGCGTGGTGCAAAAAGAATAGCAACTCGAATTTCGATGTCACAATGGGCTCTTTCGACGGAGCGGAAACGTGCGAACTAGTTGGATCTTACCTCCTGTCACAGCTATCACCAGAACACAGAAACCGAGAATCGGCCTCTACCGAGACGATGGACTAGGCGCTTTCGACGACCCTCCCAAAACTATCGAGAACATTAAAAAGCAAATTTGCAAAACATTTGGCGATCACGGCTTGAAACTAACAATCGAAGCTAACAAAAAGTGTGTAAATTTCCTCGATATTACCTTTGACTTACGATCCGGCACGTTCAAACCATACACAAAACCAGGCAACATACCTCAATACGTAAACATTCACAGCAACCATCCCCCATCAATCCTACGCAGAATTCCAGAAACCATCAACTCTCGCCTCTCAAAAATTTCGTCCAACAAAGAATCATTCGACAGCACTTCACAACCCTACCAAGAAGCACTCAAGAAAAGCGGCTACAACTACGAATTAAATTACAACCCGCAACCCAAGCGTAATGATCGCCGTAGAAGCAGAAACGTCATTTGGTATAATCCGCCATACAACGCTAATGTTGCCACAGATATCGGGCACAAATTCATAAGAGCAATAGATGAATGTTTCCCAAAAAAACACGCTTTACATAAGATATTCAACCGAAATACTTTGAAGCTAAGCTATAGCTGCATGCCAAACGTAGAAAGTATAATCTCTTCACACAACAAAGCCGTCCTGAAAAGAGAAGCACAAAAGCTGAACGTCCCCGTAGCCGAATGCAATTGTCGCCAGAAAAACTGTTGCCCATTGGAAGGAAAATGCCAGACTAAAGGAATAGTCTACCAGGCCACAGTAAAGAACACAGTTACCAACGAAGACCATACCTATATCGGGCTGACAGAAACATCATTCAAAACAAGATACCTTAACCACACCAGTTCTTTCAGAATTAAAAACAAAAAACATGCCACTGAATTAAGTAAACACATTTGGAAATTGAAAGATTCGAACACCCCTCACACAATTAGTTGGAGAATTATAAAGAAATGTCAACCTTATTCCAACCAGACGAAGCGCTGCAACTTATGCCTACACGAGAAATATCTAATTATCTACCAACCCCAACTGAGCTCTCTCAACAAGCGCAACGAACTTATATCCACGTGCCGACATCGGAAGAAACACCTATTATGCAAATTTTGACTTTACTCACCAACTGTAATACGAACTCACAACGCATCTCTTGTAATATATGATACGCTAACGCTGTAAACAATCATTCACCTGATGAGTGTGGCAAGTGCCATACGAAACAAATTTGTCGTGAATAAATCTTCAATGAAGTAACTCGAGTTTTCATTTTGTATTATATATATATATATATATATATATATATATATATATGTATATTTATATCACGATTGAGTCGGTTTTCTTTGAAGTACCGCGGTGTATATACAGGTTATATCCCGTGCATAAATAATTGGATAAAAGTTGTCGACAAAACTCGAAAAATCTTGATCGAAACTCTTCGAAATTGACAAAACCTTGTTCGAAAACCTCCTCAATCGTGATATAAGTCGCGGCCCCTCGGGTCAATATATGACTTATATCCCAAGTTCGAGGTATATAACCTATACATATTTGTATATATATATTATGTATATATATATATATATATATATATATATATATATATATGTATATGTATTTGTGAAATTCATTACTAATTCATGAGTTTTGCAGCCAATCCAATTTCAGAAATTACGTCACATGTATACCCCTGTAAAGTCCATACAAACTAAAACCAATGATACTAATCAATATCCCAAAGGGATTTTTACTATTTATTCATTTCACAAGTTGTTTACAACACTCACGTCCTTGTTGTACATGAATATTCAATACAACACAACCGCTCGTGTTGTAAACATTACATATTTATATATATATATACATGTATATATATATATATATATATATATATATATATATATATATATATGTAATGTTTACAACACGAGCGGCCGTGTTGTATTGAATATACAATCACGAGCCGAAGGCGAGTGATTGTCTATTCAATACAACAAGGCCGCGAGTGTTGTAAACAACTTGTGAAAGGAATGAATAGTAAAAATCCCTTTGGGATATTGAGATGCTAATTAGTTACAAGCACTAGTGGTTGTATCAGAAGAGTATACATCCACTAGTGCTTGTAACTAATTAGCATCATTGGTTTTAGTTTGTATGGGGTTTACAGGGGTAACATGTGACGTAATTTCTGAAATTGGATTGGCTGCAAAACTCATGAATTAGTAATGACAAATTTTCATGAATTTTCCTTCACCCGAAATCCTTAGAACATGGTATGTAATCGAGTGAAATGCCCAATATTACTTATAATATACCCAATTCTCTCCTGGCATTACCACCTTATTATATATACAGAACTCACGATCAAGCTCTCGGCAATGGCCTCCGTGGCTCAGTGGTCAGAGCATTGCACTAGAATCGCAAGGTCGTGGGTTCAATTCCTGCCGGAAGGCCCGTGTAGTTGCATTTTTCGCAACTGGTCCCGGTTTGGTCTCAAAATGTATATATTCTACACTCGAATTTTCCTTCACCCGAAATCCTTAGAACATGGTATGTAATCGAGTGAAATGCCCAATATTACTTATAATATACCCAATTCTCTCCTGGCATTACCACCTTATTATATATACAGAACTCACGATCAAGCTCTCGGCAACGGCCTCCGTGGCTCAGTGGTCAGAGCATTGCACTAGAATTGCAAGGTCGTGGGTTCAATTCCTGCCGGAAGGCCCGTGTAGTTGCATTTTTCGCAACTGGTCCCGGTTTGGTCTCAAAATGTATATATTCTACACTCGAATTTTCCTTCACCCGAAATCCTTAGAACATGGTATGTAATCGAGTGAAATGCCCAATATTACTTATAATATACCCAATTCTCTCCTGGCATTACCACCTTATTATATATACAGAACTCACGATCAAGCTCTCGGCAACGGCCTCCGTAGCTCAGTGGTCAGAGCATTGCACTAGAATCGCAAGGTCGTGGGTTCAATTCCTGCCAGAAGGCCCGTGTGTTGCATTTTTCGCAACTGGTCCCGGTTTGGTCTCAAAATGTATGTATTCTACACTCGAATTTTCCTTCACCCTAAATCCTTAGAACATGATATATATATTTATTTTTTTGCGGTCCGGAATCCATCTGATTCGCGCGCTCTGATTGGCTTAGCGAGCGGTCCGTATCACACGATACGGACCCCGATACGGACCGCTGTGGATTTCAAAACAAAAACAAAAAAGTTTTTTAATATTTCGTATACTCGACGCTTTTGACTACTTTAGACTACAATAGACTGCCAGTAAAAACAAATTAAGATGGATAGTGACACTGAATATCATAACGAAAGCGAATTTTACTATCCCGAAGTAACGGTGGAAGATATTATATGCGAAAAAGAAAACGTCCAGCGAAGTGGCAACATCACACATGACGACTTGAATGAAATTCAACATTTTATTGAAGAACAACGGCCTGAAAGCACAGTTAAGAAGACTACCTACGATATTAATGTGTGGAGCCGCTTCTGTGGTACAATATAGGAAGAAAGAAATTTAGAAGAAATACCTGCAACTGAACTAAATGTCCTCTTGTGTCGGTTTTTCATGACCATAACAAAGAAAGACGGCAGTGTTTACGAGCCCGTGTCTCTTTGACCTCTTTCCAGCGCAGTGTTCAACGATATCTCAATGATACCAACTCTTCCTTGAACATTTTTAAGGATCAAGAGTTTGCCAAGTCGAGAGAAGTCCTTGTCGCTAGAAAGCGGCAGTTAGTTGAGAAGTTCGCGAAAGGAAATCGCCCGCAAGCAGCCAGAGCATTAACCGAAGCTGAAGAAGATTTACTTTTTGAAAAAGGTCTGTTCGCAACCTCGTCCCCAGGGCCATTTGTGGGGGCTGGGCCAAGATGGCGGTCAAAAACAAAATGGCGGGAACAAATGGCCCTGGCACAGGCTGCAAAAAATGAGTCATATTTTGACTCATTTTTGACTCGGCCCAAGCTTCACGAAGTTTATCGCGCCTAGTCAGGCTCAATTATTTTCCGAATATTTAGTTCAGCTTGACTGACCCAAACTGAAAACAATCAAAACATCATTTCCAAATACATTGTCGAATTATTAAAATAAATACACTTTTAATAAATATCTGTAAATGCTTATTATTTATCATTTGCTTCACCGTTGTACCAAATTCGCAAGAAACTGGATTGCCGTTGTCTGGCCGGGCCGCCTTGTTTTCGTAAGTTTTCGGTGGATTCAATTCAGCGTTTTGAAAAACATTTAGGCTTCGTTTCGTCGAGAACTCTTGTTTGAAAAAAGCCTGCTTCTTAATGGCCAAACATGTAAATTCTGCCCTGTGGTGTACTTTCCTTTCGCAGCCAAAATACGTTTTGACTTTGTTCACCAAGTCTTTCGTTCGCCCGATTTTAATAGAAAACACACTGAATTGCTGTCCCATGGACTTCGTTGGCGGCCAGGGCACAGAGACGACTGACTCATCATTACATATTCTTTCGACGTTTTCACGGGTGTTTCGCCAGCTTTCCTCACATTTTCATTCATTTCGAAGTTGTTTTTTTAACAGCCGGCAATTCTGAATATAATTTGAGCCCAAAAAACAAATGCCCGCGAGTTAGCCTGCCGCCCGCCTTGTTTCCACCAATCAAAATACCTAAAACATCCAACGTTATCTCGACCAATCAAATGTGGTGGTAGCTCAGCCTGTGCCAGGGCCATTTGTTCTTGGCCGCCATCTTGTCCCAGCCCCCACAAATGGCCCTGGGGACGAGGTTGGTCTGTTCGGAGACCACGAGCCAGAGGTACTGCAAAGAACCGTTTGGTGGGCATTGTCGCTTCATTTTGGTTTCAGAGCTCGAGACGAGTCGAGAAAACTCAAGTGGGGAGATATTGGCCTAGATATCGATCCAGAAATTGGCAATGAAGTCGTTGTGTGGAGAGCTGAGCGAGGTTCTAAAACAAGACACGGCGATGGTCACCAAAGAGCGTTTTTCCCAACTGCACAAGCTACCAATAACCATCGTTGTCCTGTAAATCTGTACAAGGCTTTCGCCAGTCACCGACCAGAAGCAGCAAAAACCTCGGAGTCATCATTCTCAGTGAACCATAGACGGCGACCAGGATCGGAAATATGGTATAGCAAAGGCGCTTTGGGAAAAAACTCCATCGGTAAATTTCTTGTCAACGCCGCCAAAGCTGCTGGTCTGCCAGGCAACATAAGTAATCACTATGTCCGGAAAACCTGTATATCCCGCCTCATGGATGCCGAAATTCCTTGCAATTATGTAGCTCAATTGAGTGGGCACAAAAATCTAAAAAGTCTCGATGCTTACAAAGCGGCTTCAGTTATCCACCAGCGCAAGATGTCAAACGTCCTGAGTCGGTCAACGTCGACGATTGCAAGCAAACATGGCCTCACAGTATCGCAACAACGTCCCCAGCTAAATCAACCCAGCAGCACAACGTCAGTAAATGCTCAAGCATCAGCGACAACCACAGCAACAGGCTTGTTTTCTGGAGCAAAAATTGGCAGTTTGAAGGATGTACTTTCAATTTCAACTTCGCTTCAACTAGTTCTGACGACACATCGAGTGAGGAGCCGACAAAGAGAAGGCGCTTGTCTATCCTTGAAGATTCCGATACAGATTGAAGTCTTTAATTTATCTTCACGAAGATTGTTGTTTTGACTTTTGTTTATAGTTATAAATAGTCTTGACTTGATCTCTGATGAAAAAGACGTTCGATAAATTTCAATCTTGTGAATAGTTGTTAACTTGTATTAAGAAACGATCGATATTTTCCATCTTGTTAATTGTTTACATGAATCATACGAGACAAACGATGTTTTCAATCCTGCTTTTGCATGATCAGTGATGAATATTCATAGTCCAGGATGATTTGCTCTGTCAACTGCATATATACGTGTCGAATTTCCAATCTTGTTTATTACAAAAGTCGGTTGAATGATTTTGTACTTTGTCAGGTGATTTTCTATATATGGTTCGTCGTCTTTCCAAATATGGGCAGCGGAAGTGCAGCTAGCGTTCTATTTATACCGCGGCCTATTTTCTTCTTACGATTATTTTAATTTATAACAAAAAAATAAATGTTATTTACCGGCCTTGCTCGGTCCGATAGGGAAAAACTGTGCCCTCGGTCTTGAAAATGGCTCTCGGCCTTCGGCCTCGAGCCGTGTTCAAGACCTCGGGCACAGTTTTTCGGCCGAGAGCCATTTTCAAGACCGAGGGCACAGTTTTTCCCTATCCGGACCTCGCGGCCGGTAAATAATATATATTTATATATATATATATATATATATATATATATATATATATATACTGTATAAAAACAATTTTATAGTTTGTATAATATAGATTTTAGAATTTTGTGACATAAGGATGAAACCTACTGACTCGGTTCTGGACACGTGACCACTGGGAGATTCAAGATGATGGTTCAAGCGGCAAAAGCTCAAGTGAACTTAACGGGACAAGTCACTTTGAGTAACTCTCGAGAAAAACTAACTGTGAATAATTGTTTTAAGCCTGTCGGGAAGCTCAACAACATGTTAACATCAGTATGTTTGAAAAAATATACGAGTTTCTATTCGCAATGTCAGAATTTTGGATCTGTTAAATCGATTTATTTTTAGTGATAGATCTTGCTAACCGAAATGTTTTGTTGAAATATCTAAAAAAAACACACTGGCCTACACGCAATCTTTAACTCTGGTGAGCGGCTGTAATTGTCAGCCAAACTATCAAAAACATTTCTATTTTGAATATATTTTCCTTTGGTGTTCGCTAATGTTGTCATTTCAGCCTCCATCTTAGATTTGTCCGCTTGAGTCGCCATTTTGGGGTACTCATCTTAGATAAGATAAGATAAGATAAGATAACATTATTTACTCACTGTAGGTCTTTCAGGTTCAAATAGGCCTATACATTATAACTAGACTAATAACATGGCTGTAGCGGCCGCAGCTTCAACACGCGAAGAGGGCGCTGAATACTCTATTTTCAGGTACAAGTGGCCCAAAAGTCAGCACAATTTATTAATTTCAATAATGTCAAACTGTAAATAAAAACACGGAGAGAATCTACTAAATACAGTTACAAATGCCAAATACAGTACACTTATAATAAAAAGGCGACAAATATAACAGACATGGGTACATGTATCACTTACGACTAATGGGGTTTGATAGCAAAGAAAATCGATCTAAAAACGATACAAAAGGCTAGAGATGTACAATCAAGTCAACAATCGAAGAAGCACGTCCAAAGGCGGCAACTCACGAGCTCTAGACCGAAACGAGCGTGATTAGGAAACCGCTGACCGAACAACAAGGACCAATTGGGGAGAGGCTGGAAACGAGAAGCCAAGCAAAATTCGCAGGAGGACGTTACAATGGCTAACAACTAGAATAATAACTATATAACAATTATCAGAAAAATTAATTACTGGCTATATAATAGTGGTGGAATTTAATACAATAGATCACCATCTAGTTATGTATCAGTTAAGTTATTTATAATCTACCGCTGTAAATTATTCCTTTCACTCTGAAGATGTTACTGGACAGTAACGAAACGTCAGTCAATAAAATTTAATATGTTTGATTATTGGTTTCTTGTTTGAATTCAACAATGCCTCTTTTAAGAATAGTTTGTTGGGCAATAATCTTTTTAAGCAGACTTCGATTTCCACCTGGTGCTTCTATTGCAGCGGAGTTAATAATAGTCAAATAATCCTGAATTCTAAGTGTTGGGGTTCGGATGGTTCGGATCTCAATCAATGTTTATTTGGTTAACCGCTGACAAACTTGCGCGAATGTTGCGCTAATGGAAACAGTGATCTCTAGAGCTCCCCCCCCCCCCCCATTTCCAAAATCGACTGGGTGCAGGTATAACCTGATAGAGGATCTAGGCCGGAAGCAAAAACAAAGCTAGCAAGGAGGAACCGCGAGAAATCTACTGCTCTACAGAAATACAGAATTTTTCTCGTCAAAGAGTAACCTAAAAGGTTGGTACAATATTTACTTCATACTAATGTACAACTACCGTACTTTATTGTTTAGTTTTCTGATATATGTCAACATTAACTAGGCAACAGAGTCAACAGGTCGGTAAATAAACGTTGGTGTGAATACTTTTCACTTACAGTCGTTTTCAGCTTGCTTTTAAAAGCCCGGTATGAAAGCTTCCGGCCAAGTCTCAAATTACGTTCCCAAATTTGGAAAGTAGCGAAATCGCAGACTGACGAATGGCTGATAAATCACATGTTTTCCTGACGGAATTGCACCAAGAGTGTAAGTCAGGACAGTTATACGAACATTGAAATATGTTTTATTTTAATTACTAACTGCGGCGCAATTCAAGATACCTTATAATCTTCTCTCAAAAGCATATTCAAGTTCTAGGCAATAAATCTTCACTTAATATAGCAACGAGTGGACAGAAGCCTTCGACAAACCGAAACAAAAGTAAATTTTGATACTGATTCAAAACATTTCGGCTCTTTGTTTACAACCATTCATTTGGCGTTGTAAATAATACAACTGATTTCTTTAATAGGAAATATGCAATTTATCTGAGTCTGCGACCGCTAATAAATACATTCACTCAGCAAACAAACGAATGGTTGGAACTTCGAAGCTGTCAGCTGATTGAACTAGCAACTTCGAATCGCATTTCGCCAAGTCGGGAAGTAATGTATCATCCACAGGGAGCCGTTTATTATCTGATTTGAAAACACCGAGAAGTGTGTTGAAAAAACGAGGCGATTGCCAAGCTTTTAACTCATTTCGAGGTGTTTTTAAATCAGATAATAAACGGCGTTCGAGTGTATGGCATAGCTTCTCAAACGAATCAGTATTTAAAGAGAAATTTGAGCTAAAAGTTGTCTTAATTTATGGGAATAATTACCACATTTACCAACAACGTTTCGGTAACTGATTTCCATTGTGTTTTCCTTATGACTTATTAATGATTTGAGAAGTAATATATCATATGCGAGGAGGAGTGTTTCATCAGGATATCCAAACACCAAGACGTTCGATGAAAATAGAGGCGAAACCGAAGCTTCTGAAGTCTTTGAATAAACTTCGAGATGTTAGTTTATTAAAGAAATTATTACAATGCTACTGGTTTTCCGTGTTTGGATATTTTGATCAAACACGCAAGTCTCGCGATTTGAGAAAAGCCGGGAATAGAAGCACGAGCTGCTATAGGCGTGTGTTTAGCTTTTCGAAAGTCGAGCAACATCCCAAGTGTTTGGATCACAGTATCCTTACACGGAAAACCATTAGGTATTTATTTTATAAAATAACTGACTTTAAAAAAACGATAAATTTAGTCGAAAAACTTGATGATGAGAATACAAATTCTCTCGAAATTCGTCAACTACCAATCACATTTCTTCTTTTAACACTTTGGAGACCAAACTACCAATCACATTTCATTCTCACCTTGATGACGTATGCTCTGAGTAGGAAATTGGAAAGCCGTCAAGCCGAACTGCCGAAGCTTGTTTTGTCTTTGTTTTACCAAATTAAAGAGAGAAAAACTGGGTTAAAAAAGTCAACTCTAAATGTAGAAAACAGCGAAAAGTAGATATTTGCAATTATCGTAAACAGCCATTTCAGCGTCTGAACCATGTTTTCAAACATCGTTGGCCGTAGAAAGCTGCTCAGCGTGTGTATCCGAAACTCCGAAAAAGGTGCCTTTTCATCGGGAATATACATTTATGTTAAAAGTTCTTGAACGTTTTGCTCCATATCGCCGATATGTGAGTTTATGAGGCAAGAATATTAAAGGTATTTTATAAACAATTTTATTTCGTTAGGTCGCTTTTAAGACGTGAACTGGTCAAATCTTTTTGCTGTGTTTTTGTGAGCACAAATCACAGTGTTTTTGCTATGAGTTAAGCATTCGTTGATCTTGTTTTTTTTGTGTTTTAATTTTTAAGCTTCTCACAGTTAAAGTTCGGTTATACAACAGCTATACATTGTTTCTATCTTATTTTGATTTTATATAAAGTACGACAAAAGTGCTTTTATATTCAACCATAGATAATGAAGGGGAACTGGATAGAAAACTTACGAAACCGGAAACGATGTTTGCACAACTTGCTGTGGTAACTACACACTTTTCTCAAACTCATTAATAATTCATGAGCTAATTATCCAATAATAAAGACCCATCTAGTCACGGGATTGCATTTGGATAACTAAGTCAAACACGGTGTCTCAGAACACTACAATACATTTGATCGGCATACGTAATTAGGATATTTGAGGAAGATCACCAGTGATCTTCCTCAAATATCCTAATTACCTATGCAAACTATACTTGTGTTCATTTGAGAAGCTATTTAAACAACTCGAGCTCGTGTCCCACCGGGATATCCAAACACTCGAAAACAATTCATACATTGTTTTCTCGTGTTTGGATATCCCGGTGAAACACTCGCTCTCGTTGTTCAAATATTACATAAGGTACTAATGCACCTAACGAGTGGTCCCACATGGCTAACATCAGACACTGCTGAACTTAAGTGATATTACACTATTGTTTAATTTCAGTAATAGCTGATGGCCATATGAGACCATCCGTTAGGTTCATTAGCATTAGCTGCTTATAAGTGTATAATTACCATAGCAAGTTGTGCAAACATCGTTTCCGGTTTCGTAACATCGTTTTATAAGTTTCCTATTTAGTTCCCTTCACTATCTGTGATTCAACACATATTTTATACTGGAAACCAGAAACAGTGTGATTTGTGGCCCCGAGACTGCCGTTGTTTCCCAAGGCGAAGCCGAGGGCAACAACGAGCAGTCAAGGAACCATAAAACACACTGTTTTCCCGAGGTACCAGTAAATAAGTGTTTTGTTATATATCAATTGTTAAATGACAACAAAAATATTGAGCAACACCTTCAGACATTGTTTTTAATGAAGGAAAACTGGAGAAAACAAAAAACAACCTGAACCTGACCATTTACTTCCGGTATTCATATTTTACCCTAGGGAAAAATAAATGTAATGTTACCCGCTGCCATGTGTTACGCGGGAAACATCACGATTTTCGGACCACCACGCGAGGAGCGCTCGTCCAATCAGAAAGCCAGAAGAATGGACTTTGACACATGAAATTTAACAATTAGACAACGAGACCGAGTTTTCTATTTAACAATTAGTCAACGAAGTCGAGGTGACTATCGGTGAATATTTGCCGAGCCGCGAAGCGGCGAGGTAAATACACCGATAGTCACCGAGACTGAGGTGACTAATTGTTTTAGTACAATTTCAGAGGTTGATAAAAAGCAATAACGTTGAAACAAAAACTTTTAAACAACTGCTTTCATTTTAACAGTGGTGATTCTGTTTATTCACAGACGATGTTAGCAAGCCACAGTCTTTATCAGTCAAAAATTTCAAAAAAAGAGTAAACAACATCCTACTTTGGAATTGAACTTGTACATACATTTAAATATATGCTAAAAAACTTTTATTCTGGTGTTTTGGATCCTGTGTTACGGCTTTTTTGCACTTAATTCATGTTCAATATGTTCTTCACTCATGACGAAGTTTTCGAAAACATCGCTATACGACCTAAACCTAGCCAAAACATACAAAAAATACGAAGAATTATAGAAAATATACCTCCTTACCATTATAAAGTTTTGTTTTTACGATATTTGATATGTACAACATCTCAGTAATAAATGTTTTCAGTATTATGCTCTTTTGTTTGTCTCAAAAACTACAGACCCCATTTAAAAAAAAATCAACAGTTCAATGAATCGACAAATTCTAAAATCTCATGGGTGACTGAAACGAGTAAAGTCAGTGCAGTGTTGAATAAGTAGCAGTCTCTCTTCCAAAACTACTTTTGAAGAACAATTTCTTGTGATGCAATAGTCACCGCGCCAGGCGGTGACTATTACCTCAGATTCACCGCTGAGCGGACCAATCAGAAAGCTGGAAAGCCCCTTTTCCACTATGAAATTATACTAAAAAGAGCTGATAGTCAACGAGGCGAAGTTTCAGATAGTTTTACATTTTCGTTTGCAGAAGTCTCCCAATTCAAAATGTAGAGTAGTTCGATGGCACATGGTAAATAATCGCTCACAAAAAACGAGATTGTAATTATTTTGCTTCAAATTTGGTGTAGATATACTCCATAGGCATAGCCGAATTCATTGATTTGACCAATAGGATTTCATCTTTGGCAAGTAAAAATCTTTGGTATATAACAATTAACACTTATTTACTGGCGCAGAGGGAAAAAGTAAACACTTATTTACTGGCACCGAGGGAAACAGTGTGTTTGCCCCGAGACCCCGAGGGAAACAGTGTGTTTGTCCCGAGACTGCCGTTGTTTCCCGAGGCGAAGCCGAGGGCAACAACGAGCAGTCAAGGAACCACAAAACACACTGTTTTCTCGAGGTACCAGTAAATACTACCATTTGCAAGCCACCGTTATGCTTGCGACTATTTTCGCGTTTGTTTACGTTTCGAAGTTGCAAGTTTCACCAGAAAACGTTGAAAATTTGAAAACAAATCAGTCAACTTGCGGCATGATTTCAAAGAAACCTGTCAAAATGACGCCGCAATTTGATTGATTTGTTTTTAAATGTTCAACTTTTTCTAGTTAAACTTGCAACTTTCAAACGTAAACAAACATGAAAAAAATCGCAAGCCTAACGGTGGCTTGCAAATGGCAGTAAGTGTTTTTTTTTATATATCAAGTGTCAAATGACAACAAAAATGTTTAGCAAAACCTTCAGACATCGTTTTAAATGAAGAAAAACTGGGGAAAAAACAAACAAACTGAACCTGACCATCTACATCCGGTTGTGATATTTTTCTCTAGGGAAAAATGAAAGTAAATAGCATCTCAAACAAATCGATATTTTACGAGAAAATCGAAGATTGCTTAATTTATGTAATTTCCTCCTCCAATATCCAAACCACTGACACGGTACTGATTTTGTTTATGCTTTCCCACGTCTTATTTAATGTTTGAGATCGTAAACATGAGATTTCAAACCGCCGTCTTTCTCGTCCCTGGAGGCCACGATCCTATTGGTCAGAGTCAAAAGAATCGTAGCCTCCAAAAGCAAGCTGGAAACGACTAGGATTTTTTCTAAGTCGCGTAAGTGATAAAGCCGGCTTTTCACTTGCGAATCGCGCGAATCGACATTTCTATTGTAAAAATTGAATATATTAATAATTAGTTCCAGTCGAGAGCTCATAATGCCGGTTTTTCACTAGGCGATTTTTTTCGCGCCAAGCGACTTTGTTTTGTTCGAATTCAAAAGATTTCTGATTAGTTCCACACCAGAGCTCGAGACAAAGAAAAATTCACTTCGCGCGAAAAAAAGTCCCCCAGTGGAAAACCGACTTAAAGGCGGCTAATTATAGCCAAGACAAAAGAAAAATGTCGAGTCGGTCGACAAATGTCGCCTGGTGGAAAACAGCCTTAACATGCGCTCAAAAACTGATTTCTACTGATTATATCTACATTCATAATTATAAAATTTTTATCTTTTGATATGTTTCTCAATCCTCACATATCTGGGCAACCAGGTGAAGGATAAGATATAGTGCATAGTACTAGAAATTACTATCGCAAGTGAAGTGCTGCCTCAAATGGGACAAAACCCTTTAGCCAACTCCACAAGCAACTCTATGTAATCTGTGACCAATGTGACACCCCCTTGCCCACTCCACCCAAGATTGCCCACTCCACCCAAGTTTTTCTCACCTCTTCCACATAAGAGCCCACAGAGTTACCCGTGAATGACACTGGAAAGTCCAAAAAATTAATATTAATTACAATAGACAGAGTATTTACACATTTCTTCTATATTTTTTAATTATAAAATTGAACACTACAAGTTACTAAACTTATCGCTTGACATAATATGGCAAGGGTTTTGACAGGATATACACACAATTAATATACAAATATTCATGCCTCTTGCTCTAATGCTGTGGCAAAACTGTCAATGCAATTCCAAGTGCTTAATTATGTTTTGGCAAATCTAGAGCTTTAATAAAATTATACAGTACAGCAATGTATCAGTCAACATACACACACACACGCAGTCAGAATGTTGATCAGCGCACACAATGAACCCACACCAATATACACCTAAAAATAGAAGAAGAAAACAACCGTAAAATTTCATACCAAGGAACACAGTTGTCAGTTGTAGAAACTGATATCTTTACCTCGACAAGATAAACCCTCCACAACGAAATTGTATAAGACATTTCACAACTTAATAGGTGTCGTGGCATTGCCATTTGCCAATTTAGAAAATCCATCGCCGTCGTGGTGTTGACAACTTCTGATCGACATGTCTCAGTGGATGAATTCTTTGACTTGTCTTCTAACCAACGGCAACAAACAACAGTTGGTATTAAATTGTTAAGCGACAGAAATCTCTCACGAGGAATGGGATCATGGTTGTCGAGTTCCACTCGATAGTTTGTGCTGTTAACAGCGCTGATAAACTCATGAAAGAGCACTGCTTTCCTCGAGACTGGCCACTGAAACCTTCATGACCTTGATGAATACTTCCACGAGAACGTAAAGACATGGAGAAAGAAGCTGAACCGGTAGCGGAACATGCGCACTGAGTCACATCAGCTATATATGGATGACGTAATGCCGACAGACAGACGCAAAATTTAACAAATCGAGATCTTGGTCGGCTATACATAGCTCGGAAAGGGGACTGGACACGGGGCAACGTCAAGAATAGTGTGCTGCCGAGCGTCTGCATGGTTAAAGTAATAGTCAATGCAAGTTTTCTATTATAAACTAACTAGAAATACATAAATGCAATAACCCCTCGACCGCTTTTACATTAATTTTTGTGACTACTACCTCAGCAGGAGCCACTAATGTCGGCGAAATCTTGAGTGCTTGCTTGCTTGTCATGGAGCTCATTACATCATACTCGACAGCCGTCGCCAGATAGTCGACAAGATCGCCAGGTATTCGAGAAGTGATCGCGTTGTTCGCGGGGGGCCAGGAAAAGTGAAACCGGTTCTTTCTGGTTGAGCCTCGTGTTTGGATTGTTTTCTCGATTGCTATATAATGCTCTCGACGTGTTCTCAACGCTGCCTTCAAACCTTTCCGAAAATTCGCTGAGCGTCAAGGTTACGCTCTCTATTGAAATATTGAGAACTTTGTGAAACATTGTGGAACTGTGAATATAAAGCCTTAAATACAGCCTTGAGTATAGCCTTGAATCTCGCCTTGAATATCTTGAAACCCACGCGAGAAACTCGCGTTTTTTTGTTATTAGAGACCTTAAGATACCCCGGGTTCGGTTTACGGGTACGGGTACCGCCATTTTTGTTTACTCGTAATATCGACCCGTTTTCCCGTGGTAGATCATGGTATACCCGTACATACAACCACGGGTACGGGTAGATTACCGTACCCGTAAACCGAACCCGGGATATGAAGGTCTCTATTACGAGTAAAAAGAAATGGCGGTACCCGTACCCGTAAGCCGAACCAGGGGTATCTTACCCTCTGTTCAGACTACGGTGCTCGGGTACGGTGCTTGGGCACGGGACCTTGTTCACATTCACGGTGCCCCGGATCTCATAAGCGTTCACACAGAAAGCTTTTCATGGCTTTTGCAGCTATTTTGTCGCTTTGAGACTTCGAATTACAAAGAATATTGAGTAAGAAGCGTGGGCACCACTTTGGGCACTCCGGCACTATGAAAACGTGTTCACAGTGCCCGTACCCGGGCACGGTGCCCGAGTACTACCTCAACGCACGGTGCCCAGTTTTGACTCGTTTGAGTTGGGCACCGCGAAAAAGTCGTGTTCACACTAGTGCCCGTGCCCGGGCACCGTGATCGGGCACCTATAGTCTGAACAGGGGGTTAAGCTCTCTATTGTAAATTTTGAAGTGTGACGTCATCTATAGGTTTATATGCCATAAATTTCTGTCATAACTTTTTTGTATCCCTGAAATATCTATCGAGACCTACTAAATATTACTGAAAGCCTTATTCAAAATACTAACAGAATCACAAAAAAATGGACATTACATTAGAACAATATCGATCAAGAATCGGCTGTCACAGCATATTTGCGTCTGCCTTAAATCGCAAAAATCTGATTTAGGTATTTTACACCATCAAAAGGAATATTAAAGTTTTACTTCTTTTACATTGCAATGCTCTTCAGCAGTTAAAGAGATCTAAGACTATTGTCTAGCACAGTAAATCAACTTTTAACTGTTTTAAGTGATACAGAAGTTCTATTTGCAGTACTTTTGTAGGGCGAATGTAAAAGTTGCTTTGTGTCAAAATACTATATTAAGTTAATTTGTACAGCTGCATGTGACTACTGACTATACTCTCAGCACAACTCGTATTTGAATATTTCATAAGTAATTTATGTCTAAAAACAGTTGTGTTGACAATGTATTACTTACATTCACGGTCTTGAATATTGTTGAATACTTGTAAATTTTGAGATACTGTATACTGTAGCTCGGGAGCCAAGCAACATGCCGAGTGTTTATTCGTTTTAGCACACCACATAAACCAGTTCGGTCTTCAAAACGGTAATATCGAAGTCGCAAACTAAATTCTGAAGGATAGATTGCGATTCAACAGACAAGCAGAGCTCCTATTCTAGAAAAATTCATCGTTCATCTCTTGTTGCCTCCACGACAGCCAAACACAAAATGAGCGCGGTAGTTGAAAAAGCCATTATCTCCCATGATGCTTTGCGAGTTGTTCCACCCTCCTCTGGACCCTGACTACAACACCTCGACTATTTTTTTTTGTTATATGCTTTTAATTTAACAACCCGCATGTGGGACTGCAGAGATGTCCCATATAGGCTTCAGGATAATCCTGAATTCTAGACACTTTAAATTGACAATTCAGGATAATCCTGTTCACAAATGTGAAGTATGCACCACATTCTGGCTTCGATCTGATCTTCCTCGGCCCACTCCCACAATCTCCAGTAGCCCGAGTGAACGCCTGACCCAGGCGTCTTGTTTCATACACGGTAGGACCTGGGTTCTCTTCCACGTAAACATGATAGCACATCATTTGATGGAACCAAAACATAACTTCATTTGATCTTTGTTATTCTTCAACAACACGTTTTAACCGTTGGCAAGTAAAACGCATGTAAATAAAACATCATTAACATTGTGTTCCAAAACGACCCTTTCAAACGACGTTCATTTGATGTCGATTTTTAAATGAACTAGAAAATATAATCTCTGAAAGATATCTCAAACAAGACAGAAAAATTAAACTAAAGAAAGAATCTGGAGAGAATAATTTCCAAAGAGAAAAATAGATTTCTTGACTATAATATACAGTATCTTTGACTAGATAAACTAGACTAGTCAAGAGACACCCACTGTTTTGACGCAAGGTTTTACATAGAACGTTGTAACATAATAATTTTATTCAAGATATGAAAACAAGAAAAATACAAACACAATCTTGAAAAGGAAAAGGAAGGTTAGCCCTATATAACAATTCCCAAACATAAATATACAAAATGAAGAAATAAAAGTCATAAAGAGTATTAATTATATAAAACATTAAACAGCACGTGGACAGCCATTAAACAGCACGTGGTGTGCCCTATTCGGAGAAGATTCTTGACTTTTTCCCCCCAGAAATTGCAGCTTGATGTTAGTAATAATAATCCTTGCTCCGCTATCTGAGTTCTAGTAGCTCAATGGTTAGAGCGTCTGGCTAGCATTCAGAAGGTTGTGGGTTCGAGTCCCGCTTAGAGCTCAGAGTTTTTCTGAGTATTACTAACTAACACAGCTTGTACAGCAAACAACTGACAATTATTCTTGATTTTGTTTTCTAATTAATAAAATTAACGTGATACGCCATTGTATTCGTACGTGATTTAATTGATCAGTTGCGATGTTTATAAATGATGTGAGCCAACAATTTGTTGTCATTGCTCTGATGAAGGCCTGAGCCGTCAACAGGCCGAAAGCTTAGCAAAGAAATATTTTTCGTGGTGTTTCCACAAAACTTATTTATATTACATTATTGCCATGAAAACTTTCAAAGAATTAATTGAGTATTAATTAATTAAGGAAAGAAATTATCTAAATGTTCATTTTTTTTGTGTGTCTCTCTTTTGACTAGCTTTTCTAGTCACAGATATAAAGAAATTGTAAGAGTGAGTTGACTATCGTTGATAGACATCAAATTTTCTGCCATCATTTTGCACATAGTCAATCGAGATATGGTCTGGAAACTCAGCTAAAGTCTTTGGTCTATCTTTTTGTTCGCCTTTATGCATTTTTGTGCACGGCGCACGGTCACTGAACACATTGTATTTTAGTAAAATGAACGAATTGTCCAATAGCAACGTTTCAGTTCAATCACTCAACCGTGCTATTTAAATATTAATAAACCTAAAACAAAGGTTGTGCACGGTGTAAGGTACAGTTCAACACAAAATCACAGCTCATTATAGGCGCTTTGAAGTTTGCCGAGTTTCCAGACCATATCTCGATTGACTATGTTTTGCATTAACTTGACTCTTAATTGCTACTATAGTGGTCTATCACAAATAGACACCAGAGTGCAACATTTGTAATAGTCTAATAGTTGGCTGTATAATAAGTCAAGAATGAAATAAGATATATAAGAAGGCTTATAATAATGAATCTATGCAAGTGTACAACCTCAGGGAGAACTTTCGGGCTGTTAGCGAATTGTCTCGTCCAGTATTTAACGACATTTGTCATCTAAAACGTCGACGATCGTCTCAGCTCGCTGATTCTACGGCAAATTTTAAAGCGACCAAAGTTATTCATCTTACAAGGGATATGTTGTTGGTAACGTTACTAAAACTCTGTGGTGATGTTGCTCTAAACCCTGGCCCTGTTCAACTAAATTTGCAATCGCCAATATCTAAAGGTTTAAAGATCTGCCACTGGAATATACAACGGCTTACAACAACCAAACAAGACGAAATAAAGATTAGCCTCACGGAAAATTCGAACAATTCTAACAAGATCGATATTCTGTTTTTATCGGAGACATTCTGCACGAACAAGACTCCTGACTACCTATACGCTATCACGGACTATAAATTATTTCGTAAGGACAGAATAGGTAAGCTCGGCGGTGGGGTTATGGCGTTTGTACATAAAGATCTGGAAGTTGAACGGCGAATCGATATGGAGGACGATGACTTAGAGGCACTGTGGCTAGAAGTTAACCCGCACAAATCTAACAGATCATTGTTCGTTGCTGGGGTATATCGTCCGCCATCATCGAATGTAGATATGGACAAGAAACTTGGTAGAAATATTGAGAATGCGAAACTGCGTAATAAAGAGCTTATTATCATGGGGGATCTTAACGTTGACTATATGACACCTGAAAAGTTTTGTAAACAAAAACTAATGAAGAGCTTATTGAATCTTAATCTGTCCCAGTTGGTAAATCAAATCACAAGACCTATGTCGCAATCATGTCTGGATCATGTATGGTGCAGTCACCCAGAACGAATCAGACAGGTAGAAGTGTTGTCATCAGGTATGTCTGATCACTTACCTATAGTTGCTGTAAGAATATACAAACAATTGAAAGACAACAAAGGTGAGCATCATAACATTACGTATAGGGACTTAAGGAATCTGAATGAACAAGCTTTTTGTGAGTCTTTGTCTTCCGCTCCATGGGATTGTGCATTCACTTTTGATGACCCCGATGATATTGTTTATGCATGGTATAATATTTTTAACAGTATTGTTGATCAACACGCACCATTGAGACAAAAACGAGTTAAAAGAAAGTCTCAACCTGATTGGTTTAGCAAAATTCTTGAAGATGTGCTAAAGAAAAGAGATAAGCTACTCTACAGAGCTAGACAATCACAATCTGATTCCGACTGGTCAGCTTTTAGAAAGGCGAAAAATAAAGCCACTAATTTGTTACGAAAAACTAAACAAACGTATTTTAAGAATAAAGTGGCCGAAAATAGAAACGATCCTAGAAAATTATGGCGTCTAATTCGCGAACTTGACGGCGTGAATGTCAAAGAAAATTTTACATGGCGTTTGAATGACGGTGGCAAGTTAGTATCGGACAAGTATCAAATTGTTGAAATGTTTAACTCATATTTTATCGAACTACCGAAATCAATTTTAACTAAATTAATTAATATAACTGGAGACTATATTTCCCCAGAGAAACGAGTTCACTCGCAGCTCGAAATCCCCACATCACACCTGAGCAAGTGAATGATTTTCTGCATCAAATTCCTGTAAATAAAGCTACCGGCCCAGATGGTGTAGGTATACGGCTTCTCAAGTTAGCTGCTCCTGTAATATCAGAATCGCTCAGCAGAATAATTAATTCCTGCATAATAACTGGAAAATTTCCAACAAAGTGGAAAGAGGCGAGCGTTACACCTATCTACAAGGGTAAAGGTTGTAAAAGTGAAGCCTCAAATTACAGGCCCATATCAGTGTTGTCCGTCTTGTCTAAGGTGTTTGAAAGGCACATTGCGTCATCATTGCGTGCTCACTTGAAGGAGAACGCCTTGTTGTATGGATTACAATCCGGCTAATTCCGGAAGTCATTCTCCACTGAAACTGCTTTAATAAGGCTTTTGGATCAGTTGCTTTTCAACCTTGATGAAAACTGTGTTAGTGGTCTGGTCCTCGTTGATTATAAAAAAGCATTTGATCTAATAGACCATAACATCTTGATTAAGAAGCTTTTCTCATATGGAGTACATGGCCAGTCTCTGGAATTGTTCAAAAGTTATCTTTCTGATCGATCCCAATATGTCAATGTGGACGGTGTTAAGTCATCCTCTAGGCCTGTTGAATGTAGTGTGCCCCAAGGATCTATACTTGGGCCCATTTTATTCATTATATTCATTAACGATCTTCCAGATCAGATTAAACATTCTGTTGCTGATATTTATGCTGATGACACGACGCTTAGCTATGCACATGATTACTCTTCTGCCCCTCAGTCAATTACGGTTGAATTACAGAAGGACATTACAAATCTTGCAGATTGGTCAAGAGTTAATCATATGGTTTTGAATGAAGAGAAAACTAAAACTCTACTGCTCGCCGGTAAGCGCCTGAAGAAGAAAATGGACACAATTGATATTAATCTTATGCTGAATGGGGAAAAACTCGAACAAGTCACCTCGTTTAAATTGCTTGGAGTTACGCTCGATGATGAACTGAGCTTTGATATACATGTTGACAATATATGTAAGAAACTATCTCAACGAATCGCGGTACTCTGTAAAATAAAGCGTTGCCTTCCATTTAGAGAACGCTGTCTTTATTATAATGCTATGATAAAGCCTATCATTTTCTATGGTTCAGCTGTTTGGACAACAACCTCGAAAGAAAACCTAAACAGAGTTTTTAAGTTACAGAAAAGAGCAGCTCGGGTTATTTTAGATTTGGACATGTCAGCGCGAACAGTTAACATGTTTCAGCAACTAAACTGGATACCATACTATGACGAAGTGAAGATTCTTAAAGCAACAATAGCCTATAAACGTATAAAGAATGATTCTCCGAACTATATTGATAATATGCTGAAACTGAATTCTAGTGTAAATAGTAGATCCACTAGATATTGTAATTTAAATTTCCTATGCCCTAAATATAAGCGAGAAACCGAAGGTGGTCGTACATTTGCCGTTTCGACCATAAAACAATGGAACCAGCTGCCTAAGACTGTGCGTGATAAGGGGACGGTGGCTTCGTTTAAACACAGCATGAAACAGCTTTTTGAAGAGAGCTATGAAAACATCGATCATTTTACTATATAATCTTCGGATTTTAGATATATGTATATATAGTATTTTATAATTTTAGTACTTAGGTTTAATGTTATTTGTATAATCTATTGAGAGCCACAAATTTATCAGTGCAAACTGGCATGTGTAACTCTCGTTAAATAAAGTCTTCATTCATTCATTCATATGAAGCGTTAGTTCTATACTTTAATAAATACTGTTCTTATTTATGGCTTTATTTCGTGTTTTATGCTGGGCAATGATATTTTTATTGCAACTGAGTAAAAGCCAATATTTATTATTAATTTCTGCTTTTTTCTGAAATAAAATAAGGAAAAAAGTAAATTAAATAAATAAAGCAGATTGAATTTTCATTTCATAGATATTGGTAGCCGAAAACAAAATTAGTAATTTTAACATTTAATTTTTACAGTGTGTGCTCACAAAGCATGAGATGGAAGACTACATGTCAACTCTTCAGTACCAACAAAAAGCACTTGTCAGCAAGTTAGAGCGGTATGGAGAAGACCATTTATTAACGGCGGACAGTTATGATAGGATTGGGGTCACACAGCATGAGATGAAAGACTACAAGTCAGCACTTCTGTCCCAACAAAAAGCACTTAAGATCAGGTTAAAACTGTATGGAGAAGACCATCCATCAACTGCAGAAAATTATCGTAGTATTGGGATCACACAACATGAGATGAAAGACTACAAGTCAGCACTTCTGTCCCAACAAAAAGCACTTAAGATCAGGTTAAAGCTGTATGGAGAAGATCATTCATCAATCGCAGACAGTTATTATGAAATTGGGATCACACAACACGAGATGAAAGACTACAAGTCAGCAATTCAGTCCCAACAAAAAGCACTTCACATCAGGTTAAAGCTGTACGGAGAAGATCACTCTTCAACCACAGACATTTATCATAGTATTGGGATCACACAACATATGATG
The DNA here is from genome assembly GCA_964035015.1 of Corallium rubrum. NCBI lineage: Eukaryota > Metazoa > Cnidaria > Anthozoa > Scleralcyonacea > Coralliidae > Corallium > Corallium rubrum. The sequence continues at coordinate 9,905,125 of OZ036009.1, read as the reverse complement.
AAAGACTACAAGTCAGCACTTCTGTCCCAACAAAAAGCACTTAAGATCAGGTTAAAACTGTATGGAGAAGACCATCCATCAACTGCAGAAAATTATCGTAGTATTGGGATCACACAACATGAGATGAAAGACTACAAGTCAGCACTTCTGTCCCAACAAAAAGCACTTAAGATCAGGTTAAAGCTGTATGGAGAAGACCATCCATCAACTGCTGCCAGTTATTATGAAATTGGGATCACACAACACGAGATGAAAGACTACAAGTCAGCACTTCAGTCCAAACAAAAAGCACTTAACATTAGGTTAGAGCTGTACGGAGAAGATCACTCTTCAACCACAGACATTTATCATAGTATTGGGATCACACAACATATGATGAAAGACTACAAGTCAGCACTTCTGTCCCAACAAAAAGCGCTTAACATTAGGTTAAAGTTGTATGGAGAAGATCATTCATCAACTGCAGACATTTATCATGATATTGGAGTCGCACAACATGAGATGAAAGACTACAAGTTAGCACTTCAGTCCAAACAAAAAGCACTTGACATCAGGTTAAAGTTGTATGGAGAAGATTATTCATCAACCGCAGACAGTTATCATAGTATTCGGGTCACACAACATATGATGAAAGACTACAAGTCAGCACTTGAGTCCAAACAAAAAGCACTTCACATCAGGTTAAAGCAGCATGGAGAAGATCATTCATCAACCGCAGACAGTTGTTATAGTATTGGAATCACACAACATGAGATGGAAGGCCACGACTTAGCTCTTCAATCCGGGGAAAAAGAGTTTAACATCAGGTACGTTAATTAATGGAACAGTCTGTTTAGACATTGGAGATATTTCACGTTAGATTTTCACATTTAGTTATATTTGGGTTATAAGTGGAGTGAAGTGGAGTAGAGCGAAGTGGAATGAAGTGAAGTGAAAGTGGAGTGAAATTGAAGTAAAAGTGAACGTGAAAGTGAAGTGAAGAAAAAGTCAAGTGAAAGTGGAAGTGAAAGTGAAGAGAAGGTATGTAAAAGTGAAGTAAGGAGAAGTTGAAGTGAAAGTGAAATGAAGAGAAGGTGAAAGTAAAGTGAAGTGAAGTGAAGAGAAAAGAAGTTGAAAATGAAATGAAATGAAGTGAAAATGAATCAGTTAATGAAATAAAAGTGAAATGAAAGTGAAAGTGAAGTGAAAGTGAAGTAACAGTGAAGTGAAAGTGAAGTGAAAGTAAAGAGAAGTGAAGTGAAGTGAAGTGAGGTGAAGTGAAGTGAAAGTGAAATGAAGAGAAGGTGAAAGTAAAGTGAAGTGAAGAGAAGGTGAAGTGAAAGGGAAGTGAAAAGAAGGTGAAAATGAAATGAAAATGAATCAGTTAATGAAATAAAAGTGAAATGAAAGTGAAGTAAAAGTGAAGTAAAAGTGAAGTGAAAGTGAAATGAAAGTGAAATGAAATGAAGTGAACGAATTAATTAATTAGGAATCTTAAAGCCCAGCATTAAACACGGATAAATACCATTTAGTTATATTTGGAAGCGAAATGACGTGACGTGAACGAATAAGTATAGGTTAGTTACCGAACCCGAGGTAACTAAGTTCAGGATCACAGAGTTTGCCTAGGAAAACTGAGATACTGAGTTTGTTATCACAGAGGTTGTCTAAAAAACACTTCAGTCGCGATGATAGATCCTTTACCACATTAATTCGTCACCATTGATTAACCCTTATTTTCCCAACCACGCATAAATCAAGTTAATTGCTCCGGGCTAATATATATTAGCCCAGGGTAATTAACTTGATTTATGCGTGGTTGGGAGTACTTATTATAAATAAACAACCGCGGTACATCAAGGAAAAACGAGGTGATCATGAATTAAGGAATATTCAGACCCCGTTTCCACGATGCCGGTACAATTTGAAAACGGAACAAAATCATGCCGTTTAGGCCTTGCGTTTACACGATACGGGCACAAAAATGACATGAAAACGGCACAAAATGAATATGGGTTCCTTGACGGCATGAAATGAAAACGGAACACTAACCGATATCGTGTAAACGCCCGTGCCGAAACAGTTTGATGACCAATCTCGAGCCCATAGTCACCCCCTTTTTGGTCAGCGGGAGAGCGCGGGGGAGACTCTGGGGAAATTGGATTTAATTGCCCCTGAAATGAGGGGTTCTGGTGGTTATGCGCATGTTTGCAGCCTGAGCTGCTGTGCAGAATGTGCCGTGTGTTCAGATCATGAGTTCGTTTCAATTTTGTTTGAAAATACTATATTTCTGAGAAGTGAGAACCCTCCATGCAGATCGAATGCACGTTAAAATTATCGGAAAGAGACTGACACTGCTGGTTGTGGCGCTCGACATAAACATGCTTGAAATCCAAGGTAAAATATCAATTCACGACGCCAATATCGTCCTCGGGGCACCTTTAATACGCATGCCTTCGACTCGATCAAAAGCCTTTAGTCCTTTACGAGTTGCGAAGGCTGATTCCTTCTTTAATTGTCTTAAATATATGCTTTTTCGTTGTTTAAATTGTTTTATTTATACATCAAGTATAGCGACAAATGACAGCAAGGTTTGTTTCGTGTATTGCGATTATTTGCCATTCGAAATTCGTCCTTACTTTGTTAATATGAAGTTTGTTTCAATTGTTTGGGTCATTGAAATCTTGAGAGAAGAGAAGAAGAAGAGATGTAAATGAGGCGTCTAAATTTGAAGATATATATGTTAAATATTGAATAAAGCAATATATGACTTTCATTATTTCACAATCTGTTATGTTTTGAATCGATGAATTCAATAAATTTAAATGAACCAATCAAAACGGAGAATCAATCCAGTTTCCCCAGAGTCTCCCCCGCGCTCTCCCGCTGACCAAAAAGGGGGTGACTATGGGCTCGAGACTGTTTGATGACGGTAATCACGATATATGCGACCACAGTATTCGGGTCAGCAGTTTTCACAAAGTCTTCTCAACTCTCACTGGAAGAGAATAGTCACATGCTAATCCGTCATTATATTATACCGGCACCGTGTAAACGGAAGACTTTTTGGCCTGTATTTCCACACCGGCATGATTTTGTTCCGTTTTCAAATTGTACCGGCATCGTGTAAACGGGGTCTCAGTAAAGCCTAGCATGAAAGTGAAACACGGATGAGGAGCAATATAATAAGCCTGACATTTACTAGAAGTTCTAATGTTTTGTTGCTTCACGAAGCAAGATAATCAATGATATGAGTGAAAAGTTTTGACTAATTTCTTCACAGATTGAGAGGTTTTCGTTTTTACCGCAAAATCTAACATTTTAACCCTCTTTAAATAAAGTTGTTTATTTATTTATTTATTTATTTATATATTATTTATTTATTTATTTATTTAATTATTAAAAAACGGTATATATTATTACAAGCTTTTTACAAGATTGGTATTGGCGTGTGGAAGTAAATTGCCAACGCAGGAATTTAAATGTACGCTTCTTTTGTGATCTTATTTTTTTCATTAGATGTACAATTGATGAAGATGGAGGAAATCTTTCTTTTCCCTCTGCGGGCGCCTTCTTTAGCTTTCCAGCGAACGCTGTTTCAAGACCCACAGCCATATCGTGCGCTCTTGTGATGCAGAAAAACAATCCGTTAGAGTTGAAAAATGGGGAGTATTTCTGCAGCAGCATTGTCAGAATAGAATCTGAAGAAACAACTTTTGCCAAGCCAGTCACAGTATTGTTGTCTCACTCAGTTGCGATCCAAGGTCCTTATCTTGATTACTATGATGTGACAATGATGCAATGTGGACAACAGTGGAATAATTTGGAAACCAAACATTGCATTAAATTCGAAGGTACTGTATTTGAATTTTGTCGTGGTTATTCGTCCGACATGAAACCTTAAGAAACTATACACAAAATCTTAATGGTATATACTTGATAGAAGTCTAATTATAAACATAAACATGCACCAACATCAACTTCAACATCCACATCCATACCAGCCGGAAAAAATGTCGCCGATTGCTCGGCTAGTCTCGTCAGAGATCCCATAGGGTCCCTCAAATCGCGACCAGGCCTAGGCTTCAACGTAACAACAAATGCGCAAAATATTTTAGCGCAATAGGAACCGCAGTTTTACGCAGCAGAAAAGCCGACCTTACAAAATTACTAAATAACAAGAAAAAAGCCGGGCTTTCTTCCCGGAGGGTTGTTACGTTTAGGGCCACCGGGGAGTTGTGGTTAGATTTAGGGTTGCCGGGGGGTTGTGATCAGGTTTAGGGTCATACATGTGTAGGTCTTGTGAGCTATCCTGGTTAGCGGTATGACTCGTTTTTCTTTTAAACATTCTTAATAATAACTCGCTGAATGAATAACTCTTGTATTTTATTATATTGTTTTCTTTGGATTAAGTTTAATATGGTATAACCAGGTTACGTTAGTACTACTATTTTCTTTGCTTTAGATCTTCCTGAAAACATTGGTTCAAGTTTTTCTGTCATACGCGATCTGCCAGTTGCTATGGCAACAGTCCAGGCAAATTGTACCGCAGCAGTTGTGACAAGAATCCGAAGTGAAAAAATCGTGGTGCATCCTGATAAACCTTGTGTTTTCTTGAAGTCGTATGGGAAAGAAAGCGCGCTGAAAATAAGTTTTCCTGCCTGTTCTGTGGAGACGGAATGTTGTTTGAGCGTAAAGGTAAGGCATAATGTATTATTTCAATGTAATGTTGCGTGGCTGGTGATGTGATATGATTTGGTGTCATTTCATTTATATATTTTTTATTTTATTTAAATTATTTTTATTTCTTTCAATTTCATTTCTTTTTATTTTATTTCACTTTGTTTCACATATTTTTATGTCATTTTATTTCATTTCATTTCATCTATTTTTATCTTATTTTATTTTATTTCATTTTGTTCTGTTTTGTTTTGTTTTGTTTTGTTTTGTTTTGTTTTGTTTTGTTTTGTTTTGTTTTGTTTTGTTTTGTTTTGTTTTGTTTTGCTTTGTTTTGTTTTGTTTTGTTTCTTTTCATTTTATTTCATTTCTTTTTTTTCTTATTTTATTTTATTTTATTTGATCCTTTCTATTAATTTTGATTTGATTTGATTTGATTTGATTTGATTTGATTTCATATCTTTTCTTTTTATTATATTTCTTTATATTTCATTTTATTTCATTCTGTAATTTTATTTCTTTTTCTTTTATTTTGTTTCATTTCATTCTATTTAATTTCATTTTTGTTCATATATTTGTATTGTTAAATTTTTGTTAGTTATTTCCAGCATGCGAGATACTTGATATGCATTCGAGGTCCAATGAGGATAAGAAGAAGGAAGAAGAGGAGGACAAGAAGGAGGAAGAGAATGAAGAGGATGAGGGTGAAAAGAAGGAAGAGGAGATGGAGGAGGAAAAAGAAGAGGAGGAAAAGGAGGAGGATGAAGACGAAGATGAGGATAAGGAGGAAGAGAAGATGGAGAAGGGAAAAGAAGAGGAGGAGGAAAAGGAGGAGGATGAAGATGAAGATGAAGATGAAGATGAAGATGAAGATGAAGACGAAGATGAGGATAAGGAGGAAGAGGAGATGGAGAAGGAAAAAGAAGAGGAGGAGGAAAAGGAGGAGGATGAAGATGAAGATGAAGATGAAGACGAAGACGAAGATGAAGATGAAGATCTAGTGTATTTCCCAGTAATTGAAGTTTCTGGACGAGGGAAACCTTTTCTTAAACATGTTGATGTAGAATTGGTTTACTGTCATACCGATGTAGCTGAATTGGATGATGAGCTATTGCCTGTCGGCAAAAAAGAACCCTTTTCACCAGAATATGGAGTTTTGTTTTGCAGTCAGAAATCAGACCAAAGCAACCAAACCTGGCGAACAGAGGATACAAATGCAACAATCGAACGTCTTGAAAATGATCGAGTTAGGCTAGCTTTTTCTGCCGAACATTTCTCTAGGTGAGTGTAATATTGTGGCATTTCTGTATTTCTTAATTAATATATATTTCTAGTAGCAACTTTTGGATTGCTTGAAATCATTTATAGACACTGTCGTTGTCTTGTTATACAGGTGGTTTTTCATTGGCAGGAGGAGGAGAAGAGCAGCCATACCTGACATCAAAATAACGGAGACTTTTGGTGAGCCATCTTCAACAAATTTTGTGGTGTTAGTTTTGGGCGTTCAACAGATGACTTCTTTTATTTCAATCATGGCGCCCCAGAACAAGAAAAGAGAACTTGAAAATGAGTGGGGGTTTAAAGGGGAAGAATGCCAGAAACCTGTCCAACCTTGCCAAGATGCATATTTCTGTGTTCATTTGTCACCGAAAAAGAAATGTATATCGCTTCGTAATGATACTATCTGGTAAGTTAGAGATTTTATTTATAGATATATATGTAATGTTTACAACACGAGCGGCCGTATTGTATTGAATATACAATCACGAGCCGAAGGCGAGTGATTGTATATTCAATACAACAAGGACGCGAGTGTTGTAAACAACTTGTGAAATGAATGAATAGTAAAAATCCCTTTGGGATATTGAGATGCTAATTAGTTACAAGCACTAGTGGTTGTATCAGAAGAGTATACATCCACTAGTGGTTGTAACTAATTAGCATCATTGGTTTTAGTTTGTATGGGGTTTACAGGGGTAACATGTGACGTAATTTCTGGAATTGGATTGGCTGCAAAACTTATGAATTAGTAACGAATTTCACAAATATATATATATATATATATATATATATATATATATATATATATATATATATATATATATATATGTAATGTTTACAACATGAGCGGCCGTGTTGTATCGAATATACAATCACGAGCCGAATACTTAAAACACGCCGAGTCTTTGATGTTAATATGAGTCATATTTGTTCAGATTAATTCAGAAAAAGCTCAATTTCAATGTTTTAGAGCGGAGATAGTGACCTGATATACAACCACTAGTGGTTGTATATGTCATACAACCACGTGTGGTTTGTATCAGATATACAACCTCCTTCACGGTCATGATTTCTTTTGTGTTGTCTCATGAATTATTAATGAGTGTTTTAAATATATATATATATATATATATATATATATATATATATATATATATATATATATATATATCTATCTATCTATATAAGTAGCAAGTATAAGTAGCAAGTTCGAAAACATATGAATAGAGTGCTCAATACCGAGGTAGAGCGGAATAAGACAAGAGGGTAAACTTCGGTTACTTCATTAGAATTTTATTCACCACAAATTTGTTTCGTATGGCAAGCAAAGCTTGCCACACTGATCAGGTGATTATCGCGTCTGGTTCTCGTAGCTAGGAAACTTGAATGTTTTACACGGATGACGTCATTACAATAAAATGCGGTATTGGTTTAACACTGTAAACCAATAAAATAAACACTCATGAGTCCGGTTAGCATATAAACACGACGGTAAACCCTCTTACTGATTAGGAATAGTGTCTTTGTTGCGCGGGTTAGGTGATAGAAAATCCCGTTTGGGGGTATTTTAAATCAAATCTATTGTCCAGTCCAATACTTGAAAGAAGATGCCCAAGAAAGACATTACATTACCAGAATCATCATCTAGCTGTAAAGTCAGTCTCGATGACAATATTTCTTTTAGTTTCAGGCTTGAACATGTAACGAAAACAGATAACGATATTAAGGAAGGATTGGACTTGAAAGGAAAGCTGATGTACTTTTTGTCTAGTCGTTGTAAAAAGAAGCAACACAAAAAGACTTTCTTGCAAAATATTCGTATCAAATCAGCGAACGACAGACAGGTATGTTGACGTTTGTTAAAGGTCCTGTTACACGGTGCAATTTTTCATGCCACTTGTATCCAACGCCGTTGCAAGACAAGTTCCATGAACCATTGCACCGTGTAACATGCAGTGCAACGGTCAAGATCATTGTGAGACAAGTTGCATGAACCATTGCAGTGTGTAACATGCTGTGCAACGATCAAGATCATTGTGAGACAAGTTACATGAACCATTGTACCGTGTAACATGCTGTACAATGGTCAAAATCGTTGCGAGACAAGTTGCAGCAATCATTGCACAAAGTAGAATCAGGTTCTAATTTCTGCAACGATTGCAGCAATTTGTTTCAGCGTTGTACCGTGTAACACCCCTTCAGCAATTTGTCTCACAATATTTTGTTATGATTTGGCACTCAATCGAGCCTCTCCCCAGCCTACCCGCTTTTACCGAAATCCAAATCATTGGAAAACTGCATAAACACGTTGCAGCGTGTGTGAGTCATCATTGCGAGACAACTTGCATGAAAATTGCATGAAGGGATGCATTTACTGCCGTCATTATCATAAATGGAATCTATTTGTAAACTGCAAGGCTGACGCCAATCTTTGGACGAAAAAGTGAAACCAAATGTGGAGACCTTTTTGGACGGCAGTTTCAATCATCTTTGTCAAAAAATCAACTCAGCTTAAAAATCACGAAAAATAGAACTGTAGTGGTATTACACAAGTTAGTTTAATTCCTACTTTAAACATTTCGATAAGCTTTAAAAAGTTAGTTCGATATATATGGCTAAATATAGGTTTTGGGGGGCATCGCGCTTTTAAGTTCTTCAGCTTTTTATTAACTTCAGTTTCAAATAGCATAAAATTCACTTAACCTATATTAATTCTGAATTGCATTCGAATTATAATAACTACAATACCGTATGATTACCCATAAACAAACACAGCAAGCAGTATAGACCCTTTCAATAAAGGGGTGTTACACGGTGCAACGCTAATTATTTCTTTTCGATTTTTCCTTTGAATTATTTTCAATTTCGTTTATTGTCTTAGCTTTTGTATATTTTCAATAGAATTCAAAAGGCTGAAAACGTCGAATGTACGGAAAATGACGTACTCTGCACTTATTAAAGTGCCACTAACCCCCCAACATTTTTCTCGCAAATCTAAGAGTCCTTATTGAGTGGATTAAGCCAGTTAATAAGTTATTGGTATTGGACGTTTCGTTGATCTTCTGTAGACGACCAAAGTTGCATCTGCATGTCCCATGGCGGAGTAGGAAGGGGAATGGGTATATTCCTGGTGTTACGTCAGACAAGTCAAACAAGGAACTCCTTTGAGCTCTGTCTGGTGAATACATAGAATTTCTTGGGTTGAAAATTCATTTCCCCAACTAACTCAATGTAAAAATTCTATGCATTCAGCAGACAGAGCTCAAATGAGTTCCTTGTTTGGCTTGGCTGACGTCACACCAGGAATATACCCATTCCCTTTCCTCCTCCGCCATGGGACATGCATATGCCAATTTTTGCAACTTTGGTGGTCTACAGAAGACCAAAGAAATGTCCAATACCAATAATTTCTTCACTGGACTAATCCACTCAATAAGGGCTTTTAGATTTGCGAAAAAAAGTTTTTGGGGTTAGTGGCACTTTAAAATTCGGTCCATAGAGCGTTTTCATCTTACGTCACGGCGGCCATATTGGTGTACCAAAACAATGAAATGGCGGCCATATTGGTGTACGGTATGGGAATTAGCTCTTTCTTATTCAAATATTTCGTATTGTTTCACCGCCCCAATGGGCCACCGATTACGTGAGTGAAAACGCTCAAAACAAGTATTGAAGAGTTCAAACTATTCTGTTGCTTTGCGTTTGTTATAGACTGAGTCTGTGGTGGCGGAGGATTTTCACGAAACAGGTAGGTCGTCGAGGTACATTTTTGGTTTTTTTTGGGACTAAAATCATAACCCCCCGGCCAAAAACTGAAGATATTTCTCGTTTTTCATTTTCTAGATAAGGCTGCCATTTCTTCTGCAATTGAGGACGAGGACGTGGAATGTAGCATTCAAGATGTCCCAGGTACAGGTACAAGTAGTATACAGAGTGGGGGTGGGGGGTGGGGGGGGGGGGTGTTCTACTAGCGGGTCTCCTGATCCACCGGTGACGTCATCATATTTTAGATATGATATATGACAAATGAACAGTTTGAACTGTTACTCAAAACTAAATATATATGTTTTAACGATGTCCTGGGGAGGGACAAATCATGTGTCGCGCGTCTCCTTTGCGTCCTGTTTCCAAATATACTTTGTTTCTTCCCTTAACCCCCCTCCCAAACACCTCGGTTTTAAATATTACGTGAAACGGGAAGTAAATACCGTGATTCCATGGCCACGACCTGCTTTAAGCTTACCGACCTTACCATGTAGCTCATTTATGGTAGCTTCGGCCTAGTGAACCAAAGGTCGCGGGTTCTAATCTCATCCACGGTCGAGTAGAGAGCTTAAGCCTGGTTTTCATATGTCGCCGATCGTCGGCGATTTGTGATTTAGATGCATGTTAAAACGGGAAGTGCAGCAGCATGTTAAGAAATAAAGAACAATGCAGAAAAGCAGTACTTTTATTCTTTTACTTAACATGCATCTAAATCATGCGTCGGCGACCATCGGCGACCACCGGCGACATATGAGAACCAGCCTTAAAGCAACAGACGTTTTAAGCCGATTTTCCACTAGGCGATTTTTTTCGCGCGAAGCGACTTTCTTTTGTTCGAATTCAATAGATTTCTGATTAGTTCCAGCTCAGAGCTCATGAGACAAAAGAAAGAGTCGCTTCGCACGAAAAAAGTCGCCTAGTGGAAAACCGGCTTTAGAGCCACGGACGGCGATTGAATTCAATAGAATTTTTCATTCAAAACAATGACAATGAGCAATTTAAAATCCCAAAAGCAAAGTGAACGCCGTCGTCGTTCTACACAAGACGTCAATGAGAGCATTTTCACGTTCTTGAGACGACGGAAACTTCTAGAACGTTGAAGCCTGTCATCGTTGTTTTACTACAATGAGACATACTTTTAAAGTAGAAAACTTGTATTTTAAGGGGGATATAAATTCATTACGTTGCAATATAAAATAAAGGATCTGTATTTTTATATAAAGATGAAATTTAAGCTTATGAGCTAACAGTTTAGAAATGTGATTATTCATAACCTTTGTTTTGGGTAAAAAAGTCTTTTCAAAGAATACGCGGTTCAGTAGTTCTGTATTGTACTCCTGTTCTTCCAGTCACCGTCCGTGTCTCAAAAACGCGTAATATGCTTAAGCTCTCTCTTAAGCCAATACAACGCGAACGTCAAGGACAACATTTTAATACAATATAATTTTCCTTACACAACAAAGAAGATGAATAGTTTTTAGTCCCAAGAGTAATCTTAACGCCGTTCCCGTTCTACGTACAACCATAGATAATGGAAGGGGAGCTGGATAGGAAACTTACGAAACCGGAAACGATGTTTGCACAACTTGCTATGGTAATTATACACTTATAAGGGACTAATGCACCTAATGGCTGGTCCCACATGGCTAAAATCAGACACTACTGACTTAAGTGATATTACACTATTGTTTAATTTCAGCAATGGTTGATCCTGGCCATGTGGGATCACTCGTTAGTGCATTAGCTGCTTATAAGTGTATAATTACCATAGCAAGTAGTGCAAACATCGTTTCCGGTTTCGTAAGTTTCCTATCCAGTTCCCCTTCCATTATCTATGATACAACGTTATTCAAATCATTCTCACATCTTTAGGACAACCTTAACTTGTGGAACGGCGAAACCCGTAGTCGAGTCAATTTTTTTGGGCATGAATTTTTTTTTCCGTTCAAACACTTGGGAAGAATTTTTTTTTGTTATTGCATTCTCTTGCAGGAATATTTTTTCCCTAAATAACTCGGTCTTTTGTATTGAAGTTGAAAAGCATTCGCAAGGCTAAGCAAATATTCCTGGGCTCTACTTTACGTTGCCTGCATGGCAATACGATGAAAAAAAATGTTATTGGTTTCATTTTTACATTAACCTCTTATTTGTAACACAATTGACAGTCTCAAATATGATCTACTGCTTGATAAACTACAGTATGTATAGAGAAGCAGGGCCTTTTTAAAGAATTTTCTCGGGGGGGGGGGGGGGGGGGGGGGGGCGTTCCCAAAAAGGAACTCTTCTAGGGGGGTCTGGGGGCATGCCCCCCGAAAATGTTTGAAATTTAGAGTCTCGGAAATGCCATTTCCTGCATTCTGAACACTGAAGGCCATAAAATGTCATAAAAACTAGTTCAAATACAACACATTTTCGATTGCTTCGCTTTGTTGTGTCAGAACTCATCAGCTTGTTCACTCTCAAATACAATATGAATAATTTTGTGAGGAACTATAAAAAGATTTTTCGTCGCCACATAATCTTATCAAAATAAAAACTATTTAACCAATATAAAGATTTATCTATACGTGTTTATCTATATCTATGGTAATAGACTGAGTCCGAAATTTTCCTTTTATATCTTTATTGCTTTATTCTTTGTTCATTTCTTTCGGTACTTCAGCAAAAAGGAACTTTTCCTGAGGTAAAAAGGGACTTTTATTGTTGGGGGGGGGGGGGGGGGTGTCAAAATCAATTCGTGTGTGTGTGTGGGGGGGGGGGGCTCATGGGGTCAAGTATGTTTGTTAAAAAGGCCCTGTAGAGAAGACAGTGCATGGTGCAAGAAAATCTACAAAAACACAGAAATATAAACCCCGGAAATTATGTACTCTGCACCTATTAAAATGGTCTATAGCACATTTATCCAATGGTAAGACTTATCCACCAATATGTTACAGTATCCAGAATTTGAACAACCGAACTCTGTTAATATAGCTTGCTCGATATTTTTTCCCATTGATTTGTTGTGCATGATTTTCCCCCTCCACTTTTCCTGCGCACGAATTTTTTTTTGGTATTTGCCCCTCCCCCCCTCAAAAATATAATGGTCTGTCCCTTACTCGGTAATCAGCATGGTTCGTCACTTGGAGTAGCGCCTTAATATCATTATTCTCCACCTGAGTTCTCTGTTCCACAATAATTATGTCGTTAGCTCTTGAATCGTTTTGATCTCAATTTTCATAGATGTGCTCAAAGGCGACGAAATTGTTTTAATAGCAAGAATAATTCCGGAGCGGTGGAAGGAAATAGCTCTTTTGACGAAGCTATTCGAATCACACGAAATCACCAATATGGCGTGCTCCAGATTTGACGAAGACCAATCGTCAAAGGCTTTGACCATGCTCATGCAATTCAACGAAAGAAATGGAACTAGAAAACAGTTAGTCAAGGCTCTTCGTAAAGTTGAACAGCATTCTTTAGCTCAAAATGTAAAGTCTGGATTCTTTATCGATCCATAGACAATGATGTACCACAGAATTTTTTAACCATAGATATAGGGGGTACAAAAAGTTCTAAATTATAAAACTGTTTTTCTTATATATATTGCGGTGATTTTCATTACGAGTCTTCCTGGAAAATTTAAAGTCGATAAATTTTTTTTTTTGATTTACAGAGTTTTGAATTATACTAGTGGTTACCCGTGAAAAATTTACGGTCTTGAAAAAGAACATGTTTTTAGGAAGGTTTCTTTGTTTAGAGACACTGATAGCGGCAAGATCAACATAGGATTGTTGAACTGACTGGATCGGGCTCCCTGTGGCCATATAGGGTCAAGACGGAGTCATGCACTCATGTGGGCCGTGTGGCACAGCTTCGGGTTTCATTCGGTTATTTTGTATATTCTTCATTTCAAAATTAACATAAGAAACGTTATTACAACTTCTTCTGTCATGTTTCATGGTTACATTACTTTTACGCCGCTCTGCAAAAAGCGAAGGCGATGGTTGTGAGTATTGGGCTACTGTGGTCATAATCCAAAATGGCCGTCAAGTTAGCGATGGGTGAACGTTTTGGTCTTCGAAAGTGAAAACGCTAATCGCTAATCTTTTCAAAAGCCATACACCCATAGCACACTGTCGAACTTTAGGCAGTTTTGGTAGTGGTTTAGTTTCAATGGGCCCGGTGGTTTTCTAGCTTTCCCGCGGACGGACGGAGGGACAGACACGGCTATTAATATATAGTAAGTAATATTCGGCATTTCACTCGATTACATAGCGTGTACTAAGGATTTTGGGTGAAGGAAAATTCGAGTGTAGAATATATACATTTTAAGACCAAACTGGGACCAGTTGCGAAAAATGCAACTACACAGGCCTTCCGGCAGGAATTGAACCCACGACCTTGCGATTCTAGTGCAATGCTCTGACCACTGAGCCACGGAGGGCGTTGCCGAGAGCTTGATCGCGAGTTCTGTATATATAATAAGGTGGTAATGCCAGGAGAGAATTGGTATATTATAAGTAATATTCGGCATTTCACTCGATTACATAGCGTGTACTAAGGATTTTGGGTGAAGGAAAATTCGAGTGTAGAATATATACATTTTAAGACCAAACCGGGACCAGTTGCGAAAAATGCAACTACACAGGCCTTCCGGCAGGAATTGAACCCACGACCTTGCGATTCTAGTGCAATGCTCTAACCACTGAGCCACGGAGGGCGTTGCCGAGAGCTTGATCGCGAGTTCTGTATATATAATAAGGTGGTAATGCCAGGAGAGAATTGGTATATTATAAGTAATATTCGGCATTTCACTCGATTACATAGCGTGTACTAAGGATTTTGGGTGAAGGAAAATTCGAGTGTAGAATATATACATTTTAAGACCAAACCGGGACCAGTTGCGAAAAATGCAACTACACAGGCCTTCCGGCAGGAATTGAACCCACGACCTTGCGATTCTAGTGCAATGCTCTGACCACTGAGCCACGGAGGGCGTTGCCGAGAGCTTGATCGCGAGTTCTGTATATATAATAAGGTGGTAATGCCAGGAGAGAATTGGTATATTATAAGTAATATTTGAGTGAAATGCCGAATATTACTTATAATATACCAATTCTCTCCTGGCATTACCACCTTATTATATATACAGAACTCGCGATCAAGCTCTCGGCAACGCCCTCCGTGGCTCAGTGGTCAGAGCATTGCACTAGAATCGCAAGGTCGTGGGTTCAATTCCTGCCGGAAGGCCTGTGTAGTTGCATTTTTCGCAACTGGTCCCGGTTTGGTCTTAAAATGTATATATTCTACACTCGAATTTTCCTTCACCCAAAATCCTTATTAATATATAGATTATCGCTGACAGCATAATTTTTAACTACTACTTATAAGTCACTTTATACATACAATTCGACAAACAAGGCTTGGTTTAGCTTGAGAAATGCTGTCTAGTTCTATCTGGTATATATTCTAAAGATCTGATTCAAACTACACTTTTTATAACTTTTTTTTGGCCGCCATATTTGTGCACCTAATTAATTGGCGCCAAATAGGCACACAGATATGGCGGCTAAAAACAAATGTCCATATAAAGTGTAGTCTGAACAAGAATCTTCAGATTGCACATCAGATACAAGTAGACATTCTTCTCAAGCTTACCCAAGCTTTGTATGTTGAATAGTGTGTACAAAGTGACCTTTAATGACATTTAAAAATTGTGGTGATGTCAGCAATAATATAATTCAAACTCTAACTTAAGAAGGAATAATTGTATCGACTACTTAAAATTCCCCAGAAACTCGTAATGATAATTTACAAAATACAAATAAAAAACAGTTTTATAAGTTGTATAATTTAGATTTTAGAATTTTGTGACGTGAATGACACCACTGACCTCTATATAACGGGACTGCGGGTGCTGCCTAAAAATGTGATCATTTTCAGATTCAAAATGGCAAGAGCAGGGAAATCTGTCTGCGCATGCTTCAGCCGCAAGTCCAGTGTGGGTTTTCCACTGGGGTTTCCAAAGATAATTCAGTGTACACAAATATGGCGGATGGCCAGGAAAAGGTTTGCTATTTAATATTGTTTCTTTTCTGCATATTGAAAGGTACAAGGGTCTCGACAAAAGCTACATGCATAGCCTGTAATAGAAATTGTAAATAAAATAAAGAAAATACGCGGAATGTCGAAAGCCAAACAATATATTTAGAAACGTGTGGCATGTCCAGAATGACAGCCGTATAATAACAGCGACAAACGCATGTTTCGAAGACGAAATATGAGGGGTCAACGGCAATTTTTAACGGTAAACATCTACGAACAATGCGTTCCCATACAACCAGAGAATGAAATCATATGCTTTTTGTTTTGGAGCAAAAGGCAAACTTTGCAGAAATTAACAATATTTGCATGTCGTCATCATGCGCACTTGTAAGGTCTGAGCAAGACAAAAAACTGATTATATATTTCTATGTACGAACGGAATTATACATAAATTCAGCACAACATTGTGGCTGTTAAGAGGTCTTGCCCGACATAAGACAGAATCTAAGTTCGTTTCACAAAAAGCATTAACTAGTAAACAAGTCGTCGGATGAAAGGAATGAATACATAATTTACCTACCAACGGCAATTTTCCCATTACTAAATACCCCTCAGATATCAAGAGCAGAACTTGGATAAACATGAACCGGTAATTAAATTTTGGAGCAAAAGGTAAATTTTACGATACAGTCGATCAGTCATCCCCCACCGATCTGGCTCTAATGTGGTTTCTCGTACCGCCATTTCATCTTCCAATATTTATATGACCTGCCACTTGAAATATCTCCTTTCAAATCTCAGAACAAAGTCCGTGTTGCCGTGAAATTATTGACATATGTTAAAGCTCTGGTTAACCGACAGATAAATATTGCAAACATCTTGGTGGTTATGTCCACTGATCTCAAATATTAGACTCATTATACTGGATAGAGCATCCGGTGCTCGCTGTGAAGTCGGAATAAATTAGCGGCGGCCATTTCAGGTGGGACCCACTTGGTTTTCATACAGCCACTTTTAAGTTCTCCCATAGCGACAGATACATGTCACAAAAATTTAGTTGGTTTTCGTTAAAAATCCGATCATTTAAAGCGAAAAACAGAGGCGAAAACTATGATTCAGCAATATTGTGGGTCCGGATATGGCCGCCGGGAGATTTTTAGCCTCACTTCCGACTTCAATTTTTGCCACGCGCGAAACAATAGATGCTCTATCCAGTATAATGAGTATATTATTTGAGATCAGTGGTTATGTCTTCTTCACATTTTCAAATATACGATGTCACCCGTTGCTCACGTTGTGACCAGTAAACTACTGTAATTGTAAAGCATTGTATGCAGTAAGTTACTGGAAATTGTAAGATGCGCGAATTAACGGATTAAACTCACTGCGCATCCCACAATCTTTGTCAAGAACTGTTGACCATAAATTAAAAACACTATTAGGGGGGTTGGACGGGGACGAGGCGGCTTAAGGAACCCCCCCGACACTTTTCAAGTTAGGGTTAGGGTCACCCCCGGGAAATTCACATTTTTGAGATTAGGGTTAGGGGGTTCGGGGGGGGGGAAGGGTTTCATTAAAAACCTCTTTATTAAACAATTTCCAGTAACTTACTGCATACAATGCTTTACAATTACAGTAGTTTACTGGTTACAACGTGAGCATCGACTGCTTATAAATGCCGCCATTTTGAAGAGCAGGGAAATTTGTTACCGCTATTGAGAAATACAGCAGGCTCATTGAGTTATGTGGCTGTTTACATCGTCAGCCGATCCGCACGTTGTACCTAATAAACTACTAGACATTATATACACATTGTATCCAGTAAGTTACTGGAAATTGTTTAATAAAGAGGTTTTTAATGAAACCCTTCCCCCCCCCGAACCCCGTAATCCTAATCTCAAAAATGTGAATTTCCCGGGGGTAACCCTAACTTGAAAAGTGCCGGGGGGGATTTTAATCCGTTAATTGGCGCATCTTAGAATTAAACAATTTCCAGTAACTTACTGGATACAATGTGTATATAATGTCTAGTAGTTTATTAGATACAACGTGTGGATCGGGTGCATTTACAGGTCCTTCCATGGGTCCTTCTGCTAATGGTAGCGATCACTGACATGTATTTATCGCAACTTCGTTCCTAATTTTTCGATATTTACGTAAATGCAAGGCGATTTTTGACACTTTACATGCATGGTTGGTCATTGTTAAATTTTTTTAACTGAAGAACCTATTGTAGTAGTTTGAAAGCCCTAAAAGCACCGCGTTATAAATTAATCAGCACATAAGTAAAGCTGGATTTCCATTCAGTGCATTTTATCGCGCGATCGACTTTTTGCGATCGCTTTCTTTTGAATTGTGGGTTGTCAAGCGGAACGCATTTCATTAGCTTTGGTTGAATACACACATTTCAAAAGAAAGCGATCGAGAAAAGTCGATCGCGCGACAAAATGCACTGAATGGAAATCCAGCTTTAAACAGGAAGAGAAAAAGCTTTTAAATACTTTCACCATGCATACACTTCAAGTTATCTTAATTTCCCAGGTGGCATCCCAAGACACATCCGTGGCTCAGAGGTGTTTAGGGCTTTCAAACTACTACAATAGGTTGTTTGAACAGTATACTAATTCATTTTCTAAGGGTTCCGTTTTTTTTAATACACACTGTAGAACATGATTAAGATTTCGAGTTTGTCTAAACAAAATATCAGTTTGTTTGTTGCTGAGCGACCCGGGACATTTTCGTGATAAGAGGCTTATTGTAACTCTGGATTACAACATAATTACTAGACAATTTTTGCTGTGTGCTTGTAGCTCTGAATTGAAGACGTCCCGGGTGTACGGCACGACTAATCAGCAATAAAATAAACAATTAATACACACATTTTGTTTTATGAAGTCGCCAGCTCAAAAAAGAACGGCAAGCGACGAAGAACACGAGAACACAGTTCTCCTTAGATTAACCTTCTCCAAAGGTCGTTAATTATAACTCGATAAAGTCATAATTTTAGAAGACGAAAGGCTTCTGACAACCGCTGACATGATAAGATCGCGGGAGAGGTCCACAGAACGCTGGTAAAAGGTAAATTGATTTTAACTTTGGTAATGGTATATACTACGGCCATTTGCAAGCCACCGTTAGGCTTCTGATCTTTTTCATGTTTGTTTGTTTACGTTTGAAAGTTGCACGTTTCACCAGAAAACGTTGAACGTTTAAAAACAAATCAATCAACTTGCGGCGTCAGTTCAAAGAAAGCTGTCAAACTGACTCCGCAAGTTGATTGATTTGTTTTTAAACGTTCAACGTTTTCTGGTGAAACGTAGACTGTACCCAGTCCCTCCTGATGACGACGCGCGGGAGAGAAAAGGAGGGACTGTGGACATGTTGTTGAGGTTGAATTTCTCGTGTCCTGACAGACGCAAAATTCCCATTGACTGAAATCGTTGATTGACAGGTCAAGTCTGTTTTCATAATTAAAATTCAAGAATAATCAATCGTCTGGACGAATGTACTTTACAGATGTACAGTACGATCTATATCGCATTATGGGTCTGATACTTGTTTTAATTTTTAACAAGACGCTATATACATATATACATATATAAGCAGACATGTATACTGCATATGCTATAAATTACAATACTAAGGGTCTCTATAAAATGTCTCCAACTTGTTTTTACATTTATAAAGAAATCTAAAGATATTCTGACGTGCATCATTCTATGTTTTGGTTTGTTAACAAGAAAATTATGTAATTTATGGCTTTAGAAATACAAAATGGCAAAATTTTCAGGGGGAGCATGCCCCCCCCCCCCCCCCCTTGAGGGGGAGGAAGGAGCTTGAGGTTCTTGCCCCAAGACCCTGGCTATCTATTACTCTATTAAAGTCTAAAAACATTGGTCACAGACAAAAGTCAAAACATAATCTAATTCTCCGATAGAAAACGCAATTCGCAATACAGAAAACACGATTGCCTGTTTAATATTTCCATACAGCGTTGAGCGTTCACAGGTCGAGTCTCCTTAAGGTATTAAGTATCAACGTCAAGCCGTCGCTTGCAAGTTAAATTCATCAACGTCCTTTGTATTTCCTTTCACAGCATTTGAGTAATTCAATGACATTTCATATAGCATTGTATTCAAGTTTATATTTGTGTTTAGTTTTGTAAGTTCGGGAGTCATACATTCGAAAACGCTCGTCATTGTTATAGTCTAAACAAATAGATGACATTTTCCGTGCGTGTGTACTGACACATATGACGTCACAGTGCGTAAAGAACAAAAAAGTACGCCACAAGACGCAGTCGAGTGGTGTGACTGTTGTTCTTTACACGTTGTGACGTCTTCTGTGCGTTATTACAGTACACACGCACGGAAAAAATGTCATCTATTTGTTTTATACATCAAATTTTATTATTTTAATAAGAAATATTTTTGAATCGTCGAACCGGCAGGGCCATTGAAAAGGAGGTAAAATTTTCAATTCAGGTTTAATTACGTCATAAGTGATCAAAACAAATAAAGCAATCTGATTGGGCGACAGAAGAAATAAGGCTGTCCTGATTGGCTAATTTTTCAGCTGCCGGTTACGTCACGTATAATTTATGCAAATCGTGATCATGACTGACATGACATTGATTTACAAAATTGAAAGTTTATTCAAACTTCGTGTCTTCGTCGGCATTGCTAGCCAAAATATTTATCGTTAAACAAACAGATTAGTTCTTCTAGAAGGGATCTTGCTGTCCCATGTATTTGGACGCTTCTTATGCTGCAAATTCAGCTGGGAAAGCATTTATCGTTGGAGAAGGCCGAGAAGCACACGTACTAACCAGCGAAATTATATGTTCTGTGTTTGGAAATCTTGTTGACAATGGCTGATATCTCCTGGATTTGTATGGCTGAACGGTATTTCCATGAAGAGGAATGGAAACTGTATTAGAAAATTTCTGAAGCTGTGGAGTAGATAGCGTTGTGCGCCAGAGACGAAGGTATTAAATGACCGTATTTATGTATTGTCGATAATTTTAATGTCTGTGTCAATGGACAACGTCGACTCGACGGCCGTGACTCTCATCAGTGATATGTGTAATCCTCAGACAGTTGATTAGAAATGCGCTTTATTTTGTACCAAGTTGCATCTTCAAACGTGTAATTTGATCAAATTTTTATAAAACAAAATTTTTTTGCGACTTCTTTACGTCAGCTGTGCATTGTACTTTCATAACGCATAGTTCTTAACCAATCAGATTGTTTGTTTTTCTTATGTTGTGGTATAATGACCAATAACTATGTCTGTGAACACAATGAACACAATGAACACGTCCAAGAAAGAACATTTCACTTCAAACAACTTGATCAGACATCAGGAAAGCGAAGAAAGAAGTATGAAGATTAGCATTTTAGCACACATCAGTTTCGCAAAGCCTGACGGGATGACGTAATGATTGCCAAATTCGAAACTGCTACTCAATGTAGGCATAACAGCCGTTTCCAATGACAAATTAACAATCTTTGTTACGTAAGGCAAGAGGACATCGATACATTGCTTCATCAAGCACCCTGGAATTGTATCTAGATCACATGATTTTGATGCTGTCGAATTAATGAAGTTCATCAATTCATTTGTTGTAGTAGGTCCAAGTTCATGCAACTCAGAAGAACATGAATCGATTGGTAAGTTTCTAAAATTGTAACTTGATGTAGGTGACGCAAGATCATTCCGAATAACTTCAATTCTGTCATTAAAATAATCAGCAAAACTATTTGCTAATTGGAAGGCACAGTTATTCGAAGGAGGTTTTCAGTCTCGGGTTTACGATGTAACAATTTGTTCGCAGTTTTGAACAGAATCCTTGGATCTGTTTTATTATCTTCGATTATATTTGAATAGAACTTCATATTCGTAGTAGTAGACCTTCATTTTCATACGGTTTGTTTGATACTTGAAATCACTTACTTTGATTTGCCGACCATTTCAACATGTTATGGATATCTCCCGCACGTTTTTTTTTTTGTAATATACAGCAACTTTTATCTGATATCAGATAATGCATTTCTGATTTCGTCAAGGGACAATGAACTATTGTCTCGACGAACATAAACACCGCGTAAACAAGAAAGCCGCGTTCGCGCTTCTGTAGCAAATTGCATATCAAAATAAACCGCAAGGTACTGGAAACATTTTTGTTACGAAATTATAACGGTTTAATTAAATTTTAAAGTGTCAAAAACTCCAGGACGCATTGAGTAGTGAAATTATAATTTCAGTTTAGGAACTCGCTGAATAGTTATTTCTTAGTTGTGCTGACAGTCCTGAATTATTCTAATCCATTCGTGACAGGCCGCAGTCTCTTCGTTCTCTTCACCATACCATTTAAATCTTATTTCAAGAGCACGCTGGAATGCTCGGAGCGCTGAAGTGTCGTCATTCATGTTGTGTTTTGCAACTCCAACTTTGTAGTAAGAATTTGACGTTTCTATATGTTGCTCACCGTAGCATTTCAATCTCGCATCAAGTCCGCGCTGATGCGATCGGAGAGCTGCGCTGTGGTCTCCCATGTCGTTGTGTAGAACTCCAATATCGAAGCAGGATTTTGCCGTATGCGCGTGTTGTTCTCCGTAAACTTGTAATCTCACGTCGAGTGCACGCTGATTTGACTGGAGAGCTGTACTGTAGTCTCCCATACGCCTTTGCTCTACTCCAATATAGCTGTAGCATAAGGCCAGCTCTGCATGTAATGGCAGTCCTATTCGAACCAAAAGTTCTTTCTGGTATGACTGCAGGGCCAGGGCGTAGTGCTCCATTGCGAAGTGGTGTACAGCGTTGGCGTGGTGGCATCTCGCTAATCTTTCCTCCAGCAACGTCTGACGTTCCGTTTTTCCCGATTCACCCTTAACCTGGCTGGCAGAGGATTTTTCAATTTCAACAGCTCTATCGATATCTTGAACTGTTTTCTCAATCGGCGACTCTTCGTCGCTCGTAGATAAATACACCAGAGCTATATCACATATCTGAAATAAAGCAGCTAATGTTTTACTCCAAATTGGCGATGCTTCCTCTACTTGCGTTTGCAAAGTTTGAGCAATAAGTCGCAAGTTCACCTTCATTTGAACGCATAAATACTTCCTTGCCCACACGCTTAGATTAGAAATAAGCCTTAAAATTAACAGTTTGTTTGGCGAGGTTGTCCTATCAGAGATTTGACATTTTCCTTCTTCGTCCACCAAAGCAGTTAGCAAAAAAAGACTCATGTCTCCGGTCGCTTTGCATTCCTGGATGGCAGTTTTACAACACTGCGTTGATTTTGCAGAATTATTTAAAAATCTGTAATAGAGAGCAAGAAGCTGCAACGCAAAAATTTTTAGAATTCTATGCTCGGCGCCGTCGCTCAACAAAAGAAGACTTTCCTCAAGAGCACATTCTGGATTTCCGTTTGAAAGTTCATAGATGCCCCTGTAGCACAGATACTTTGCTTTAGTTGCAGCGGGTAAAGAGTGAATCTTCTTTTCAGTTTCTGTGTCTTCAGGAGGCAATGTTCTTGTGACTGTGCTAAGATAGCGTGTTTTAAAAAAATATTTGCTCACAACAAGAGAAGCATAAGCTACATCGTTCTCTCGTTCTTGTGCTTTATTAGATGCCAACTCGTACAGATATTCAACTTTTACCAAGCCGTCTGGCAGAAGAGTGTCTACGCACATTTCAGCTTTTCCTAAAATATCAAATAGCTTATCGCACAATCCCTCAACCTGAAAACCTTCATGGAGGCTCAACCAAATTCTTTGCTCATCCTGGTAAAACTTAGAAAAGCCCATCATCGTGTTGCCACTCATGAACAACTTATTCAGGTTTCCAAACATATCTATGTAATATTCGTAGAAGCGAGTTCTTGAAGAAATTACCACGCTTTTCATCTCCTCTCCCTTTTCAAACGTAAAAGATTGAAGAAGTGGATGTAGGGAGAACATTTCACTTTGAACATTAAAATCAATTAAGGATTTCTTTTCGAGATTTCTTAATGACCGTTTTGCTTGAATTTTATTTTCACCAATAACGGCTAGAGAGGCGTCCAAATCGAAATCCACACCAGCAAATACGGACAAGGAAATAAATGCCTCTCGCTCTCTCAACAAAAGCTTATCAAGAGAACATTCTAAGAGATGCTTTAATCTTAAATCAGTTAAATAACTAGGATCGTCTATTATGTCTAGTAAGCTCTCGGAAGATTGACGAATATACTCAAGACATTCCCTTGGTGTCTCATTATATTCTTTAATTAAGGAGCACAACAGCTTTATAGCCAACGGCACATTGCCACAAATCTGTGAAATCTGGGTACGGATATCTTGGGTTGGAGAAGATAGTAATTCGCAGACTAGATTCTCTGAAGATGGTTGGTCTAAGGGCCCTATTCTGACACACTCGTTTCCATCCATTTTTAAACACATAAATTGGAGGGATTCCCTAGTGGTCGTGAGAAATCGCACGTTTCCGCAGCGCCCCAGAATCTCTTCAATGAAACGCAATACGTCATCTTTGACCGACATAGTGTTGCCATAATTTGCTTTAGTACATGCAAACAGATCGTCGAGATTATCTAGAATAACAAAAAATGGAAAACGAATCTCTTCGAAAATGCGACGCAACTCGTCTGCTGGCGCTAAATTTTCGTTCACACTTGATCTTGTGGAACGCTTGAAAAAGCCCAAAAGCTTTGAAATGAATTCATCCTTAGTACTTATACCTCGAAATGTAAAGAAATACACCGACTGGCCTTGTGACTGAAGACCGTGTCCGATGGCAATGGCCGTTGATGTTTTGCCGAATCCCGGTGACCCCCAAATGCTAAAAAGTCGCGTGGATTCTAACGTCACGGACGCCATGATATTTTCGCATTCTTGTTTTCGACCAGTAAAGTGAGGCACCATGGCAGGAAGGCACGACTCGGGGAAAGAATTTGGAATTCCTAATTAGAAAAACAAACAAATAATTGAGTCTAGCCGAGGGTCAAATTATTGGAATAGAGTGGAGTAGAGTGGAGTAGAGTGGAGTAGAGTGGATTAGAGTGGATTAGAGTGGATTAGAGTGGATTAGAGTGGAGTAGAGTGGATTAGAATGGAGTAGAGTGGAGTAGAATGAAATAGAGTGGAGTAGAGTGGAGTAAAGTAGAGTAGAGAATAGTGGAGTAAAGTAGAGTAGAGTGGAGTGAAGTGCAGTGAAGTGGAGTAGAGTGGAGTGGAGTGGCGTGGCGTGGCGTGGAGTAGAGTAGAGTAGAGTAGAGTGGAGTGGAGTGGAGTGGAGTGGAGTGGAGTGGAGTGGAGTGGAGTGGAGTAGAGTAGAGTAAACTCGAGTGGAGTGGAGTGGAGTAGAGTAGAGTAAACTCGAGTGGAGTGGAGTGGAGTGGAGTGGAGTGAGTAGAGTAAAGCCGAGTCGAGTAAGTCAAAATTAAGTTAAATTAAATTAAATTAAATTAAATTAAATTAAATTAAATTAAATTAAATTAAATTAAATTAAATTAAAATAAATTAAATTAAATTAAATTAAATTAGATTAAACTAAACTAAACTATAAACTAAACTAAACTAAACTAAACTAAACTAAACTAAACTAAATTAAACTAATTACTAACTAAACTAAACTAAACTAAACTAAGCTAAATTAAATTAAATTAAATTAAATTAAATTAAATTAAATTAAATTAAATTACATTAAATTACATTAAATTACATTAAATTAAATTAAATTAAATCAAATCAAATCAAATCAAATCAAATCAAATCAATCAGAAGTACATTATTGCAATTCTTAAAACTAAACTAAATTCTAAACTAAACTAAACTAAACTAAACTAAATGAAATGAAATGAAATGAAATGAAATGAAATGAAATGAAATGAAATGAAATGAAATGAAATCAAATTAGAAGTACATTATTGCAATTCTTACCTAATAAGTCGCTTTTGTTATGATCATCCAAATCACTGGTTCCTGGCTCAATTTTACGCATTAGATCATTTCTGATTTTCTTTAATTCTTCATTAGTGGTTTCTTGAACTTCACGTATCACGATTAACTGATCAGATAGACCCTCTACGCGATCATCAATATCAGATATCTTATCAATAACCTTTTCTTGGAGGAATATACCGATTGCCTGTAACTCTTTCTGGAGAAGACCGTTTAACTCATCAACTTTTGTCGTTGGAAAATCTCCTTCAGAAAGGCAACCGATAGTATCGATAGGAGCTGTAGGAACTTTAGCTGCAATAAAAGCATCCTTTGCCAGCTGAACGTACTGATCAAAGTCTGGTTTGATGATTCTAGGTTCAGCTGCGTGACAAAGAGTGTTTCTTAATAGTCGTAACTGATCAATAGCCAACGTCAGAGTTTCATCTTGATCCCCGCTAGGACTGTTCACTGTTGGATGAAAAGGACTTGGTTTTGGTTTTCTTCCTTTTAAATAAAACTCAGCAAGTGTCTTCTTCGCACTCGTGCTGCTTGGCAAGACAAAGGTTTTGGCAAAGACAGTGGCTTTAAACAGAGCTGTGCTGTCCCAGTCTTGGATAGACTTGGTAATTGGTATATCGGTTTTGCCGCCTTCGCTTCTGAGAAGAATATTTCGTACAGCTACGGAGTCATCCCAAACTTGGTAACCAGGCAACGCACCAAGCTTGCTGTCCCACATTGATATAAACGTTTGACGTAGAGCCTTGGGGAACTCGTCGAGAACGATGGCGCAAAATTTAAAGAAATTTAATTCTTCCTTGGAGAACGGTTTGACCGCCATTGTTGAAAGCGTTTATTTTATTTAACGTGGTTGATTGTTGACCAAAAGTTCGTTATCTTTCTGAAAGCAAATTAGGGTCTCGTTAATCTACAGTAAACATCTCACAGCTTCTCAACAGGATGTGTTCACGACAAGCCTGAAGCTGGCCTGTTAACAAGTTGTTAACAAGTTGTGATTTTAACAAGCCGATATACAAACTTGTTGTTGTCAACATTGAAGCAACTTGTTAAATGCAGAGCGGTAACAAGTTGTTGGAACAACTTGTTACAAGTCTGTTGGAGTAATCATCCTTGTTACAAGTTATCAACCTGTTACAGACTTATTAACAACCAGTGCAAATGCATCCCGTTGACAGCTTGTTGGAACAGCCTTGTAACAACTTGCTTGCAGGTACTATGGAACAACCACAGTACATCATATCGCAGGTAGCATGTCCATCTCTTCTGTTGACAACATGCATTAGGGAAGGACGAGTGGCGTGTGCTGTTATGGCACTGCCTCTCACCAATAGTTAAGCCTGGTTAGACGGGTTAGTACTTGGATGGGTGCATAACCAACTGGGAATAACCCCGTTCTCGAACTTGGACCCACCCCTAGCTGCCTTAGGAGCCTTCTGGCTAACTTTGCCTGCGGTCGACCAACCACCACCCGATTAACATATAGCATCATATATTTGCGCATAGCAGTGTAATGTCATACATCGAACCCAACGTACGTTCAAATCATCTGAGTCCCAGTACTGTAGCGCAATCAGAAAGTTAATTGTTGGTCCAATTCCCGCATGAAAACTTAGGAATTTTTCTCAGTAAAATAGTTCGAAGAACATTTACACTGAATTCTCATATCTGAGCTAACATATCCATCTCTTCTCCTAACAACATGCATTACGATTTACGACATGTTAAAGCTGTATATTCATTTTATTCTATTTTGAGTTTTTACCCGTGTAGTACAGTACATCATATTCGAGCTAGCATATCCATCTCTTCCCTTAAGCCTGGTTTTCATATGTCGCCGATCGTCGGCGATTTGTGATTTAGATGCATGTTAAGTAAAAGAATAAAAGCACTGCTTTTCTGTATTGTTCTTTATTACTTAACATGCTGCTGCACTACCCGTTTTAACATGCATCTAAATCACAAATCGCCGACGATCGGCTACAAATGAAAACCAGGCTTAAACATGCATTACGACATTATCTGAGTCCCAGTACCTAAGTAAGAGTTAATTACCGAGAACCGAGGCTTTTAGCCAAATACAGCCTGAGGGGGCCCCGAACTGACTTATTTAATAGTTGAGTCGGTTTGGTTTTCTTTGTTCTTTCTAGAGCTGTATCTACAGTACATCTTACGAGAACCGATAATTAAAAATTCAAGTTGCTGCATGTAGATATTGCCTTGGTCAACAGGACAATATCTAGATATTGCCCTGGTCAACAGGGCAATATTAAGGACTTATTAACCGAGTGCGAGGTCTGTACGGGAAAGTATTTGCCCGAGGTTTTCGTACAGACCGAGCGACGAAGGAGCGAGGCTTGTGCGATAAAACCGAGGGCAAATAATTTCCCGTACAGACCGAGCAAACGAGGTTAATACGGAATTTATTATGTGGCTATTGGTTCATTTTATTTTTAAGTTTCGAGCGTTGTTTTCGCCTTCGGAGCAAGCTGTTTACCTTACCTGTTAACTTTTGTACGTGTCGCTTCTTGGCCTTCTTGTTTACACTAGTTCGGCTTTGATTTGTTGTATTTTTAGATAAACAGCTTTAAAGAAAACCAGCAGTAATGTTCCAACACATTTTATTGTTCAGAATATTTGAATAAAGATACCCAGAAATCATCTCGCCAAAACTTACAGGGCCGAGAAAAAAGCGTTTTGACCCCGAGGTCAATATCGTAAACTCTCGACCTCTTGGGAACCAATCGGCGTGCGTCGTTTTGCGTACGGACCGGAAATCAAACCCAACCATATAATAAATAGTAATTATTTCACGATTGAGTCGGTTTTCTTTGATGTACCGCGGGTTTTATATAGATAGCATAAAGCCCTTTGAATACTAATTAGATAAGAAATGAAGAAAAAACTAAGAAAATCTTTGTCCAAGGTGGACAAAATAGACAAAACTTTGTTGGAAAACCTCCTTAATCGTGAAATAATTATGGTTAGATCTGAGCGTCTCAACGGCAATCAGAAGGTTGTGAGTTGTAAAAATAAGTCGAAGAACATTTTATTTTACACTTAATTTTATATCCGAGCTACTGTAGTACATCCGTCCCTTCTCTTAACAACATACATTAAGACATGCTGTGGTAGAAACACTCCAACATGCTTCCTTCAAATTAATTAGGTTTGACAAAAGCAACGATATATAACCTTGAGTTCTCGAATAACTCATTTATTATGCACGTGCGCTATTTCTAGCCCTAATTGTCTTATGTTGGAATTCTGAGCTGCAAATTTCAAAATTAAAGCTGTACATTAATTCGATTGTGAAACACGAGTCACCTAACAACCATGGAAGATTTCTGAACATTTAAAACCAAGTTTTTACACAAATTGACCTAAACTTGATTGCTACCGAGCCAACAGAAATCAAGATGTCACATTTGCAATCCCTTTCAATCTCGCTTTAATTTTGGCCATCCATACTTCTGTGCATGTTTCTAGCATCTCTTTTATATTTTTATATAATGTAAAGGCCGTTATTGGAAGATTTTGTGCAATTTTAGGACAATTTTGTTTCTGTAAGAATTGTTAAAAATAAGGTGACATAGCCTCTATAATTTGCATATCAAACAAACTGAAATATCTCAACAACAAAAAGATGTTACTTTGCATTTTAAGTGTTCTTTCAAATAAAAAGGCTTCATTTTTGCTTCATACCCAGTTTAAATAATTAACACGAGTGTTTTAATTTCCTATAATAAGGCATTCAAATAAATTTAAAAAAGTGACAATAATCTGGCACATTACCTCGATGTAGTAAATTAATTAAATGTGGTGTTGCTATTTGGTGAAGATGCCTCTATTATGAACATCTGACGCATATTGACATCTGAAATGTTAAAAACAAACCAATTAGAAAAAGTAAAAAAGTCACTTGCCAAAAAAAAATTAAAATTTGAGCTCTGTGTGTGTGTGTGTGTGTGTGTGTGTGTGTGTGTGTGTGTGTGTGTGTGTGTGTGTGTGTGTGTGTATGTATGTATGTATGTGTGTGTGTGTCATTGATAATTTGCTTCATAAGTACAATATAATCTAATTGTTGTTAATATCACGATATCAAAAACCATATAAGCGGACTGAAATATAAGTGACTTAATTCCCCATCCTGTAGGCTAGAAGACGAAAATATATTGGGCATTAATCAACTTCTCTAGAGCTTGCTGTTGTAAATGAAATCTTTTAAGGGCATACACTAGAGAAAATTACCGGTGAAACACGGTTTCAGAAACAAAAGTTTTCAGTGTATGTTGAAAAGTTTCCGAAACTTTGTTTCAGAAACCAAGTTTCCCTGATTAGAACACTGTTCTATTTTTTAAAACAAGTTTCGAAAACTTTCTTTTTATTTAAACATATTTGATTGTTACATTTTCTCCAAGAACTAAGCTCATCGAGGGAGATCATGTTACAGTAAATATTCTAAGTACTATTTAAACATGATCAGCAGCAGTGTTTTATCAGATTTAAAACACGAGGCGATAGCCGAGTGTTTTAGATCTGATAAAACACGTACTGCGAATGTTTTAAATGGCTTCTAAAACTATCCATATAATAAGTAGTAGTTAAAATATGAGCGGCCGATCTTTATGGGCATTTAAGGCGGTTTTCCACTAGGCGACATTTGTCGACCGACTCGACATTTTTCTTTTGTCTTGCCTAATTAGTTCCACTCGAGAGCTTGCGAGACAAAAGAAAATGTCGCTTCGCGCGACATTTTTCGCTTAGTGGAAAACCGCCTTTACAATGGCGAGCCGAAGGTTCGTCATTGTAGATGCCCATAAAGATGGGACGCGAATGTTTTAACTTACTTATCAAATTCTAAGTGTACATGACGAATACTTTGTTTAAGAGTTGTAAGAAACGTTAGATAAGATAATTTTAACTCAGAAAAAAACTTGAGCCGCTAGTGTCTAATAACTTTGATAAAACATTGATGTTTTATTAATCAATGTTTTAACAGTATTTACAAACGCCTGATTAAACATTCATTTCTTTTGAATTTTCCTTATGAATCATGATTAATGAATTTGATAAGCTCATATACAGGGTGTATCAAAAAAAAGGCTACCCTTAGAAAATATAATTAACATTCTTTTCAAATAACCTATTGTATATTGACAGCCCTGGACACCTCTGAAGTCACGGATGCGTAAAAAACAAATGGTCGTATACACCTGGGAAATTACGATAACTTCTAAACGTATGAAGGAGCATAACTGAAATAAAAATGTTAATTATATTCATATCAGTTCGATTAAAAATGGTTCAACTGACCACAGGGCTGTCAATATACAATAGGTTATTTGAAAAGAATGTTAATTATATTTTCTAAGGGTAGCCTTTTTTTTGATACACCCTGTAGAGCGTTTTCATCTTACGTCACGGCGGCCATATTGGTGTACCAAAACAATGAAATGGCGGCCATATTGGTGTACGGTATGGGAATTAGCTCTTTCTTATTCAAATATTTCGTATTGTTTCACCACCCCAATCGGCCACCGTTCACGTGAGTGAAAACGCTCTATAGAAATCAATTTTGAAAATTGAAGTTGTCTGAGCCGCAAAATCAAAGAAAAAGTTCATCGAAAATAGCGAGCGTGTCTCTATTACATATAGAGACTTACTTACTTACTTCAACTTAAAAACACGGTACTATTTCACCTAATTACATGCATGGTGATCTTCCAAAAGGCCGTGTGTTCACACCAGAGTTGTAATGATGCGAGCAGCTCTGTTTTGCAATCGTTGGAGTTTTAGGGAAATTGTTTTACCAAGACCAGCCCACACCGGAGAACAATATTCAAAATATGGTTGAATAATGGACTGGTACACTGTAAGAAGTGTATTGAGGTCAACAAAATTTCTTTAATATTCTGCTTAGTATGCTCAGACCAGTAGTACCTTTTTTGTAATATGTTCAACTTGCTCACTCCAGGTCAGTGTCTCATCAATTTTTAAACCAAGCGATTTGGTTGTTTCAACACGTCGAATTTCTAAATCTCCAATACGTATTGTAGGTTTATTTTCAACTTGACTGAGTCTTTGCCTAGAACCAATAATCATGTATTCTGTTTTTCCCACATTCAAACTCAATTTGTTGGCTATCATCCAGTCCGATATACTTTTTAAGTCATTGTTTAAATTTTCTTCAATTGTACTGATGTTGCCAGCTGAGGTAGCAATTTGTGTATCATCGGCAAACATATTAGAGTGTGTAGAATCAAGACAATTAGGTAAATCATTGACATATGTAACATAGGCGGCGGAGGATACGTTTGTTAGGGGGGGCTGAACTTCGAGCGCCAAAGGAGTGAGAAACTTCTAGGAGGGTCCGGGGGCATGCCCCCACGGAAAATTTTGAAATCTAGAGTCTCTGAAATGGCATTTCCTGTGTTTTGGGGGAATATTTTACAGAATCGTAAACGTTATAAAACCCTACCGCCCACAAACGTAATCTGAGATCATCATCGGACAGGAAATTAGTAGTTCCAAATTATAATCTAGAATTCTATGGTAGACGTTCTTTTTCTGTATCTGCACCAATACTGTGGAATAATCTGCCACAAAATTTAAGATTATGTGAGTCTATAGACGGTTTTAAATCAGAACTGAAAACACATTTGTTCAGATCTGCATATAAGGATTTTATCTAATCTATTTTTAACTAACTATATTTAACTAATTTATTTTTAGAAATTTATCTGTAAACTAACTATACTTGCAAGATACTCTTTATATACTGTAGATTGTAAAGCGCCTCTGGACATTTATGGAAGACGCGCTATAAAAGAACTGAATATTATTATTATTATTATTATTAATACGTGGAGTACTTCATGAAATGAGTTTTTAGCTATCACATGATCACGATTTTTCTTACGATTGTCACCCTGCAGTGATATGGAATTTTCAAAATGCTGTATATCGAAGATGTATAAATATTCAACGTATAATCACCCTTACCTTCGGCGCCTAGACAGGGGGGCTCAGCCCCCCCTTTTTTCCACTTTTACAAAGTTGCGGGGGGGGGGGGCTTTAGCCCCCAGCTCCGCCGCCTATGATATATAATAAAAAGCAAGGGTCTAAGAACTGAACCTTGGGGCATACCAGTTTTTACTGTTAATGGTTCTGAAAGTTTGCCGTTCACCTTGCAGTATTGGGTTCTACTGGATAGATAAGACACGAACCATTCGTGAGCAAGCCATGCAGTTACACCATATAGGTGTAATTTCATATCGAAAGACACGTCACGGTCATGATTTTCCTTTGTGTTTTCTCATGAATTATTGAATTTTTGCAGTATATTTACATAATATATAGGTAGAGTGCAAAGTAATCCATTTTCTATCCTTATTTACAATGTCTTCAAAAACTCATGACCGTGACGTGTCTATATATGTGATAGAGACACGCTCGCTATTTTCGATGAACTTTTTTTCGATTTTGCGGCTCAGACAACTTCAATTTTCAAAATTGATTTCTATATGAGCTTAATATATGGATAGTTTTTGAAGCCATTTAAAACATTCGCAGTACGTGTTTTATCAGATTTAAAATACGAGGCGCTGCGGGTCCTACTAATTACTGCCCGAGACTGTCCGGGAGGGAAAAATGACCGTCCAAGAATGCCTGGGAGGGAAAAAGGACTGCCTCAGACGAACTTAATTAAGTGGTTTCTGAAAAGATAAACGTAATGATCAGCGGTAGTCCTTAATAATGGCGGACAGAAAGCGTAAAGCTCTCCACCCGATTCGCACTTTTCCTCGGCTTCCAGCCATCAAAAATCTCGCCGATTTCTCGGCTACCAGCCGGGCTGTACGGTAGTATACGGTAGTTTCAAAATTATCCCTATGGGTCTCCCAACTTGCGCCCAGGCTTCAACGCCCTACAAAATGCGCAATATATATTTTAGCGCAAAGGAGCGGCAGTTTTACGCAACAGAAAAGCCTAGAAATGGTAAGAATTACATCAAAACATTGCCTTGGTAAGCTCAGGACTTTACAAAATTAAAGAAAACCAAAACGGACTAAATAAAAACACATGAACGAGCATAAAACAAAACGAAAAACTGGGGACGCGGCGACATCGATCTCAGCCACTTCATCACTTTACGGACTGTGCTCTAGATTATCAACGCCCTTCACAAAAGAAGTGGCAGATTAGGTGACATTACACTTGTATAAAAACTTGGCCGATTATACTTGTATGGGAAGGAAATATATTATAATAATTATGAAAAGGGATAACGGGGACACGCGAGGGACTTGAGGGATAAAATGCAGTACGTTTAGTTCATGTGAGGTTCGACGTTTGAATCGAACTCGACCCAAAGTCGAAATTCCCGACAAGCGATGTCGAACTTTATCGTTGGACCGGTCTTAATCAAAACAGTCGAAACAGACTGATTCAGACGTCGATCTTTACATGAACTTAATTGTTGGAATTAGGATCGGTTCATGTGAAGTTCGACGTTTGAACCGGGCCTTAATAGGTCTCGGACAGTGATTAGTAGGACCGGGCGCTGCTGCTCATGTTTTAAATAGTACATCAACATTGCAATTAAAGACAGCAAATTGAAAAATAACATAGAAAAAAGAACAGATGTGTCACATGTATGAAAGAGCTTGACAGGCTGAGTCAAAACATAAAAATCTTATTTTCAAAGTGGCGTGCATTCAAACAAAGCATTGTGATAGGACAACTACAAAATTTTGAGATATTACACCATCGAATTACTAAATTGTTTAGTGTCCAAAAGAAATGATTGGATGTTACGCATCATAATTTGATTATCTTAGAATCCAAGTTGTTCTGAACCATGTAAAAATATATCGAGTATTTGATCTTCTCTCAAGCTCAACCAAAAAGTACACGCAGTCCGGGAGAACATTTGTTGACGTACAGTAGAGCAGTATATCACGCGGACAATATAAAAAGAAATGCTTAGTTGATTTGGTTAATCCCTGACTACATTTACAAAATGGAGTAGATTTACAGTTGATTTTATATAAATAAAAGTTTAGTGCGTAAACAACCTAATCTGAGTCTGGTATGGAAAATAATTTTAAAACCATACCTACTCAGTGATAATACCCAACGTCACACTGTATGATTAAAGAAATACCAAATGTTTTTCCGTGTTTGGATACTCTGATCCAAACACACGGGAAATTGCGAGACTGGAGAAAAGCGTAACAAAACACGAGCCGTATATAGGCATTTCCCAAGTGTTTGGAGAAGAGTCTCCAAACACGGAAAAAACCATTTGCAGGGTTCGAATTAGCAAGTCGCAATTCGCAATTTGCGAGCCGAATTTTGGCACTTGCGAATCGAAAATTTTATTTTTTGCGAATCGAAATCTTTTAATAACATGTATTCGTTTTCAATTTTTGCGTTCAACGTTTTGTTTTTCTAAAAAAAGATATGTGAAACGAAGAAATATAGCAGAAATATTTACGAAATTCGGGACGAAATTCAATGGCCACCATTTTGTCGTCTCAGGCTCCGTCAAGCTTATTTACATCGCGGTTTTCACGCATGCTCACACAAATTTCCCTGCTGTTCACAATTTTTTTTTGCGAGTCGACTTTTTCTCTCTAATTCGAACCCTGATTTGGTATTTCTTTTATAAAATAATCACAAGTGAATATACTGTCCGACATTTCAAAAAATCGTTTTGGTGGAAATTTTGTTCAAACACGGCAATTGGCCAATCAGGGATCGCGTAGTATACATGTTATTTTATAAAAATCATTCCTTCTATCATCAATAACAGCTTGGAAACTTTTTTGAAAATGTGTTTCAGAAACTTGTTTCGAAAATTTCGAGGTAAGCACCAGGGCCCGAGATACGGCTGGAAATCGAACCTACACTACTGTATAACTATATAGGTAGAGTTGGGATCACTGACTTGTATAACTGGACTGTGGGTGTCCTCTATCAATGAGTGGCAATGCCATGGCCAGGCCAAGATGGTGGTTTATGTGTACTTAGTAACTGTTGACCTTTTTCTCATAAATAAATTTATAGCTGAAAATTTGATCAGGCCTTGCAGGCACTGTTGAGCCCACAGTCAAGTAAACAATATGGTCAGCGGTCACAACCATGAGAGAATTTCAGCCATTTTTGTGTAATCACTTTTTGAAGGAGGCCCGCAGTCCAGTTATATACCCTGGTAGAAATCCTAATCAGGATCCTATAGGATCCTACAGGATCCTACAGGATCCTGTCAGGATCCTAAATTTAACAAGATCCTAACCAGGACTCTAAATCTAGGATCTTGAGTAGGATCTTAAGGCTGTTTTCCACTAATTAAGTGATATTTTTCGGGCGAAGCAACTTTTTGCTTTTGTCTTGGGTGATTAGTTCCACCTGAGAGCTTACGAGACAAAAGAAAATGTCGCTTTACGCAACATTTTTCACCTAGTGGAAATCCACCTTTACCAACAAAATCTAGGATCCTACCAGGAAAATCTAGGATCCTGAGTAGGATCTTACCAACAAAATCTAGAATCCTGAGTAGGATCCTACCAGGAAAATCTAAGATCCTACCAGGAAAATCTAGGATTCTGGAAGTGCAATGATGATGATAACAGAGACCTTAAGATACCCCAGGTTTGGTTTATGGGTACCACCATTTTTGTTTACTTGTAATACAGACCTTAAGATACCCAGGGCTCAGTTTACGGGTAAGGTTAATCTACCCGTATCCATAGTCGTATGTACGGGTAGACCATGATCTACCATGGGAAAACAGGTAGATATTATGAGAAAACAAAAATGGTGGTACCCATAAACCGAAACTGGGGTATCTTAAGTCTCTAATGATGGCAATGATGATGATAATAATGATGATGAAATTATAAACTAACACATGTCAGCTTTTGCTTTATTCTTACTACCGTATGTGTAAACCTTGAATAAATATATAAAATAAATAACGTATAGAAATATTTGTAGGGTACGTCATTTTCGGCAATGACGTCATTTTCAGCTTTGGGAATTCTATTGAAAATATACAAAAACTAAGACAATACACCCGAAATTGAAAATAATTCAGAAGAAAAATTGAATAGATATTGGCGTCTTAGGGTGAAAATTCCGTATTCTATACTTATTAAAAGGGTTTATAGCAGGGAAACTAGTTAACTTTCCGTATGACGTTCAACTGGCGTACGGCTGCTTCGAATACATTACTTTCCGCTGTTTAAATCAAAGTGAAAAGATGGTAAACTGTCGAAAATTTTAGCAACAAAACATCAATGTTCTGAGCGGAGTCCTTTATCAGTATAAAACGTCAGTTGTCGAAAGTCGCAAAACAAAACACTGCCTACACAGCACTTTGCTTTCTTCGTGTCTATAAAATCAGGTGTGTTTCCAACACAATTTAAAGCTTACCTTGAAATGCTGCTTGGCGTAAAGAATATGATTGTTTCTTTTACTCGTTTCTTTCCTAGATACACTGACAATAATCACAAGGACAGTGAACACTTTCTTGACTTTTTCTCTTCCACGAATATTTCCTGATTTTCGACACAATTTCAAGGAATTCGACATTGGAATTCGATTCTTTTTTTTATCCTCGTTCCTCGTTCCCAGGGTCTTCTCGCTAAAACACAGAGACCCTTTGTTCTAAAGGGTTGGGCCGACCATCAGAAAAGTGATGGGGGGAGTGAGAGGGGGGGGGGGGGGGGGCAAATACACTGGCAAAACAAAAAAATCGTGCAATGCAGTTTGAACGGGGAAAAACTCTTGCACAAAGAAAACTTTTTAATTGCACACTGAAAATCCTGAAAAAAAGAATCCTGCACGCACAATTGACAAAAAAAACCCCCTGAAAAAGTCCCACCTCCCCCATCGCTTTTCTAATGGTCCGCCCGTAAAGGAAATTAGCAATGAACAAGTTTGTCTTTGTTAGCGAGTGCTTCATTATATGGTCCAGGAAGCAAAGGGTTGGCGCCCCCCTAAACGCCAAACAAGGGGCTGAGCGACTGATCTGCTCATCCTGTTTCAAAATGAAGCCACCGAAAATGACGAATTTGGAGTACCAAGAGACGGAAAAAAACCACCTTAAGGAAATTTCGGGTATTACTGTTAAACAAAGAACACTGTACAATGTTTAAGAGGCTTAATTTTTGCTTTTGTTGCTATTATTAAGCAATAAACGTGTTATTTCGTATTTTTTACTCTGCCTGGTAATCGATAAACTTGCCTATATATCACAAAACTCGTAAAAACCCCAACGAAACCACTCAGTAACTTCATTATTTATATACCTTTGGTAGTAAAACATGTCTTTACAAAGCCTTCCTGTTTTCCAGTAGTATTAAACCTACTTACTATTACAGTCATTTCCAACATACTTTTCACCAAAATGTTTGGAAGTTCGTTCGGACGTTTCCAGGTTCGTGACGTAGTTCACAGGCTTCTTTTGAACAACGTATTTGATTGGCTACCTGGTTCCTAGCAGCCAATCAAATGTGTAGTTCAAAACGAACTATGAACTTCCCAATGAAGAGAATTTTCAAACATTTTGCTAAAAGATATGTTTTGCTAAAAGATATATGCAAATGACTGTAATAAACAGTAAATAGCCATCCAGGTAAACTCTTACTACTCTTAAGCCCGCAAGGTACACTGGACCTGGAGTACCAATATGGCCGCCGTGGCTTCAAAATGTTATATAGAAAACAGTGGCTAGTGGAGAGGTATCAAATCCTCTTTTTTCCCGTCTTCGCGGCACAGACAATACAGTGACTGCATTGGGTGAGTCCTCTAAGTTTAGCAATGCCCAGAATTATGTCAAAACACAGTGGCGTAGCCAGGGGGGAGCTGTGGGAGCCGCGGCTCCCCCCACCCCTTTGCCCGAAAAAAAATTGGGTTTATACACTAGATTACTAGAACTAGAACCAGGGTCCAGAGGAAAACAGAAATGCACACAATACAGATACACGTACCTGCGGTAACCAGTTTCTCCACTCTTAGTCTTAGTTACCGGAAGATATAAAGAGCACAACAGAGTAGCCTGACATTTTTCATTTTAAGCTTAGCGTTATGCAAATCGTGACCATGCACCATTGCACCTTAAGCCGATTTTCCACTAGGCGAATTTTTTCGCGCGAAGCGACTTTTTCTTTTGTCTCATGAGCTCTGAGCTGGAACTAATCAGAAATCTATTGAATTTGAACAAAAGAAAGTCGCTTCGCGCGAAAAAAATCGCCTAGTGGAAAACCGGCTTTACATGAGTACATGTAAACCGATTGCGCGCGATTGGTTTACTTCAAAAGGCCTGGGTTCAATTCTGATTATACAACATTCCAGCAAGCTAATTTTGTGGACTTTGGTGGGTTTTGCTCTATTTATCTTCTTAAAATAGGCGAGTTTGAATTCGCGTTCTACATAATTATATTAATAACGTTTGCTTACGAATTTTCCGCTGAAAAATACTGACTGGTAGATTGACTTTAATATTTATAAACTTTTGAAATGAATATTAATATATATAGAAGATTGCTAATTCACGAATTTCACGGTTCGGTTACCACTGCCAATCTGATTACCATGTCAATAGCTTTTGTGATGTATTTGTGATGTATGGGGTGGGTGTCTGGCAGTCTGGGTGATAACCCCGGATCTCCCTAGAAATTTTTTGCAACTTTCGGCATTCGCTAATTAGCTCCCCCCTTTCACAGTTCTGGCTACGCCACTGTCAAAACATCCAAATTTTAAAAGAATTGCGGCTGATCACATGACATTTGCCCGTACACATGTTTTGCCACCTCGGAAAATAATTTAATCGTACCCTAAATAATTTAAATATTTGATTTGAGTATTTTAATATAATGCGTTTCACATATAACCTTCATATTACTGTAAATTAGTCCCCCCAAAATGCACGAAATGGCATTTCTGAGACTCTAGATTTCATAATTTTCTGGGTGGCATGCCCTTGTTCTCGCCTTCCGCTAAACCCGGCCGAGAAGACGAGAAAAATCAAGGCCTGAGGAAACTCTTATCAAAACCGTCGGGACCCCGTCCCTTCTCATGGACAGTTGACTATTAAATTGAAGTAAGGATTTTGATTGGTTGCTCATTCACATAAATAACTTGCCCAAGGCATAGTTAGTGGAGGGGGATGGTTTGGAAACTCGGCAAAAGTCATCGTTCCATGCTTTTGTTTAATTTGCTTAATTTCACGGTCACTGAACGTATTGTATTTTCTGTATAATGAAGCAGTCATCCAATACCAACGTTCGGGTTTAATTAGTGCAGTCCTTCATCGTCACATGTTATAAGTCCTTTGTTCGTTGTGTAGTCCTTCGTCATCACGTGTCCATAGAATTTCCTTTCTTCAACCAATTGCCTTCCTCCAACATGAACTAATGTGTTCATCAACATGACCATTGCATAATCTTGAAAGACAATGCAGCTTCCAAACCACCCCCCTCCACTAACTATGCCCAAGGTGACAAGATCATCGCCATTTCTCGAATCCGTTTATCGTGTCAATTTAATTCAGTGATCAATTTATTCAATGATTTGTTTATGTCGGATAATCAAACGAGAGAAGGATTTTTCGAAACCGCTTTGTCAAATTCGTTGACACATTTCGGCTATGAGTCTTTGAATCCAGAACAAAAAACGTGCATTCAAAAGCTGGCTGTTGACAGCCAAGATGTCTTTGCTGTTTTGTATTGCCCACTGGTTTTAATAAGTCTGATATATCAGACATACCATCAGTTGTGTTCTCTCAAATCCACCACCTTCCGAATGTCATCCAGCTTGTACAGCAAAAACACACGAAAAAGATCCTTATCATTATGTAATTTAATTAATTTTAGAAAAAAATGTAAGTACGTAACTATACGCCATTGTGTCCTTACGTGATTCTGATTGTTTAGTTGTTTTTGTTTATATGACGTGAACCAACACAATGTTGACATTTGCTCTGATGAAGGCCTGAGTCAACAGATCGAAAGCTCAGCAATAAGTAATAAACTTGGTGTTACCACAAATACTCGCTTTTATTACAT
Source organism: Corallium rubrum (assembly GCA_964035015.1). NCBI lineage: Eukaryota > Metazoa > Cnidaria > Anthozoa > Scleralcyonacea > Coralliidae > Corallium > Corallium rubrum. The sequence continues at coordinate 9,864,366 of OZ036009.1, read as the reverse complement.
TTTAGCTCGTTTGATATGTAAATGTTACATGGTGTGACGTACACGTGCATAATGACGTATCAAAGGTTTTAAATCTATTATCAAACCAAACTTAATATGAAAGAGGCATATACGTTCCATCCACCAAACATGTAGAATTTCAAACGATTTGGTTTAATAAGAGCAAAGAGTAAGACATTCTCCGAAAAGTCATTATGCACGTTTATTATATGGCACAAGTTACTTCCGTTGAAATCGTGTGTTCTCATTGGCCGAGACGTGTCACGTGCCGGTCGATTATTTTCCGTAATCGACCGGTCGATTACGGATATTGTCAGCCATGTTGTTTGCAACTAAACAACAAAAGAAAACCGCAAGAATTTTGTGAATTCAACAACCTGAGGACTAAATTATGTATGATTGGGACGAGAGCAATCTGGAAGCGAGTTTAGCAGTCCGAAAGCGATGACAACAAAAGCAACAACATTGAGAACGATGAGTTTATGTCACACGCTCGAGGTCACACTAAACTGACTCGTATCATGACAAGGTATAAATGTAAGGTTTGTTGTTTCAAAATGCCATATAATAAACTTTTTATTAACCTCGCTTGCTCGGTCTTTACAGAGAAATATCAGACCTCGGTCTTTGTGTACAAACCTCGCCCTACGGGCTCGGTCTGTACCAAAAAGACCTCGGTCCGATATTTCTCTGTAAAGACCTCGCGTTCGGTTAATAAGAAGTTAGTACATCACAACATGTGACATTTACATATCAAACAAACTGAAATACCTCAATAACGAAGGAAAGAAACCAAAAACTGCAAAAAATGTTACTTTGTCATTTTAAGAGTTCTTTCAAATAAGACTTAATTTTTGTGTCATAGGCGCTTTAAAAATATTGCTTGTAAAATACAGAATTTTAAACTACTGCCAAAATCACTAGAGTGCTCGTCGTGCTCAAATTAACGACGCGCAATAGCAAACCTACAGTAACGCAAAGGAGCGTAATCACGTGAGTGAAAGAATGCAGTCTTTACGGCAAGTTTATTTCATATGGTTCTATAGTTCTTTATTATGGCAGCGTTCGACGTTACATCTAAAAGACGCAAACGAGAGACAAATCACTAAAAAAGTCTCGCCGTACACTTTGTCAAAAAATCCTTAGAAATCCCAAACCTTAAAAATAAAAAATATCCTTGGAAAATCAATAATATCCTAGGACAATTCGTAAAATCCTTTGAAACAAAATCGTTGGAAAATTGATGATTACTTTCAAAAAAATCTCCCAAAAATTTTTCGTAAGTTCAAAAATCCAATAAGAAAATTCAAGGATTTTTAGAAATCCAAACTAAACTTGTACACTTTTCAGAAAGTGATTTATCCCTACGACATATTTACATCATGTACATACATATAAGGTGTTGACTGGCGAGATCTTTTCAAAGATCGAAACGTCTTAGTTTACATCTCTCACGAGATTACCTTTCTTTGTGATAGCCTTGTCATTGATGTGTCGTTATTTTGGGCCCGACGAAGCACTCTTCTGATTTCAGTAGTAAATAACTTACCTGGTTGTTATTTGATTAATGATGCACGTGTGACGTCAAGATATTTAATTTACATATCAAACAAACTGACAATACCTCAAAAACGAAGCAAGCAAACAAAAAACGCAAAAGATGTTACTTTGTGATTTTAAGGTTACAGGATACCCTAGGAAGCCATTTCAAGAAATTTGTTACCGCTCGCTCAATTTTTTTCCGATTTATCTCAAATTTGCAGCAAATGTAGTTAAGTATGTGATGGACACTATCGTATTATACAGTAAATAAGAAATAAAATATTGTTGCAGATATACTCATCAGTTTAAAATCACAGTACCTTCGCGCCGCGGTTTAAGGCGGTCTTTGGTTTTACCAAAAAGCTCTCAATTTATCATATTTACACTTCTCAATGTTTGTACTAAAAAACTGTGTTCGCATTTTTTAATTAATGTAGTGGTTCAGCAGCTAGGATATTTTATTTCTCGACCTATGTTGTGGCACAAGCGATTGACAAAGAAAAGCCTGTAACTCAGGTAATTTTTACATAAATAAAACGCGCGAACACTTTTTTAGAACAAACATTGAGAAGTGTAAATATGATAAATTGCGGCGCGAAGGTATTGTGATTTTAAACTGATGAGTATATCTGCAACAATATTTTATTACTGTATAATACGATATTTGGTGCAAATTTGAGACAAATCGGAAAAAAATTGAGCGAGCGGTACTGAACAAATTTCTTGAAATGGCTTCCTGGGGAATCCTGTAACCTTATAATTTTCGCTTCATAGGCACTCTAACAATTAAAAATTTGACAAAAAATATTATATAAAAACATATTAATTGTTTGAATTGTCATCAATTCTCGATTCTTACTAAAAAAATATTGCTATGTTATTTTCTCATATTTTATAACTATAATTCATACAATATCGTGACACATTAAGACGGCCAAGACTAACTTACTTCATTAAATGACCTACGATCTTTCAGATAAATTTTGCCCAAAAGAATACTGTATTTTGAATAACAAGTAAAATTCAAAATATTACTTATAATATATACCAATTCTTCTCCCGCCATTACCACATTATTGAGCAACCTCGTTCCCAGGGCCTTTTTGAAATTGGGAGGGCGGGAAAAGGCCCTGGAATCGGCTGGTTAGCCTGCGTGCAGACTCATATTACATGTTGTATGAGTCTGCAGGCAGGCTATCGGCTGGTGGACTCTGCATTTTAATTTGGTTGATTGCTTTTTTCTAAAACATTCCTCAAGAAACGTAATTTTGTATAGCTTTGTGCCAACGGGACCAATGAGACCATCCATTACAATGAACTTCTCCCACGGGACCGCCATTACTCCGAATGATTTTGCATACTAAATTAAATTGCTAATTTATTACACCCAGTATTTCTGGGTGCTGTGACCAGCCGATGCCAGGGCCTTTTCCCACCCTGCCAATTTCAAAATGGCCCTGGGAACGAGGTTGATTATTGAGCTTTTGCACGTATTCCCAAGCTGGGTGGCAAATCATATACACCAAAGGATTACCATTCATTATTTGGTCCACTAGCTGAACAGTACTTTGAAGTTGCCACCCAACATGGGGCGACTTTGACGTCACCTGCAAGAGCCCAATATATACAGAACTCATTACTAAGCTCTTGGCAACAGCCTCCGTAGCTCAGTTGTCAGAGCACTGCACTGTAGAATCGCAAAGTCTCGGGTTCAATTCCTTGCCGGAACGCCAGTTGATGTTGCATTTTTGCAGCTGGTCCCGGTTTGGTCTTAAAATGTGTAATAATATTTCTATGTATGCATTCAGCAATATAACCCTAGAATATGCAGTTTCACTCTTTCATATCCGAACCGGTGTTTACTACTTTATTCTGGCTAACGCCAGACGATTTTATTCACTCTGAGGAAGCCCTCGGACAAGAATGAGAATCGAGTGAAATGCTAAATATTACTTATTTAGATAATTTAGTTTTCGCCTTTGTTGGTTTTTGTCAGAATGAGTGATGGTATAGTTGGTTAGCATATGTTGCGATGCCTTCTTTTGGGCTGTCCTCCTGGGAGATTTTTAGATGACGTGGCGTTGCTTTCAATGTCAGTTTATTGTAGAAAACCTTTCATTCAGTTTAAAGTCTGTCTTCAAATATACATTATTCGTCAGAATCAAATCAACGGTTCCAATTGCTTCTTATTAGAAAACTATTAAGTTCTAAGGTCTTCTTTTCGAAGCTGTTTTTCAAAAAGGTTCATCATATCAAAGATTGAAATAACAGCATCTGTTTTCAAGTCTTCATTTTTTGATGATCGAATTGGCCAAAGTTTTCTAGCAACGCTCCATCGCCTTTCCGCCAAATTATCTTTCAGTCCAAAAGTTCATCAAATCAGACGTTTAACCATAACATCTGTTTTCAAGTCTTCATTATTTGTCGAACAAATTGGTTCTATCAACGGTTCATCGCCTTTCAACCAGAAATCATTTCTTGTAGTCTTTTGCAAATTATCTTTTTCAAAAGTTCATCAAAACGGACGTTTAACAGTTTTTACAAAAGGTTCATCATATCTAAAGTTGAAATGTGGATTATAACATCTGCTTTCATGCAAGTCTTCATCGTTTGTTGATCATACTATAGTCAAGGCATTTTGGTTTCTTCAACGATTTATTGCTTTTTATATTAAAATGATTTATTGTAGTTGTTCTTTCAAAGGTTTTGGGGTGTTTTCCATATAAAGTTCATTACACCAGACGCGTTGTCTACGACATCGGCCAAAGTCTTGTGGATGTATCAACGGTTCTGCCGTCAGTTCATTTCTTTCTATCTCTTTAAATTTGGCGATGATCTGTTTTGGCTGTTCCAATGTTGTATCCTGCGATGTTTACTTCAGTTTGTATTATAAGGTTCAAGGTGAATAACGATATATACCCCAAGTTTTTTGTTCTACAGAAAAGTTCGCAGAATGCTTCACAGCTGAGCGGTTTCTATACCCATGATACACAGCTCGCATTCCGAACTAACTGCTCCCTTCCATTACAAGGCCTTTTTATACAATTTTCACATTACACCAATGACGAGAAGAGCTTAGGTGGTCGAATAAAGCAACGCTTCAGTGCTGGGTACAGTTCCTGGATTTTAAGTAGCTGTGTGTTTCTTGTTTAAAAAGCTTTCCTCAGGCTGTTTCTTTTTGATAAACTCTCTGTGGCTTCCCAGACTCTTGGTGCTCGTCGCTTAAGCGTTGGGATTTTATCTCGAACATATTTTCTTGGTTGGTGATTTTTACTGAAGAAACTTTTATACAGTTCATGTATACCAGAAGAACAAGAATGAGGAAACCCAACCAAATAACACGTTTATATACGTAGAACAGCTTCACGCATGCGTCTCGGGATCGCAGCCAATCAGAGATCACTGCAGCAAAAACCAATCATGACAAAAACCAACGGAAGAAATACAAGAATTATTAAAATTTACAAAATATTCAAAACCGAAATTAAAACTGCCACAAGATTAGATTCAATATGTTGAACTGCATACACAGTTGCCCAGTTTTCTCTCGAGCAATTTTACAGGAAAGATCGAAGGTCATTAAGTCACTTATATTACGTTCATTATTCTTAATCTTCTTGTACAAGTGACAAGTCCCATTTCTTTAGGAACTTTACAGTTATTGTTCTGTTTTAAGATTTGGGATGTTGGACGTCACTTTTGCTCTACTATTGTTCTTAGATTTTTAACTGAAAGCTTCTCCGTTTCATTAATCGTCTTAAATGTCTACTTGTCCAATAGATTTCATCTCCGCAGTTCAAACTTTGCTAAAGCGTTTATATAGAATAGGGACAGTTCTCTTAGGAGGGCTAGTCCCAGTTATAAAGGCCTGCTCACAGAGACAGAGTTGTCTCGAGGGGTAGGAATAACTCGGGGGCCAGGGTTAAAGTTCGCCCTGTTTCAATTAGAGAGCTTAAGCATACAGGCGTTTTAGAGCCACGGACGGCGATTGAATTCAATAGCATTTTTCATTCAAAACAATGATAATGAGCAATTTAAAATCCCAAGAGCAAAGAGAACGCCGTCGTCGTTCTACACAAGACGTCATTGAGAGCATTTTCACGTTCTTGAGACGACGGGAACTTCTAGAACGTTGAGGCCTGTCATCGTTGTTTTACTACAATGAGACATACTTTTAAAGTAGAAAACTTGTATTTTAAGGGGATAATTTCATTACATTACAATATAAAATAAAGGATCTATATTTTTATATAAGGATGAAATTTAAGCTTGTGAGATGACAGTTTAGATATGTGATTATTCATAGCCTTTGTTTTGGGGAAAAAAGTATTTTCAAAGAATACGCGGTTCAGTAGTTCTGTATTGTATTCCTGTTCTTCCGGTCACCGTCCGTGTCTCAAAAACCCCTAATATGCTTAAGCTCTCTAATACATGGTCACCTCGAAATCCTTTGTTTCAAGAGGGACGATCAATGTCGCATTTCCCTCATCAATACTGGATGAGTGACATTTAGTTCTATATTAATCATCTTTTAGCCTGCAAAAGTTACGGGATAATAATTTGGCTTTGCGCATGTGTGCAAACTTTGGTATATTTCCTCGGTGACCGTGCAATTACAAAGCAAATGCATGACATTTCGGGTTATTAGTGATTCCACAAACCTCCCTCGGCTTTCGGGGACATTTTATCACTAATAACCCTCAATGCCATGCATTTACTAACAATAAAACGCAACTATACCGAATTATCCCTGGCCCCCGAGATAACCTTAGCTTCATGTAAACGCTTCATCACGAGTAATCCCGGGCAACAGTAAAGCTACTTTGATGTATGCATGCGTAATTACACAAAAGTCCTCGAGATAACTCAGGTGGAAGCGTTCACATAAAAGCGGGATAACTCTGCCGCTAGAGATACCCTATCGTTCAGACTGAGTTATCCCTACCCCCGAGTTATCTCTGTTTCATGTGAACGGTTTACGTTTTGAAATGAACTAACGTTGAAATATCTCAGGGGACAGGGATAATCTTTCCCCCAAAGATAACTCGCCTCGTGTGAACAGGCCCTAAGAAGAATGGATTTTACTTCGCATTCACAAGGGAATATTCTAGCTTTTCTAGGAAGGCTGGCTGTTTATGCTCATGTGTACAATAACACTTTTCAACCCTCCTATAGGAGAGCCATGAGCTCCTCTTGAGCGCCGTCTAGCATGCAAATATTCCGGCTATTTTAAATCATAGTTGATAGAGGGAGATGGTTAGGAAACCCGGCAAACTTCAAATATATTGAACAAAGAACCCACTTGGAGGTTGAACGGGGTTTGACCGTGCACAAAGTTTTTCAAAGCTCATTTGATATGGACAAACGACTGAAGACAAACGTTTTCTATTGGAAGCACGGCTCGAAATATGTCATTATTTGTAATAAGTACTGCAATACCTTGAACCAGAAGCCAAAACAAACACGTAGTGCCCAATCTCTTTTACACTGCTATCTTAGTTCGCAAAGGTAAAACAATAGTCAAACAATAGAATTTTCAACCGTGACCGTGCACAAGGTACACAATCACCTAGAACAATGGATTTTCTGAAGTTTCCTAACCATCTCCCTCTATCAACTATGCTTAAACGAGATCTCGAGTCATCAATAGCGAAATCTCGCCTAGGACTAAGAGAGCCAGCCTTCTTCAGCGTCGTTTATAAAGAAAACTTCCAGCCCTCCTATGTATAAGAACCGTGGGCCTCTTGAGCGCCTTTTATTAAGGTCCGTTCACACGTACGATTTTTGATGCGATAAATATCGCCAAGTCATGGCTTACATGCATGTTAAGTAGAAAAATAATGCGCGTATTGCGCAATGGTTTCATCTTCCTCATGTTTCTGCCCGTTTGTAATTGCTTAACGTGCATCTAAACCAAAAGTTCGCGATATGTACCGCTTCAAAAATCGCACGTATAAACAGGCATTTACCTGGAAAACTCTTATCTTCGCCATAGTTCAATAATGGACATTGTTTTTCGCAATTTGAATGTCATAGAACATCATCTACTTTGGCTTTGCCGACATGTAAATGTCTATTAATTGAGCTCCATAAACATCAAGCCTTTATCCATATTAAATCCTCACATGGATGATCATTATCTTCGCCATAATTCAATAATGGACAAATGTTTTTCTCAGTCATAATTCAAAAAAAGACTTCTTGGAATCCACTCCAGGCGGGGAGAAATTCATTTCGTAGTTTTTGGAATACTGTTCCATTAAGACGAGTGCCACCATAATCCACCAACTGCCTTCCTCACCATGGTGCCAAATTTCACTGAAAACTGTCAACCACATCGACGAAGAACGGTTCGAGTAAATGCGATATTTAAAGTACCCATGAAGCAAAAATCAACTTTGTGTTATTTGAAAGAACACTTAAAATGACAAAGTAACATCTTTTGAAGTTTTTTGTTTTCGTGCTTCGTTGAGATATTTCAGTTTCATATGCAAACTAAACATCTTGACCTCACATGTCCATAATAACTTATCGGAGAACGTTATATATTGTCACTATTATCAAACCAATTTGATTCAAAGAAAGCGCGTGGGTGTGTTTCTCCCACAACAATAAACATGTAGATTTTCAAATGATTATGTTTGATAATAGCAAAGATATATAACATTCTCCGATAACTCATTACGCACGTGTGACGTCAAGATATTTAATATGCTTATCAAACAAACTGAAATATCTCAACAACGAAGCAAAGAAACGAAAAACTGCAAAAGATGTTACTCTGTCATTTTAAGTGTTCTCCCAAATAAGACAGACTAAATTTTCGCTTCATGTCTACGTTAATTTTGGAGACATGCCCTATTGACGGCCAGAATACGATGGTGCCTAAAACTTTTCGTTTTTGCTTAACACGCTTTAAAACTGTCAGACACTAAAAATAATCTTGCCGAAAAACATTTATATTTTCAACCAATACATCAAGTAACGAAACCAAGAATTTAATTCCTCGTTAACTGCGACTAGTCAATCGATTTTCGAGAGCATGTTAGTCATAGGAAAAGACCACAATTCCTCTGTTACCAAAAGTCCTCTGTGAAACCCAACCCGCAGTCACTAGATCAACTGCTTTAAAAACCTAACTGAAAGACAATAGAAGATCAAGAATGCTTGAACAAGTGGAACGCCTTTGTGAGTCGGAAGAGCGTCTCAGAAGTAGTGAAACCAGAAGTTAGTTTGAAGAAAGATTGAAAGAAGTCTTGTAACGTTTGTACTTGGAGGAAAACCAACTTTCGGGAGGAATGAGCACGAAGCGTGAAAACGCCATTAGATACAATAGAAGTATTGCACAGAATGGATATTGCAGTGTAACAAGACTTTATTATATGCCCGCTGGGTTCGTTTTCGTTATGCAAGCTGATTGGTTTCCGAGCGATCAGGATCATACAGGATATCGAAGCCGTCATTCTGCTTGTGCAACTTGTAGAAATTTGTTGTGAAAGTAGAATTATAGTAGAATCAAATAATTGTTTCGTGCAACTTGCAAATCTGAAGAGTCAAATGCGCGAGGAGATGTCACACTCACATGCTAAAAATGCTTGGCGAACATTTGGTTTGTTTGATTAACATTAGACTGACATGTAATGGACTGGAATGGATAATTCAGGACCGCACCGAATTGCATGGACCGCCGGGCTGGGCTCGACCGGATTGGACCGAACTGGAGTGAACCAGACTCGAATGGACCGGACTGGATTGGTGCAGACAGAACTGAATCGATCTCAACTGAATGGAATCGAACTGAAAATTGAACTGAATGCAATTGAATCGAATCGAATTGAATTGAACTGAATTGAAACTGAATTGAAACAGAATTGAATCGAATTAAATTGAGCTGAACTGAAGTGAATAAAATCAAATTGAACTGAATTGCACGAATGAAACTTTATTTCACCAGAATGGCCTATTCAGCTACAAGGCTATAGTATAAAGAGGCCTGGCGAAAGTTAAAAATCTATTACAATATTACAATGCATGGAGGAAAACAAACAAACAACACGCCTATATGCTATAATTTAATTACAATCAATTAATGACCTAATTTGATCTTATATGCATGAAGAATATCTACAAGTTTTGCTGAGAAATTCGATGTAGTGCAAGAACTATAAGCTTTTAAAAACTTCAGAGATCTACTTCCGGCGACAGTGAAGCATTTTACCGACTTTATTCCGATAAATCCCGACTATTTTTGGATCTTTAAAAAAGCAGAAGAACCTAAGTTTTTATCTTGCTCTATATTTAAATCCTTATTTCAATTAAAAATTATTCAGTACGCCATGTTTGAGTAATGAAAAGAAGCTTCTAGAGAGCGTACATTTTTCGCTTCATAAACACTTTAAGAATAGCGCTCCGCACAGATGACGTCAGCGTTGTCAATTTCATTTTGAATCCCTTGAGAGTCCATTTCGGTTTGTTTGTCCGCATTTTAGGTTTATAAATAGCAACTGTGCGCTTTGCTATTCACTGCTATTTTGATTTATGCAAATTAATTCAATTCTTAACGGATTTATAGGTTCTAAGTAATATATCCAACATGAGACAGTGTTAATAATAATTGTTAGTTGTTTGCTGTACAAGCTGTGTTAGTTAGTAACTAACACATGAAACTAACTATGAGACAGTGTTGTTACTCCAATTTCTTCCTCAGATTTCTACTGAATACGAATCTATATTTTAAGAAAAAATCGACCTAAAAGTTTGCTAAATTTGACCTTAATCCTTCTCCGATTTCTAAATACTGATGAAATATTTCTTTCTTTTGAATTTTCCTCATGAATTATTAAAAATAGGATTTCTTCTATGTCGCGTAACATGCGTTCAAAACTGATTTCTACTGATCATATCTACATTCATAATTATAGAATTTTTATCTTTTGATGTGTTTAGAAAAATATACGTGAAAAAGAAACAATTCTCCTCTTAAAGAGTTTAAGTAACTTATATAATACTTATATAATACAGATGACATTAATGAAAACTTTCTAATGATATTTACAAAATAAAAACCTCAAAGACTCGCGTTACAGAGACCCAAGCTATATATACTCCACTTTCGTCATTCACACTTATCACGCAATTACTTTAGGGCAACCTGAACCACTTCAGGAAGAGCTCTAGTTTTGATCCATTTCAGTTCATACTGCTCAACTGTTCACCCTCAGCACCATAGCCAAAAGCTAAGTTAGCCAAAAGTGGTACAGGAAGCGCTCATTTAATTTACGTTGTACGGTTCTTATATTTTTATAATATATTGTCGTCGTTGCATGCTGCTCGCCATAGCATTTTATCGTTATGTCAAGTGCACGACGATATGACAGCAAAGCTAAATCGTAGCGTTCCATGCGGTGGTGTACTACTCCAATATAGTTGTAAGATTGTGCCGTGTCTGCATGTTGTTCACCGTACAGTTCTAATGTTATGTCAAGTGCAAGGTGATAAGACTGCAAAGCTGAAGAGTAGTCTTCCATGTTGTATTGTACTACTCCGATACTGTTGTAGGATTGTGCCGTGTCTGCATGTTGTTCACCGTACAGTTTTAATCTTATGTCAAGTGCATGGTGATAAGACTGCAAAGCTAAAGAGTAGTCTTCCATGTTGCGTTGTACTAATCCGATACTGTTATAGGATTGTGCCGCGTCAGCATGTTGTTCACCGTACAGTTTTAATCTTATGTCAAGTGCACGGTGATGTGATTCCAAAGCTGAAGTATCGTCTTCCATGTTGCATTGTGCATCTCCAATATTTTCATAGCATTGTGCCACGTCTACATGTTGTTCACCGTACAGTTTTAATCTTATGTCAAGTGCACGGTGAAATGACTGCAAACCTGAAGTATAGTCTTTCATGTTGTGTTGTACTACTCCGATCCTATTGTAGGATTGTGCCGTGTCTGCATGTTGTTCACCGTACAGTTTTAATCTTATGTCAAGTGCACGGTGATGTGATTCCAACGCTGAAGTATAGTCTGTCATGTTGTATTGTGCATCTCCAATATTTTCATAGCATTGTGCCACGTCTGCATGTTGTTCACCGTACAGTTTTAATCTTATGTCAAGTGCACGGTGAAATGACTGCAAACCTGAAGAGTAGTCTTTCATGTTGTGTTGTACTACTCCAATATTGTTGTATGATTGTGCCGTGTCTGCATGTTGTTCACCGTACAGTTTTAATCTTATGTCAAGTGCACGGTGATGTGATTCCAACGCTGAAGTATAGTCTGTCATGTTGTATTGTGCATCTCCAATATTTTCATAGCATTGTGCCACGTCTGCATGTTGTTCACCGTACAGTTTTAATGTTATGTCAAGTGCATGGTGACATGACTGCAAAGCTAAAGCGTAGTCGTTCATGTTGTCTTGTACTACTCCAATACTGTTGTAAGATTGTGCCGTGTCTGCATGTAGTTCACCGTACAGTTTTATTCTTATGTCAAGTGCACGGTAAAACGACTCCAAAGCTAAAGTGTAGTTTTTCATAGTGATGTGTTCCTCTCCAATCATGTCGTAACATTTGGCTATTTCAGGATCAAGTCCGCTGTTCAGTTCCATTCTAACGCCAAGTTCTTTCTGGAATGACTGAAGAGCTTCCGGATGTTCTTTCCTTGTATTATGGTGCTCACCTGCAGAACGGTAACATGCTGCTAGTCTTTCCTCTAGCAACTTTTGACGATCGGGTTTTCTTGATTCATTCTCATGTTTTCTATTCTCAATTTCAACAGCTCTCTCGACATCTTTAACTGTTTGCTCCATCGTTGACGGGTCGTCATTTTTACATAAATATACCAGAGCTAAATCACATATCTGAAGTATGTTAGCTAATGACTTATTCCAAATTGGTGACGATTCTTCTACTTGCGTTTGCATTGCTTGAACGATAATACGCAGATTCGTCTTCACCTGATCGCATAAATATTCTCTCGCCCATACGCTTAGTCGAGAAATAACCCATAAAATTAACGGTTGGTTTAGTAGAGTTCTACCCTCACATATTATTCGTTCTTGAATTTGTTTTTCGTTGTCTTCCAATGAAGAAGCAAGCAAAAGGCCAACGTCGCCAATAGTTCTGCTCTCTTGGACTGCCATTTTACTAAATTGCTTTGACTTTTCGAAATTATTGGAAGAATTGTAATAGAAAGCAAGAATCTGGAACACTAAAACTTTCCAAATCTTGTGCTCTGTGTTGTCGCTCATGTCTAGAAGACCTTTTTCGACTTGTTGAAAACCGAAATCTGGCCTTCCTTTTAAAAGAGCGTATATGCCCTGGTAACACAGATACTTTGCTTTAGTTTCACCTACCATTGAGTAAATTTTCGCTTCAGTTTCTTTGTCGACTGCCAGTTCTACGTCTAAATATGCGTATAATGCTGCTCGAAAACTTTTGCACACAGCAAGCGAAGCATAAGCTACAGCATTCGATTGTTCTTTTGCTTTCTTAAGTGCCAAATCGTACAAGTAGTCAATTTTTGCCTCACCGGGTGGATAAAGAGCATCTAAGAACAGTTCAGCTTTTGCTAGAACATCAAACAGATTGCTAGACAAGCCCTCATCCTGAAAACCCTCATCAAAACTTAACCAAATATTTTTCTCTTCCTGGTAAAACTTAACAAAAGCCGTCATTGACTTCCCAGTCAAGAACTGCTCATTAAGGTTTCCGAACAGATGTATGTAATAAAAGTAGAACCGATTTCTTGAAGAAATTGTAACTTCCTTCAACTCATTCTCCCCCTTTTCAATCGCAAAGGATTGAAGTAGTGGGTGCAATGAGAACATTTTTGGATCAATTCGGGAACTTAAATCAATTAAGGATTTTTTCTCAAGATTTCCTAATGTCTGCTTTGCTAGAAATTTCTTTCCACCAATCACAGCTACAGCAGCGTCAAGATCAAAATCAACACCAGCAAATACGGACAAAGAAATAAACGCTTCTTGTTCTTTCCTAGAAAGCTTATTGAAAGAGGATTGCATAAGAATTTTGATTCTTAAATCACTGGGATAACTGGGGTTGTCTATTATTTCTAGTATGTCTTCCGAACCTTCGCGAATCTCGTCAAGACAATCACTTGGCGTCAGATTATCTTCTTTAATCAGGGAGCACAGCAGTTTTATAGCCAACGCCACATTTCCACAGATTCGTGCTATTTGAGTAGTAATAGCTTTGTCAGCAGCAGGAAGAAATTCGTTAACTAGACTCTCAGAGGAAAATTGGTCTAAAGGACCTATTCTGATGCTCTCGGACCCAACAAGTATTAAACCTAAGAATTGGAGGGATTCTCTGATTGTGGTTACAAAACAAGCATTTTGACAGCGCGCCAAAATCTCTTTAATGACATGCAATACGTCGTCTTTGAAAGACTTAGATTCATCATTATTTGGCGCAGTACATGCATAAAAATCATCAAGGTTATCAAGAATTACAAAAAATCGAGAATGAATCTCTTCAAAAATGCGACACAACTCGTCTGCTGGAGCTAAATTTGTGTTCAAACTTGATTTTGTGGAACGCTTAAAGAAACTCAAGAGTTTTGAAATGAATTCGTCCTTAGTGCTTATACCTCGAAATGTAAAGAAATAAACCGACTGGCCTTGTGACTGAAGACCGTGTCCGATCGCAATGGCCGTTGACGTTTTGCCGAATCCCGGTGACCCCCAAATGTTAAAAAGACGTGTGGATTCTGACGTCAAAGAGGTTATGATCTTTTCGCATTCTTCCTTTCGACCAGTAAAGTGAGGCACCATGGCAGGAAGACATGACGCTGGTAAAGAACTTGGATTTCCTAATAAAAAGATAAGACAGATTTAACCAATAGAACATAATGTTGCGTGCATAATGTACGCTTAAAAAGGTACAGTACGTTTGACGTCATTTGAAAACGAGAGAAGTTGAGTACTTCTCTTCCCATTTTACGTCATTTCCATACTCTTTTAAATGCACGGGGTCTGGCCAATCAGAGCGTGCGTACGGTGTCAATGTAACAAGAAGTATACAGTAAGTTGTAATATCCAAAATAACAAACAGAAATATCTCAGTAACAAAACAAGAAAACAAAAAAAAAACCCCGCAAAGGATGTCACTTTGTCAATTTAAATAGTCTTTCAAATAAGACAGACTTAATTTTCATTTCATAAACACTGTCATACCATGATGCGCAATTGCGTATAACAAGTCGTTTCGTGTGGGTATCTATATAGTCACACAATCTATCTGGCATTTTTGACCTCGCGTTTTGATTAGCAGTGAGACGAGAAAATGATTTTAAAAATGATTGACGCGCGGCAATTACAAAACTCTCGACCTAGCTCTTGTCCGCTATTACTTTAGTGATTGAGATAGAAATACTTAGCAACTCAATGACTATAGTACAAGCGTAAATTTGTGGTAACACCACGTTTAGTATTTATTGCTGAGCTTTCTCTTATCTCAGGCCTTCATTAGAGGTTGTTAACCCATGGTCGTGCCCTTCTCGAGAATTCGAGAAAACAAATTGAATAGACTTGAAAACAAAGCCCGCAATACTGTACTAAGAACAGCAGATCCCTCGAAAGTGAAAATTACAACTCTTCCTATCGTCAGCCTCTTAGCATAATTGCCTAACTCATTTTCAGAGCTTTTGAGAAAAACGAAAAACAACGATTTTCACACAAAGAGAAACAAAAACAAATTTTTTTTATTGCGCTTTTTGATTGGTTAATGACATGGTCACTTTTGCAGCATATGCAACAGCTGATTAGTGACTGACTTAAGCAAATAACTCAATTTGGCCAGAAAATGAGTTAAGAAATTATGCTAAGAGGCTGACGATATGAAAAAGCTTTACTGTCTAACATTCAAATGCTGGAAGAATGAAACTTGCGAAAATTTTTAAAACTACTTTAATGTTATTGATATTAATCATGGAACAAGTAATAACAAATATTCTACTACTGCGTCCTGAAACCGGAAAAAAAAAACACTCTTATTTTCTGTGAGGAAAACTTTTTAATGAACTGCTTTTGCAAATACGTAAGCCTGATAATTTAATGATTTTAATATTAGTATAGACAATTGTTTAAAACTTAAATATTTTAGACAATATTTTTCATTTTAGCGTATCTATTTGTAATTATTTATTTTTATAACTTAAATTTTATATTTTTTGCAATTGATAAATACAGGACCCTTGTTTATAACAGTTGTAAATATAGCTGAGTAGGCTTTATATTAAATATTATTATTATTATTATTATTATTATTATTATTATTATTATAATTATTATTACCACTGTCAATGTGTTGGCTCATGTCGTGTAAAAAGAACGACTAAACAACAAGAATCCTACCAGTTTCCCCGATATATACCAGACCACACTAATATAAAAAACTTAAAATATAATTTTAGAATAAACGTAAGTATCCGTAACTACGCCGTTGCATTCTTACGTGATTCTTGTTGTTTAGTTGTTTTTGTTTATATGACGTGAGGCAACACAATGTTGGCACTTGCTCTGATGAAAACCTGAGTCAACAAGTGGAAAGCTAAGCAATAAATAATAAACGTTACCACAACCTCTATCTTCTATTATAATAATTTTATCGGGCATTGTGGTGCGTTTTGCCGGCTAAAATGAAGAATTCAGCGGGCTAAAATGAAGAATTCAGCGGGTTGAAATATATTTTAGCCCGCTGATTTGAGCCTATCAGTTTTACAGTCAAAATGGAAATACCTTCCCAATTCTTCTTCTGTAATTCGTCGCGTATTTACTACCGAAGCCTGAGAAAATATTTTCTTGAAAACTGTACATAAATACTGTAGTATAATTTAGCTTTAAATGGCATTTATTCATAATACAATAGATGTTTATCCCAAATCGATACCAACAGACGAATATGTATCAAGAATTGGTTTTCCTCGCGCTTCTGTAACGAAATACTACAGAAATACAGTAATACAGAAATACAGTAATACACAACCAACTACAGAAGTGGAAGTGGGAAGGTATTTCCATTTTGACTGTAACGGTTCTAAATCATTATTCGACAGGTTTTTTGTTTACGGAATTGTATACTTGTCTTGTCAATACGTTGAAGCAAAGATTGTTTCGATGACAAACGTTGCGTTTTTTACAAAGTTTACATGTAAGTTATGAGTTATGTAAATATTTATTACAATGAAATACACGCCGGCGGGTTGGCGGCACTGTTCAAGATACTAGTGTTTACTGTACTGTCTTTGACTAAAATTATTATGATAGTAATACAGTTGATGTTCTTGGGTATAAATATGTTTTTGGCCCTTCTCAGAACTAATTGTAACCCTCGTCTGCTTATAATATAATTCGTCACCACGCAAACCTTCAAAGAATTAAGGCTCAATAACTGTCAATTATCCTTACCTGATACACCGCATTTGTCGACACCATCCAAGTTTTCAGGATCTGGCTTAGTTGGGCGCTTTAGTTCATTTCTGATTTTCTTGAACTCTTCGTGAGTAGTTTTTTGAACTTCATGCATCCCGAGACTGAGTGTTTTTAACTGATCAGAGAGAGCTTCTTGTCGTTCAGCAATATCAGAAAAGTTATCAATAACCTTTTCTTGAAGGAATATACTGCTTGCCTGTAACTCTTTCTGGAAACGTTCTTTTAACTCATTAACTTTCGCCGTTGGAAAATCTGCTTCAGAGAGGCAACCGATAGCATCGATAGAAGCTGCAGGAACTTTAGCCGCAATAAAAGCGTCCTTTGCTAGCTGAACGTACTGATCAAAGTATGGTTTGATGATTCTAGGTTCAGCTGCGTGACAAAGAGTGTTTCTTAGTAGTCGTAATTGATCAATAGCCAACGTCAGAGTTTCATCTTGATCCCCGCTAGGACTGTTCACTGTTGGATGAAAAGGACTTGGCTTTCGTTTTCTTCCTTTTAAGTAACACTCAGCAAGTGTCTTCTTGCTGCTTGTCAAGACAAAGGTTTTGGCAAAGATAGTGGCTTTGAACAGAGCTGTGCTGTCCCAGTCTTGGATAGACTTGTTAATTGGTATATCAGTTTTGCCGCCTTCGCTTTTGAGAAGCATATTCCGTACAACTACGGAGTCATCCCAAACTTGGTAACCAGGTGACGCACCAACCTTGCTGTCCCACATTGATATAAACGTTTGACGTAGAGCCTTGGGGAACTCGTCCAGAACGATTGAGGAAAATTTAAAGAAATTTAATTCTTCCTTGGAAAACGGTTTGACGGCCATTGTTTTTAGTGTTTATTTTATTTGACGTTGTTGGTTGTTGACCAAAAGTTCGTTACCTTTCTGAGAAAGCAACATTAGCGTTTCGTTAATCTACTGTAACATAAACGTGTAAGAATGTGTTCGCAACAAGTTTGTAGCAAGTCTATTGACAAGTTGTAAGGATATCAAGCCGATACAAGCTTGTTGTATCACACGGTGTAGAAACTTGTTAAGTGCAGAGCGGTAACAAGTTGTTGGAATCGTCAACCTTGTTACAAGTTGTCAACAACCTGTTACATACTTGTTAACGGACTGGGAACAACAAGTCCCAATGCATTAATTACATTAACATATATCATCATACTTGCACGTAGCAGTATGTAATGACATACATCGAACTCGACCTACGTTCAAATCATCTGAGATCGTGTAGCTCAATGGCTAGAGCGTCTCACCGGCGATCAGAAGCTTGTGGGTTCGTTCGAGTCTCGCTTATAGGTACTCAGAAATTTTTCTAAGTAAAATAACTTGAGAAACATTTAATGTACACTCAATTCTCATATCCGAGCTAGGATATCCATCTCTTCTCTCAACAACACACATTAGGACATGTTGTGGTAGAAACACACCCACATGCTCTCTTCAAATTAATTAGCTGGATTGATAAAAGCGACGATATATATATATATATATATATATATATATATATATATATATATATATATATATATGTATATATATATACGTAATATATACAATATGAGTAGCCGTGTTGTACGATTATCGTATACAACACAGACACGAATATTGTATATCACTTATCCAACGCCTAGGCTAGTTATTTCGTGTTATAACATAGCTTTGATATAGCAACGTTTTTAATTGGCTGTCGTGCGCTCCATAACTCGATGGAGCACGGCAAAAAAGCGCGGGGAAAAAATTTCAAAACAAAACTGAGTTTTAAATTGTATTTTTATGGCTTTTAATATTATCAAAATACCAAGTCATTTAATTTTATTGAGTAATAAAGAACAACGACCCAGAAGACATAAACTGGGTCTGGGTAAACGAGTTTAAACTGTCCTTTTGGTTGGATTTTAGTGAACAAAAAAGGCTTGGCAACGAAAGTAGAAAAAACACAACCAAAACGATTCGCCGGCTTGTGCAAGGATTTAATGCTATGTTATAAAAGAAATGGCTCATAGTTTAGTGTGCTCCATCGAATTATGGATGCACTTGGGAAATTTGGAGAGAGATTTGCTCTCCCAATTTCCCGCGTGCATCCATAATTCGATGGAGCACGCTAAACCATGAGGCATTTCTTAATTTTACTAAAAGAGAAAATCTAACTTAAAGTTTATGCAAACCAGGACGATGTTGTATCAGATATACAACCTCCTTCACGGTCATGACTTCTTTTGTGTTTTCCTGGCATGGTTTTGATGTCCCACAATTTGTGAGGCACCAAAGGTGACTGTAAATAGCAGTTACCTTCATCCTGCTCATCAGCACTACACTGATGAGGCCCAAAAGGCCGAAACGGTACCGTCTGTAGTTATATATATATATATATATACAAGAAGTGGGTTTATCTAAAATCTTGATAGTCGCTACTGTCAGTTTCACGCTGGGCTAGTGCTGTGCAAACTCCGGTTTTTCAGCTCCGTCTCCGTCTCCGGCTGCTTTACAGCTCAAATACCCGGCTCCAGCTCCGGCTTCTTTGATAAATTGGTTCACAACTGGGGATAAAGTCAAACCGGATATAATTCGGCTCAACTTTGTCCCCAGGGTCTTTTCCCGGTGAAAGCTGCGAAACTGTCAAGCGACTCAAGCAAACGCAATGCGACAACTAGCAATGTCAGGAATGATGAAAACTTTATAGAACCGAATAAAGTTACACTACTACAAATAATAAAATACAAAGTATAAGTTGTCAAGGGTTTTTTAGAAAGTATAATTAAATGTAATGAACGCTAAGCAACCAATGTTGCCTGGAAAGAGTGCGCAACGCTTCTTTGAGACGATGATCCCCGTCAACGAAAAGACTCGTTCAGAAGTAACAGAGGACGGTGGACAAGAAAGATATGAGAGAGCTAGACGCGTCAAAGCAGGTCATTTGTTTTTGTGGCGATACCAATAATCCAATAAATCCTGAGTAGGCAGTGAGTTCTTGCCCTGGTGTTAAGGTGCCTGGTTGCCATTCAACAGCTCCACTTTCGCTCCCCATGCGTTCACTCACAATATCTGTCAGTGTTGTCAGCAGTGACCCTTTATATGGTTTACGAGCTGCATTTCTTGTCATTCTGAATTTCCAGCCGGAGCTGGGAGAACTCCGGCTCCGGCTGACCAAAAAACGCTGAAGCTCCGGCAGAGCTCCGGCATCCGGCGCTCCGCACTACACTGGGCGATCTTCAGCCTGAAGATCGCCCAGCGTGAAACTGACAGTAGCGACCATCAAGATTTGAGGTCACTTATTGTATATTCGCTCTATCTTTACGGTATTGAGCACTTTTCGACATTTCGCGAACAACACTTTGTTTGAATATATATATATATATATATATAACCTACCTACTTCTATATATGTATTTAACCTACCTACTTCTATATATATATATATATATATATATATATATATATATATATAGTATAAAGATATTTTTTGTAAGTGTTTGTTTCACTTATGACAAATATATAATTCAATGATCTATACTTACACAATGAGATGATACACCAATAATAGCTACTCCCCTGGGTCCCCCCAGTTAATGTTCTGGGTCACCATCCAGATGCTTTTCTACGGATCCCAACAAAATGAAAAAAACATTTCAAATACCGATATATATATATATATATATATATATATATATATATATATATATATATAAATATTATTGCCCAGCAGATAACTTTTAAAAACACCATATCAAATAGGAATACATTGAGAAGATTGAAATACTTTAATAAAAAACTAACGTTTCGTCACTACACGAGTAACATCATCAGAGTGATATACTGTAGATTTACATAAATTCTTGGCTTAAATAACCTAGGCAATTACAAAAATAGAAATGAGGAAATAGAGAAAGGTGATAGGTGTAGCGTCGTGTCAGGAGATCAAAACAACGCTAACGGAAAGGAACTGATGTTGGCATTAAGTGAAGGATTTGTTTTAGATATTAATAAACTCTCTTTAAGGAGGACCTCGAACTGCGAGTTACCGGTGGAGAGAATGGAAAAATCTTCAAAGGAAATCGGATGTCCGGTTTTTTTCGTATGTGTTAAGACACTGGATGATTGGGAAGGAAAAGGAATCTCATTACCTGTGTAGGCCGAAATGCCCATATGCTCGCAGACCCTGGTGTGTAAATGACGGCATGTTTTACCGATATACAAAGCGGAACAGCTTTGACACGTAAATTTATAAACAACGTTGGATCTTAGGCGCATAGGAATCCGGTCTTTAAAGCGAAAGAAGCTTGAGATTCGGCAGACTGGTCGAAATACTATTCGAAGGCTAATGTGCGGATATGAAGATGACAATAATTTTAAAAGTTGTTGGCGGATTTGTAGGCCATGATTACCAGTGAATGGTAAAATAAGTAAAAACTGCAACTTAGGTGCAGTGAGTGGTTTGACTGGCGGATCAAAAATCTTATTCAAGCAAATGCGAAAACACTGGTCTAAAAACCGTTCAGGGTAGCCGTTATGAAGTAACAAATTCTTAAATTTTGAGAGTTCTTCTTGAAAAATTATATAGGAGGAACATATATTGAAGTAGCGAAATAAAAGAGTGTAGATGAGACCTCTTTTGTAAATAATAGGTAAAAAACTTTCGAAATTGGTAAAAAGTCCGGTAAATGTTGGTTTTCGGTAAACGGAAGTGATAAAGGAGTTATCAGACCTACGGACTGTTATGTCGAGAAAGGATAATGTTTTATCAGTTTCAATTTCGCATGTAAATTTAATGTTAGGGTGTTGTGCATTCAAATAGTTAAGAAAACGTTCAATGTGATTACGAGATTTAAATAAAATAAACGAATCGTCAACATAACGTCTATAAAAAACCGGTTTATATTCTTTAGGACAATTATCTAGCCATCTCTTTTCATGATGTGAAAGGAATATGTTGGCGAAAAGCGGACCGAGTGGGGAACCCATAGCTACTCCGTCAATTTGTTGGTAGAATTTCCCATTAAACAAAAAATGACAATTTTTTACGGCTAAATTTAAAAGCTCTTCAAATTGTTTGCGCGAGAAACCCTGGTGCAAATGGTTGGTAAGAAACACTTGGTCTAAAATAATTTGTATTGTTTCATCGAGAGGGATGTTGGTGAACAAAGATTTGACATCAAAACTGGCCATAATTAATTGATCGCTATTCAAATTTAAAGAAACCAATTCCTGAATAAAGGAAAACGAGTTACTAATCAAATAAGAACCTAAAGAAAGAGGATGAAGAAAAGCGACAAGAAACTTAGCTAAATTGTAGGAATGAGTACCTATAGCCGAGAGAATAGGTCGAAGAGGTATATCGATTTTGTGAATCTTAGGCAGTCCATATAATATACCTGGTCGGGAGCCAGTTGGTGCTAGATTCTTGAATTGCTCGTCGGTAATTACGTTTGTTTTCTTGAGGTTTCGGAGGAAAGTTCGCACTTTGGTTTCTCGTTTCATCGTTGTTTTAACAGGGTCATCATTAAGCGGAACGAATTTGGAAGTATCCCGAAGTAATGCTTCCATCTTGTTGTGATAGTCAACCTTATCAAGGATTACTACCCCATTTCCCTTATCTGGTTTGACGATGATGATATCCTTGTCGTCTTTGAGTTTCTTTAAAAGTTTGAATTCTTCATAGGGTACACTAGAAAACTTAGCGTGTTGTAAGCGTGTTTTAAAAACATCGATGTGTGTTCCAAAGACACGTAGGCGTGTTCTAAATACACGTAAGCGTGTTGTTGGCGTGTTGCGATATGTTAGACGTGTTGTGCCGTGTTGTAACAACACGTCGCCAGAACACACTAACGTGTTGTTATAAGCGAATATCCGTTACAACACGCCTTCAACACGCCTTGCTACACACAAAACGTGTTGCAAACCAGTCCAAAACACGCTGACGTGTAAAAAGTCAGACATTTTGTAACACACTATGCGTGTGAAAAGGGAGACATTTTTAACACTATCGGGGAAAGGGGTAGGGACAGTAAGTAGCTCGACCAATCAAATGCGAGAACAGATTGCCGCCAAAAGGAAGTTTTCGAAAGAGATTTTCAACACTCGAAGAAGAAGGCCGAGGAAACGACGAGAGCTACTAGTATTCCTTTCAATTTTAATGTCAGGAAAGCTACGCGGAGGAAGAAACAACAGCGCGCTGGAACAGTGCAAGCAGTTTTACGTATACGAGAGATTTTTTGATGTTTATCTGTCAAGATAAAACTGGTTTCTGTAGAGAAATGCCCCGAAGTAGAGTCCTGACAAGCCGCCATGTTTTGAAAGTGAAGACGAAAAAGCAAGACATCGCAAGTAACACCAGACGTCGTCGACTCTAGCCTAAAACTATAGTTTAAGGTACTGTACTTGACTAGAGTTAATCCTAAGTAATTTCCTTGCTTCTGTACTTTTATTTAGTGCAAAAATTTCTAAAATTTGAACCATTTTATAGCCATTTTACTCTCAACTTATATTAACTCGTATTTACTGCTTTTGTGTGGTTGGAACTTGACAGCTAACTTTTTTGTCGTTCGTTTTGATAGTTTGATAGTTTGATAGTTTGATAGTTAGATGGCTCATGCTGCTAAACCAATAAACTACTATGTATTATTTTTCGGAAACAAACATTTTACTATTTAAGCTTAAATATTGTAATGACTGGATTTCATCTTCAAAACATAAAGCTTACCAAGTATTAAATATAGCCAATCAATATTTGTAACCAAACAATTGTAATTTTTTTATAGTATCCTAGTTTATTAATATTTCAAAGTTTAATTTTATAATTAATTGTTCTTCAGTTCAAATCAGAAGTGGATCATGTTTATTTGATGACTGAAGTGGTCTGAGTACATCTCCCTCACATTGTGGTTTTTATTCATGCACAATTACTGAATTACAAGTGAGTACATATTAATTTTGTGTTGCATGAAAATTGTTTGTAAATAATTATTCTTTGCAATATTTATTTAATTTAATTATTGCATATATGCCAAGAACTTGTGTACATTTTTGGCTCAAAACAATGTTTAGCACTATTCACTAATGCCAGTCAAATGGTGTATATTTCTACAGACTCTGGTTTAAGGTGTAAAAAATTTAACTTTTGTGGATGATATCATCTTAATTTTCATCGATAATTAGATGAAAAGGAAACTACACGGGGGCACCACATTGAGTGGGTGTCTCCCCCAAACTATCTTTTTTTGAAAATTAGCTGGGTGGGTTATGTGCGCAATACTAAAAAAATGTAAATATAAAAATATGGGGTCACCATCATGACTTAAATTAAATAATTATAACTATAAAAATATGGGGTCACTACTTAATGTGGGATATCTCCCCCAAAATGATATTTTTGGAAAGACTACACATTTAAGTATATATATATAGTGACCCCATATTTTTATAGTTATACATGTAATTATTTAAGTCCTGCAGGTGACCCCATATTTTTATATTTTATATTTACACTTTTTTAGTATTGGGGAGATACCCTGCACCCTAATTTTGCAAACAATATAGTTTTGTGGATACCACTCAATGGGTCATTCCAGAAAAGACCCATACCTCCCCCACAGAGGAAATTTGTGCCATCCAGGGAGGGGAGGGGAGGGGGGTAAATCTACTGATGATAGTAAAATGTACCAGGACATCTGAAGGGGGGAGGGGGTCAACTTCACATTTTCTCCGTGGGGGAGGTGTGGATGTTTTCTGGAATGACCCAATGTCAGGTGACCCATATAGTTTCCTTTTCATCTTATTTTTTTATTTTATTTTATTTCTATATTAACTGGTGAAAATGAAGATCATAAGTGATGGTGGCCAGACAGTCTGCACTAATGTGATCATCATTTTCACCAGTTAATCAGCACAAATATGCAGACTGCATGTAAATAGACAATATATCAATATAGAGAGAGTTTAAGTAGGCTGCCTGGTTTCAAACCATGCGTATATGTACCATATGCATAGAGTTTTGTTTTTGTCCAGGGGGGCTGAACAGGGCCTTTCAAAGAATTTTCCCATGGGGAGTCTGGGAGCATGCCTCCCCTTGGGAATTTTTGAAATTTAGAGTCTCGGAAAAGTCCTGCATTCTGAGGGGTGATTTTTAAGAAGACTGAAGGTCATGAAATATCATAAAAACTAGTTAAAATACAACACATGTCAACTATTTTTCGATGTTGTGTTTACTGGGTTGTCTTATGTGTACATGGGTGCTTTTGGCTGGCAGGAATGAGGCTGTAACAGTTACTTTACTCTAACCAGTATAAAGTACCTATAATTTGTGAATGGTGGAGGGGCTGAGTTCCCCCATTAAGATTTCTCGGGGGGGGGGATAAAGCCCCTCAGTCCTCCCCATACTCTATGCCTATGATATGTACTCTCCGTGCATATATTATATTCTACTTTTACATGGACAAATCTTAAGGTGGCTCCATACAGTTTCTTGAAAAATGGAAAAATACAAGTTTGGGAGTTCAAAACACGTCCATAAACACGTCCATAAACAATTCGGAAAAAGAATAAAACTAAATGTTATACATAGTTAAACAATCTGACAATCAAAAACTGTTACCAAATAAATGGTTGCTATGGCAACAATGACGTTTCAAAATGGCTGCCAATTACCCTTCAAACTAATTTAATTCGAAAAAAACTTTATTTATTATTCCCCATTAATACTTCGTTTGAAGTATGAGTAAGGAATAGGCCGATTTTAAAAAAAATTCTGTAAATCCAATTTTCTTAAAAAATTAACGAACATGATTTTTCCGAGGAAAAAAATTGTTCATTCCACAGAATTTTTTTCAAAATCGGCCTATGCATTATTCATACTTTAAGAAAAGTTTTAATGAGAAAAAAATTGGGGTCACCATCGGGTTTTTTCGAATTAAATTAGTTTGAGTGTAATTGGCAGCCATTTTGAAACGTCATTGTTGCCATAGCAACAACTGATGCTATTTATTTGGTAACAGTTTTTGATTGTCAGACTTTTAAACCATGCGTAACATTTAGTTTTATTCTTTTCCCGAAATGTTTATGCATGTATTTTGGACCCTCAAACCTGTATTTTCCCTTAAGAAAAATATTCAATTGAAAATTCCAAGAAAATTATGAACACAAAACAGGAACACTTTAATGCTTTAATGAAATACTCCTAAATCAGTGTTATTACACTATACTAGGAGGTTAGGAATGAAAAAATAAGAATGATAAACAGCTCAAAGAAAATATTTAAATAACATATTTAAGTTTTATTTACAATATTTAACATGCTGAATCCATAAATTCGTTATCATATTAAGAATTTACCAGAAATAATCAAATTTATCATGATCATTATTAACATAAGAAATGCATTAAAACTACATAAGCCTTATAAACGAACAAATTATCTAAAACATGCTCTTCCTAAAATTTGAAATTTAATGAAAAATACTAAAACTTATTACATTTAAAAGGGAAACAAAAAAATATCTTTACAAATTTAAAACGTTAGTTAACAATACCATTTAAAGTTTTAAATATGTAAATTAATTAATGATTAATTAATTAATTTACATGGTTAAATAGTACTGTTAACTAATTACATTTCAAGGAAATATATTTTTGTTTCTCTTTTAAATGTTATTAGCCTCCTCCGCAGGCAACTCTCTAGTCTCTCTGCCTCTTCTGCGCGCGGGGACTAGTGGGCGAGGGAGGCTAGGGAACTGGGGAGAGGGACGCGAAAAATTCGGGTATATTTACACAGTAAAGGTTCTAACCCTACCCCAGTTGTTTGTTTTTCGTCTGTCTATTTTGCCGCTCCCTACCCCTGTCAACCATGAATTATCATGCGCGAAGCTATATGCGCCATGACCTTGTCGATTTTTGGCAGGCATCTCTTCTTTTTCTCTTCCCCTCCCCCCTTTTTTCCTTTCCTCCTCTCCCTTTCCCTCACCTTAGTCTTCCTTCCCTGACTTCCATTCGCAGCTTGAGCCTGCCGTTTCTGATTTGAGATGCCTGCGGAGGAGGCTAAAATGTTATAAGATTTAATATTTTTTACACGTATACAGTACTTATATACTGTTCATTTACACTATCTTCTTTTTGTTTGTATATAGTTTGTACTGTTCTCTCATTGGCTGGGGTACTCACTGCCTATTGATAACAGACCAGGAATCAATTTTCAAATTCAAACGATGGAAAATGCTTGTATGCCATTTAGTCACAAGTCGAACTGTCATAGGATTACTGAAACTGTGGTTGGCAGCTGACACTGTGTTTAATATCCAATATGACAAAGAAACACTTAATACTGCACTACTTCTGGAGGATGCTGTTTTTGATTGGGGATAAGTGACAAAATACTATCCGACGTATATTCCACAAGAAATTGCCCCTAAATCAACGAAGGCTGCCAGGCCAAACAAACTTCCGACATTTTACGGACGCCTAAAATTGGCAGGATTGAACTTTGACATTTGAAAGACACATCTGTCTTGCATTATGTTCCAGAACTATAGATCAGTATAAGATTAATAAATGTATATTGTTTGCCTCCATTCTGTTTTGTGCGTTTAAATTTAGAAGCAGAACACGCCTTCAAACGAAACACACCAGGTTACAACACGTCTGTGGTGCAGAACACGCCTTCGAACGAAACACATCAGGTCACAACACGTCTGTGGTGCAGAACACGCCTTCAGAGATCGGCAACACACCAAAAATGTCCGAGCTGCAACACGGCAAGTGTGTCACGCTAAAACTTGCAACACGCCAAATACAACACGCCAAACGTGTTAATTTAGAACACGCACTTTTGTCCGCTATAGTGACACGCCATTTTGGGGTGCGTGTTCTGAAAACATGATGTGTGTTACCGTAACACGTTATAGTGTGTTCTTACAACACACGTGAATTTGGAACACGCTGAAGTGTTCAACACGCTTTTAGCGTGTCAAAATTGACGTGTTGTTACAACACACTTAATGTAATGTGTTCTAGCAACACGCTTCTACACAGAACACGCTTGTATTACAACACGCTTTTAGCGTGTCAAAATTGACGTGTTGTTACAACACAATAACGTGTTCTAGCAACACGCTTCTACACAGAACACGCTTGTATTACAACACGCCAAAGCCGTGTTGAACACGCTTTTGGCGTGTCACTATAGCGGACAAAAATGCGTGTTCTTACAACACGTTTGGGTTTCTAGTGTAGTAATCCTTGATAAGGTTGACTATCACAACAAGATGGAAGCATTACTTCGGGATACTTCCAAATTCGTTCCGCTTAATGATGACCCTGTTAAAACAACGATGAAACGAGAAACCAAAGTGCGAACTTTCCTCCGAAACCTCAAGAAAACAAACGTAATTACCGACGAGCAATTCAAGAATCTAGCACCAACTGGCTCCCGACCAGGTATATTATATGGACTGCCTAAGATTCACAAAATCGATATACCTCTTCGACCTATTCTCTCGGCTATAGGTACTCATTCCTACAATTTAGCTAAGTTTCTTGTCGCTTTTCCTCATCCTCTTTCTTTAGGTTCTTATTTGATTAGTAACTCGTTTTCCTTTATTCAGGAATTGGTTTCTTTAAATTTGAATAGCGATCAATTAATTATGGCCAGTTTTGATGTCAAATCTTTGTTCACCAACATCCCTCTCGATGAAACAATACAAATTATTTTAGACCAAGTGTTTCTTACCAACCATTTGCACCAGGGTTTCTCGCGCAAACAATTTGAAGAGCTTTTAAATTTAGCCGTAAAAAATTGTCATTTTTTGTTTAATGGGAAATTCTACCAACAAATTGACGGAGTAGCTATGGGTTCCCCACTCGGTCCGCTTTTCGCCAACATATTCCTTTCACATCATGAAAAGAGATGGCTAGATAATTGTCCTAAAGAATATAAACCGGTTTTTTATAGACGTTATGTTGACGATTCGTTTATTTTATTTAAATCTCGTAATCACATTGAACGTTTTCTTAACTATTTGAATGCACAACACCCTAACATTAAATTTACATGCGAAATTGAAACTGATAAAACATTATCCTTTCTCGACATAACAGTCCGTAGGTCTGATAACTCCTTTATCACTTCCGTTTACCGAAAACCAACATTTACCGGACTTTTTACCAATTTCGAAAGTTTTTTACCTATTATTTACAAAAGAGGTCTCATCTACACTCTTTTATTTCGCTACTTCAATATATGTTCCTCCTATATAATTTTTCAAGAAGAACTCTCAAAATTTAAGAATTTGTTACTTCATAACGGCTACCCTGAACGGTTTTTAGACCAGTGTTTTCGCATTTGCTTGAATAAGATTTTTGATCCGCCAGTCAAACCACTCACTGCACCTAAGTTGCAGTTTTTACTTATTTTACCATTCACTGGTAATCATGGCCTACAAATCCGCCAACAACTTTTAAAATTATTGTCATCTTCATATCCGCACATTAGCCTTCGAATAGTATTTCGACCAGTCTGCCGAATCTCAAGCTTCTTTCGCTTTAAAGACCGGATTCCTATGCGCCTAAGATCCAACGTTGTTTATAAATTTACGTGTCAAAGCTGTTCCGCTTTGTATATCGGTAAAACATGCCGTCATTTACACACCAGGGTCTGCGAGCATATGGGCATTTCGGCCTACACAGGTAATGAGATTCCTTTTCCTTCCCAATCATCCAGTGTCTTAACACATACGAAAAAAACCGGACATCCGATTTCCTTTGAAGATTTTTCCATTCTCTCCACCGGTAACTCGCAGTTCGAGGTCCTCCTTAAAGAGAGTTTATTAATATCTAAAACAAATCCTTCACTTAATGCCAACATCAGTTCCTTTCCGTTAGCGTTGTTTTGATCTCCTGACACGACGCTACACCTATCACCTTTCTCTATTTCCTCATTTCTATTTTTGTAATTGCCTAGGTTATTTAAGCCAGGAATTTATGTAAATCTATATCACCAGGCGGAAGTACCAGGCGGAAAACGTAGTCGGGTGATAAATATTATTGCCCAGCAGATAACTTTTAAAAACACCATATCGAATAGGAATACATTGAGAAGATTGAAATACTTTAATAAAAAACTAACGTTTCGTCACTACACGAGTAACATCATCAGAGTGGTCATAAAATATGCATGCAGTAACCAATCAGAGAGTGTTACTATAAATAAAATTACAAGCAGAAGTGACAGACAAAAAGGAAGTAAAATTATAAAAGGAAGAGTGGCGCAGAACCAATATTACCATTTAGAGAAGGTTTAAGTTTGCGAATAAGTAAGCTTTCTCGGAGAAGAAGTTCAGACTCAAAAGAACAAGAAGAAATGATTTTAAAATCATCAAATGAGACAGGGTGACCAGTGTCATGGTGATGAGAGAGAATGTTAGTGGGAGAAGGGTTAGTGCGTTTCTTTCCAGTGAGAGGTGAGATTCCCATGTGCTCCGAAACACGTGTATGTAAGTGTCGGATTGTTTCTCCGACATACGAAGCTCCGCAGCTTCGACACATAAAACGATAAACGACACGTGATCTTAGACGAAAAGGAATCTTGTCTTTGAAAGAAAAGAAATGGAAAAGCCTAACCGAAGGACGAGCAATATACCTAATGTCGATATGAGGATAAGCAGATGAGAAAAGTTTTCTCATTATAAATATATATATATATATATATATATATATATATATATATATATATATATATATATATATATATATATATATATAACAGACGGTACCGTTTCGGCCTTTCGGGCCTCATCAGTGTAGTGCTGATGAGCAGGATGAAGGTAACTGCTTATGGAGTCACCTTTGATGCCTCACAAAATGTGGGACATCAAAACCATGCCAGAGCGCTCAAACTGCAAGCAGTGAGCGTGCGCACAATGCGTAAGCGGCAATGGCTCATCCTGTAGAGCGCTCAATATGACCTAAAGGTCATAGAGCGATATATATATATATATATATATATATATATATATATATATATATATTTGAGAATTTCTAAACATTTCAGACCAAGTCACCCCTTTCAATGTCTTTAATTTTGACCATCCGTAGTATCTCTTTTATGTTTTTATGTCCTATAAAATAGTTCTCGGAAGATTTTGTACAATTTTAGGACATAGCGTTACTGGTGACATAGTCTCTATAATTTGTATATCAAACAAACTGAAATATCTCAACAACTAAACAAAGCACTGCAAAAGAAATTACTTTGTCATTTTAAGTTTGTTATTTCAAATAGGACAGTCATTTTCACTTCATAGCTACTTTAAATAATTAACACGAGGACAATTTCGAAGAAGTAAAAATGATCAGGCACATTACCTCGATGTAGAATCAATTAAACGTGGTGTTGCTTGCTATTTGGTGAAGATGCCTCTATTGAACATCTGAAATGTTAAAAACAAACCAATTAGAAAAAATAAAAAAGGTCACTTGTCAAAAAAGTTAAATTTTGAGCTCCGATGTGTATGTGTTAGTGATATTGCTTCATAAGAGTCATAAGTAACCATATCATCCAATTGTCTTGGGTGAACTGTGTCTTATGAGAGAGAGAGAGAGAGAGAGAGAGAGAGAGAGAGGGGGGGGGGATATTACACGGTGGTGCAAAGATATGGACTTTATCTTCGAGTGGTGAAAACAATATTTTACAAATGAGCGTAGCGAATGAGTAAAATATCGTTTTTACCACGAGAAGATAAAATTCATATCTTCAAGCCAGCGTGTAATTTTCTTTTTATTATATAGATTCAATGCAAAAAGAGGTAAAATTCTTAATGACGTCATCGATATCTTCACCAGTGAGGATATGGAAAATACGACACTGCATATTCTCTAGTAAAATACTCGCATCTATAATATTTATATATATATATATATATATATATATATATATATATATATATATATACATACATACATACATACATACATACATACATACATACATACATACATACATACATACATACATACATACATACATACATACATACATACATACATACATACACACATACATACATACATACATACATACATACATACGCACATACATACATACACACACACACACACACACACACACACACACACACACACACAACCGCGCTCATGACATAGCGAATTATGGTTTAGCAAGCAGTATCCGGAAAAACTTGACGACGTTAGCAGATTTCGTAGCACCATAATGAGTACTTTATCTGTAGATACTGTACCATTTAGTCAGTCTTATTCTTATTACTCATTGTGCTCTACTTATAATACATGTCTTTCTCGACTCTTCATAACTAATAACTGATATATAAAAGACGATTGAACGTAGTTTCAGCTCATAATATAAATAGCTGTTCCGCTGTTTTGAATTGAGTTAAATACCATACACAATTCATTCAAATCTTACCTTGAAATGCCTGTACGTACTTGTTGCTCAAGGTTACCCAGACATTGTTTCTTTTCCTTTCTTTAATCAGATTTCCTTTAGTCTTTTGAACAAGAATTGCTATTTACTTTTTCCGCTGCTTTCGCTTTGGGAGAGGGTGTTTCATGCACACGGCACGAAATCAGTAAAGAATGCTGTTCAGAAACTCTGCAGGGACACTTCACGCTTGTCGCTTTCTGCCAATAGCGCAACAGTCAATCTTTGCTTAATTTACATGATAAATTCTTAGCTATATAGTATTTTGAAACAACTTTAAATATATATATATATATATTTAAATCAAGAAAAATCTAATACAAATTTTTTCTCCCCCAACGTTTCGGGGCAAGCCCCTTTATCAAGAAACAAGTTACAGAGAATTTCAGATCTATCTTTATATAGTGCTAGGCCTAATTAATTACAAAGTCAAATTTAGTTAAAGTCCCTAATATTCAATCCTAATGGTGCGAAGCTATTCAATTTATATGCCCAAAAGGCCTCTCTACGTGTTGGATCATTTATATCCATTTTATCAATAATTTTTACCGACATATCTTCAATACCCCTATGCATGTCCATCCGAAAAGAAATGCGAATATAAATCCTCTGCCGCGATTCCCCTTTGTCCCTTACCATATCTGTTCGCACTGCTCTTGTGGCTATTGAAGCGTTGTCTAAATGATGTTATTGTGCTTCCCACATATATTTTAGAGCATTGTTTACAGATAATAAGGTAAACTACCCCTTTAGAATTACAATTAAATACAAAATTTATCCAAAATGTTCTATGTCCATTTGTAAACGTATTAGGCCTACCCTCCTCTACGAAATCACAGATCCTACAACGTTTATGTCCACATTTCCTCATACCCGTCTCCCTTTCCCCATTTTGTCTAATTTTTGATCGCACAACCGCATCTTTCAAATTCCTTGGCCTTCTATATGCCACAATAGGTCTCTCCAAAAATATTCGTCTCATCGCACCCGACACCTGCAAAACTGGCCACATAGAACTCACAATTTCCCCTACTTTCGACAATGCCGGGTGAAAATCTAAGACCAAAGGTGTCCTATTACGATTTCTCCCTATTTTATTTTCCGAATTCTGATGTAGCAGACTTTCTCTACTCCGATTTTTTACTCTAGCGAATTGCCTATCCAAATCTCCAGGCTTAAAGCCCCTCTTAATAATGTTGCCACGCATTTCCGTTAACCGATTTTCGAAGATTTCCCCCGTACTACAAATCCTCTTAAGCCTTAAAGCTTGACCATAAGGTATGGCCCGTTTTACAACCGTGGTTTTACATATGCGTCAGGTGACAAGAGGCACAATCCAAATACTGGTGCGTAACCGTTGGTTTGAATAGATATCAGTAACAATCTGATTATTCTTAATTTCCACCATAACATCCAAATATGCCAACCTAGTATAAGACCATTCCCATGTATACTTAATACCGTGATATGAATTAACAAACTCAAGAAAACTTATTAGAGAATCTTTTCCATGCACCCAGACCAAAAAAATGTCATCCAGAAATCTAAACCAAACCAAAGGCTTCAAAGCACACTCTTGCAACATTCTTCTTTCTAATTTTGACATGAATATATTAGCAAAAGCGGGTACAAACTTAGTACCAATTACTGTTCCCAACTTTTGCCTATATATTCTATTGTTAAATTCAAAATAATTACTTTCTAAAGTCAATTTTGCTAACTCCACCAAATCCTCCGCCGATACTGCTAAATCTTGCTCTTCCGCAAACTCTTTAAGTATTTCTTCCATACAAATAAGGCCTTCCTCATGTGGAATATGAGGATAAAGACCTACGACATCCATAGTACATATAATGACCCCATCTGGTATAGCCCCCAATTCCTTAAGTTTACATAAAACATCCGCAGTATCTTTAACTATATGGGGCAAAGTCCTGATGACGGGCTGCCTTTTGGGCATATAAATTGAATAGCTTCGCACATTAGGATTGAATATTAGGGACTTTAATTAAATTTGACTTTGTAATTAATTAGGCCTAGCACGATAAAGATAGATCTGAAATTCTCTGTAAGTTGTTTCTTGATAAAGGGGCTTGCCCCGAAACGTTGAAAAAAAAAATTGTATTAGTTTTTTCTTGATTTAAATATAAATGTTTTTGAAACTAAGAGAAGGCGCTGTTTTGTTTATATATATATATATATATATATATATATATATATATATATATATATATATATATATATATATATATATATATATATATATATATATATATATATATAACTGCAGACGGTACCGTTTCGGCCTTTCGGGCCTCATCAGTGTAGTGCTGATGAGCAGGATGAAGGTAACTGCTTATGAGTCACCTTTGATGCCTCACAAAATGTGGGGCATCAAAACCATGCCAGAGCGCTCAAACTGCAAGCAGTGAGCGTGCGCACAATGCGTAAGCGGCAATGGCTCATCCTGTAGAGCGCTCAATATGACCTAAAGGTCATAGAGCGATATATATATATATATATATATATATATATATATATACATACATATATATATAAAGCATGAAGTATAGTTACCTTAAAGTCTTCGCCACCAGAGGTTTCACCCTAAACGGGATCATCAGGCGACTGGAAAATATCGGTTAGTGGGCTGCTTAAATGCATTGGTTGGGGCGTGGGTGAGGGCGTCGAAACGTCTGGCGCATTCCTTTGGAGCATGGGTGTGGGCGTCGAAACGTTGCGCGCATTCCTTTGGAGCATGGGTGTGGGCGTCGAAACGTTGCGCGCATTCCTTTGGAGCATGGGTGTGGGCGTCGAAACGTCTGGCGCATTCCTTTGGAGCATGGGTGTGGGCGTCGAAACGTTGCGCGCATTCCTTTGAAGCATGGGTGTGGGCGTCGAAACGTTGCGCGCATTCCTTTGGAGCATGGGTGTGGGCGTCGAAACGTCTGGCGCATTCCTTTGGAGCATGGGTGTGGGCGTCGAAACGTTGCGCGCATTCCTTTGGAGCATGGGTGTGGGCGTCGAAACGTTGCGCGCATTCCTTTGGAGCATGGGTGTGGGCGTCGAAACGTCTGGCGCATTCCTTTGGAGCATGGGTGTGGGCGTCGAAACGTTGCGCGCATTCCTTTGATTGTTTAGGTTGTTGATCCGAAATCTGTTTTTGTGCCGACAGGTCGAAACTATTTCTGATCTTTTGTTTAGTAAAAATTGTTTGTCTGCCTTCATGATGAAAAGTTTTTCGTCCAAACATAAATTGCATCCTTTTGATCCTCCCGTGTAAGAAATTGAGTGTTTTAGTATAGACCAGGTTATGTCGAAATTTTGATTTTTTTCTTTTAGATTCCAAATGTATTTCGAAAGTTCCGTCTCATTTGAATACTTTTTATTCTGGAAAGATTTAGTATGGCTACGATATCGCTCTATAAATGTACTTGCTGTCATACCGATGTATTGCTTAGTGATGTTCGTGTATATATATATATATATATATATATATATATATATATATATATATATATATATATATATATATATATATATATATATATATATATATATATATATATATATATATATATATATATATATATATATATATATATATATATATATATATATATTTATATATATATATATATATATATATATATATATATATATGTATATATATATATTATACCTCAACTGTAAATTGTCCAGTCAGAAAGCTTGATTTGTACCATGTGACCAGTCAATTAATCATCGAATTACCCCCTCAAAAGTAACATTCCCCGCTGCAGCGGGGAATAATAGTAATATTCCGCGCTGCAGCTCGGCACAGAATGCATGGATCGCGAAAGTGGTTCTTTGACATTTAATACTACCCCCTCCCCCATCTCATACACTCCTCAAGTGTATGTATCAATTTGTGGTTATATAATTGTACACAACAACCAAAGAAAAACAAACAATCTGATTGGCTGGACTCCGTGCATTTATAAGAGAACATAGATCATGAATGACGTAAAATGGCGTAGGATGGCGTCAGCTGGCCGGAAAAGCCCGCCAAAATACAGAACTGCCTCACTTTTAGCTTGGTTTTGTAATTTCTTCTTATTTTATAAAACAAATAAAACATACCGCTCCTGTGCATATGTACTCTTATAAAGGTACGTTTGACGTCATTTGAACACGAAAGAAGTGTAAAGGCACTCGGCTATCGCCTCGTGCCTCTACTCAACTTCTTTCGTGTTCAAATGACGTCAAACGTGCCTTTATAAGAGTACATACGCACGGAGCTTTATGTTTTATTTGTTAAGTTGATGTTCCGTGGCAATCCGTGCTCGATTTTGCGAGTTCTTTCTTTTAAACCAGCTTCGCCTTTGGCCAAAGTGTTGGTAGGTTTTCCAAGTAAATTGCTTATATGGTTGATCAGTGATGTGCTTGACACAACCACAGAAAGGAACATGATTGTCGTTCAATTTTCGAAGTGATCGTATATGGGAAGTATTGCGCAATTTTGGCATTTTGTGGAACCCCCCAAAAAAAACCGCCTAAACCTTGACTCGGCCGACCACAGTCGCCCGAGTAATAATAAAATTTGATGTATAAAACAAATAGATGACATTTTGCCGTGCGTATGTACTGTAATAACGCACAGAAGACGTCACAGCGTGTAAAGAATAACAGTCACACCACTCGACTGCGTCTCGTGGCGTACTTTTTTGTTCTTACCACGTTGTGACGTCATCTGTGCGTTATTACAGTACACACCCACGGAAAAATGTCATCTATTTGTTAAATAATAGTTTTAGTTACAAATATCAAAGCCCAGACAATTACTTTGAAAAAGCCCATAACAA
The DNA here is from genome assembly GCA_964035015.1 of Corallium rubrum. Taxonomy (NCBI): domain Eukaryota; kingdom Metazoa; phylum Cnidaria; class Anthozoa; order Scleralcyonacea; family Coralliidae; genus Corallium; species Corallium rubrum. The sequence goes on along the minus strand of OZ036009.1, from coordinate 9,827,088 downwards.
TGATAACATTGAAGAAATCGTAAAAATGAAAATATTTATTGAACTGCAACATCTTCGCAGAGTGATTAAATTATTACAATTACAAAGACTTTATGTACAAGGTTTTCTTCAATGTTATGGGCTTTTTCAAAGTAATTGTCTGCGCTTTGATATTTTTAACTAAATTACGTTTTCCGCCCGGAATCTCTGTCTCGATTACAAATAGTTTTGTGCGATACTATTACTATATGTCCGACAAATCCGACAATATTAAAAACAACAGAATTATTTACGTCCATAAATTTCATTTCTAACTTAATCTTATTGTACTATCATTCATTGACTGGTTTACTAGATTTTAAAACTTACCTTAGGGAAAATGGAAAATAGTTTGTTGCTGCTGACGCCATAGCTTTTGTCCAATTGTCCAATTTTTCCTTGTTTCAACACCAGTGTTTTGTCGCATTTTGGAAAAGAAACGAGCTTCACAAGCTTTCAAACTAGTACCGTACATACTGCTCGAACAAACTTTCTGTTATATCTCCAAAGTCCTGGCCCAACGAGGATATATAAGTTAGTGAGTGATGATTTTTTCGTTTCCATTTTCATCAAGACACTCTGCAGTGAGTCTCTGGGCATGCTACAAAACTCACACACTTGTTGCACGTAATTTCCGCCACAAAAACATTCGCAGAAAACTGTCAAAGTTTGAAATAAACATCCAACGTTTTTTATGTTAAGAAGACATGGGGTTTTCGATAATTCAGCAATATAAAAACTGTAAGTTAATTCGTTGCGTGAAAGTGTCGAGAACCCTCGCGTGTTCCTCGCTAAAAAGACGAACACTCGTAACAGGCATGAACAATGTTGTCGAACGAACAGCATTGTTCATGCCTGTTTGAACAACATAAAACTATCATGATGAATCAACAGTGTTGTTCATGCATGATACAACATGTTGTTCGGGCATGATGAATCAACAGGATTGAACAGACCTGTTACAACAACCATGAACTTGGTTGTTGTATCAAGCTAGGTTTTGCTTGTTGTAACATGCATGAACAAGCCTTGTCGATTCTCCAAGCTGTAACAACATGTTGAAACATGCATGAACAATGCTGTTATTTTACCAATCATGTTCTAGCCTGTTAACAGTGCTGTTCATGGGTTGTTGAGCCAACAACCCTGTTATAGCCTGTGAGATTTTTACGTGTGTACTGATCGCTGTCCAACCGTTACGACGAGTGCTTCATGCTGCGCGTGCGAACTTTTTCAAGATGATCGCGGATGGTAACAGACAAGAGCTTCAACACTTCCAAGAAATTTCCCGTGTTTAATAATTCACTTTCAAATGATTCTTGATGGCCTCTAAATGCAAGTCCTTGCTTCTCAAGGAAGATTATAGAATCTACGATGCACGTCATTACATTCCTATTGCTAATAATTTTCTTCGTGCAGCTTCTTCGTGTTCTTGTTACCCCAAGCATGAAGCAATAGTTATCTCTTGCAAGAAAAGAACCTCTGCGACGTTTGCGTGAGCTGCTGACATCTCGTGGTTGTCAACAACGCTGTGTTATTTCTTGCAATTGGAAACCCGGCAAACACTATAGCAAACGTAAAGGCGTTTCCTTGATTTGCGCGTGTTAACTCGCCCCGTGATAATGCATCTGTGAACAGGAGACGAGGTACACAAAACGGGCTATCCGCGCTCAATGAATGGGAAATCCATTTCCGTCTTGTATCGTCATCGTGAAAAAATACTTGCTGTGAACAATATCTGGAACGTTCGCCAAACTGCTTGTTTCTCAACTCTAATGTCGACTGACTTGGTTGGCAAGGCTCCATTTTTTTAAAGTAATTTTACTTTATCTTCTGTGCTTAGCTTTAAGCCAACAAGTGATGCAGGATCGGATGTTCCACTGACTTCATCAACAACGATTCTTGGATTCGACAATCGACAGTTCCCTGTGACATTTCTCATGCATGCCAGTGGCTTAATTGGTTCCTCGACATTATCTTGTTCTTGCAGTGTCGTCTCTGCCGTTTCTTCAACCTCGCACAAGTTCTCAACATCCTGATCCTTGCAGAATTCTTGATGAACTTCAACTATTGAACTTTCCTCGCCTTGGTTTACTGCTCGACATCCGAATCTTTTTCTGACTCTGGAGAATCTGCTGGAGATCTAGGCCTTTCACCTTCACAGCTTCCACCCCTTCTGCATCTGAACGTTGAACGGTTTTTGCAGTTCAGGCTCTAGGCTTACTCTCACGAGTCTCATTTTCGTGTTGGAAGTACTTTAGCATGAAAGAACTAAGCTGCTTGTTCTCATGTTGCCTAGCTTTCTTTGCTTTTCTGGATTCAGCTCCGGACTTTTGTCGTTTGTCGGACATATCTACAGGCTATAGTAGCATAATGCTGATGATCAGATTAGGAGAATTGAAAATAAGTGGGGGTTTTATTGTAAGTTGAAAGGTCTTGGATTTGATTTTCAAATGTAAATTTTGCCGCCCGAGCGAGGCTGAAGCCATCGAACAACACAGTATACCTATTGCCTAATTTGGCTGACAAGCCAGAAATGACAAATGTGCCAAGCTCAACTTCGATGCTCTATTCAGCGATTGCGTGTGACATGCGACTAACAACAATGCAATACGGCAATAGTCGTGGCTCGTAGGTACATGACCAAGTACTGACTAACGCTTTTGTGTCCTTTGGGGCAATTTTGGCGCCCCCTTTCAGTTTTGGCGCCCCCTAGAAAATCTTCACTGGGGGCCATGCACTGGGGGCCCCGGCCCAACCTCGTTCCCAGGGCCCTTATCTCCGCTCCCCGCTCGCTGCGAAAAGTACCCTGGCATGGGCTGGTCACGTGTCACCCAGATTCTTGGTGATAGCAAAAGATAATTTAATGGGAGGGGATGGTAGGGGATTAGGGAATTTCGAGGAGAGACGACAATCACAATTGAGAAAATATATGAATCACCTACTTGGTCAAGATATGGTCAATAGTCTCTTTCAGTTTCTTCTTCCAAAACAACAAAGCAGGCAACACATGGAAGATTAAGGACTTTCCATAGCCCGTCGATAGAACAGCAAGTAAGTCTCTACCCAAGAACAAACTTTCCAAGCAAATCACCTGTTTTGGTCGTAAAACTTTGTCCCAAGTATGGACTATTTATAATAGCAAAATTAAGACACGAAATGAACTAAACACTTCGAAGACTTCAACGGAAGAGGTTAGATGGGATGACTCTCTGGGACCTTTTCCGAAGATGTAGCCTTACGAAGCATGGATTTTAATGAAAACCTATCCCAATACCCCCCTAACCCTAACCCCCTAACCCTAAGCTCGAAAGTGTGGAAAGTGTGGAAAGTGTGGGGTTTTGGCCCCTCCTCGTCCCCTCCCCCAGCCTTAATATAGTCGCCAATTTATGGTCCACAACTGTTTCCAAAGATTGTGGGATGCGCAGTAAAGTTCAATACGTCACTTGGCGCAGCCTTCCAAAAAGGTCCCAGTGAGTCATCCCATCTAACTTCTACCGACTTCAACATGGCGTCTGGTCGAGCGTACAATGATATTTTTTGTTCAGCGACACGTGACCAGCCCATGGAGATAAGGGCCCTGGGAACGAGGTTGCCCCCGGCCCCCTAGCCTGGCCAGGTAACCACTAATCTCATTCTCGCGTCATCAGGGCTAAATCCACTTATGACGATTGCAGTTTTACTCATAGCCACTAAAAACGCGCGAAATTTTAACCAATAGGAAAGCAAGTCTTTAGTGGTTATCTGGCCCATATTCTTTGATTGGGCCAGGGTACCAGGCTAGCGGCCCCCCTGCCAGCACGCCACTGCTCCCGCCTCAATCTCGTTCCCAGAGCCAAATATGCTCGGCCGTGCGAGAGCATTTGGCTCTGGGAACGAGATTGCTCCTGCCTCAGTTGGCCCGACAAGCTGATGGTATTACTCCTATGGATATTGTTGGTGAAGTCCACTCACTGTTCCCTCACCCGGGGGTCAACAACTTTTGACCTTGACGCTTTGGTTGTCCGACAGCTGGACGTCGATATTTTAGCTGGCAATCCTGTCCTCGCTCACAATGACATTGCGTCTCGACCTGCCAAACGTCAAATATATTGTCATTGGAGTGAGCGAGGTCGTACAGATATGGCCCAAACTCCACAGCTCCCTCCCTCCCCACTGCAAGACAAACGCAATCCTTTCTGCTTCGTTGCCCTCAGCGCAACAGTTGTACTTCCAGGCGACTACGTACAGCTACTACATCCAAGATTGTCAGCCAGATGTTCTGTGGTCCTTGGAGCCCTAATCTTTCTCTCAAACCCCAAGCTGCTTGGCCGTTGGCTCAGTAGCCTGCGTGCAGAGGCTATTGGCTCAGAGCCAGTCAGAGGCCGTCCTCAGAATCCCGCGCCACAGCCCGCGCGCAGGCTACGTGAGCCCGCATTACAATTAATGCTTGCAAACTTGCGCATAGTTTTGAAGAAATCTTTTAGCCGTGTGCGCATCAGTTATTGCTTGACACGTACTGTGTCTGTCCGTAGCTGACAAGCTGAGTGGTAATAACACTTTAAATTTGTTTTTGTGTGATAGCACTTTCTACGGAAATTGCTTGAAACATGCCTGTAATGTAACGTAAACAGATTTGCTACTACTAGTACTCGTCATGGAGAACAAGTATAACTTGAGAAGTCCAGGTAGGTAGGTTTTGTTTTCTTTCGTTTTCAAACCAAAACAAATGTCAGTACTTAGATACTGTGATGAGAAATTGTATATCGATTCGTGTGATAGACCTCCTGTCCAGACTAATGAAACCTTTTGCCTTGAAATGATTGATTTATTCCCGGCCCATGCAATCAACGAAATCGATAATCGATAGAAATCAATATTAAAATCAACAATCGATCTCAATTAATTGATAGATAATAATTTGATAATTGATGAACTATCAATGAAGGAGTTTTTGTGACTATTGATTGGTATCAATTATCAATAGTAATCAATGAACTGATTGTGTGTTCAATTGATATTCACAATATGTAGAGCACTCAAACTCAAAACAAGAAATGTTAAAACTTACAGTCAAACTGCCAGATGTTCTTTCCCAAGTGACCTTGCAATATTGATAGCATCATTGCAATATTGATTAATAGCAACCTTGCACTTAGCTAGTTGCTAAAAAATTGCATTTTAAAGTATCAAACTTCACATACCTGTAATATGAAGTTCTGCTGAAAGGCAGAACAACTAACTCTAAGTAAACTTCATGTTGTGTGAATTAAGTTCAATATTTAAAATGTGAATTTTTAGCAACTTGCCAAGGAGTCGTTGTGTATTGTTAGCAAGCCAACATTGCAAGTGTATTCCTGTGCAAGGGAGATATGTATGTTAATTACTACTCAAACCATTAGAGCCAGTCATAGACAATTGTTTCATCGACAAAGATTAATTTCAAAGCAATTGACTGCAGATCAATTTCAAAGCAATCACATGGTGTATTCTCATGTACCACGTGGTAGCTTGTTACGCACTTAACAATTGGATGTTTATCATGTTGTACATGAGAATACACCATGTGATTGCTTTGAAATTGATCTGTGGTAAACAAAATTGCCACTTCAGAAGCAATGACAAAATCGTCTACTGACAAAATCATCTACTAAAACTAGAAATACATGATCGCAACATCCCCTCACCCACTTTTAATATGTACATTTTTGTAAACCACCCCTACCACCACATGCACACACTTTCTGGTTTTTTTGGTGTTTTTTTGTATTTAAGTCTATTATAGTTTTTATATTTTTATATTTAGTCTATTAGTTTTTAGTATGTAATAATAAAATTAACAGCCTGAAAAATTTTGAATAGAAAGAGAGAAACAAACCAGTATAACATCAAAGAAAATTCATTGACAAAGTTCATCTGTAGTCATGTATTGACACACCGAAAGAGCATACTGTACAAAGTCAATATTAAAAAAGAAACAACAAGATGAACCAAATAACAAATTTTCATTCAAAATAGATAATAGTGGCCAAGAAAAGACACAATGCCACGTCCTAGCATACAAAGACAACTGTAAACAAGAATATTATTTATATTGCATGATTTTCTTTTTCAAGACTCAGCTAAACTGGTAAATATGGATCTCCTACCATTAAACTTTCTTCTGCTTTTGTCACCACAAACACTGCCAATTCAGTCTATACTCTTTTCAGAATTCAGATTGTTTTTCTCGTTCGATTTCTTACTTTTTCTGTGACCAGGTATCATTCAGTTCTCTTCAAGATCTAAAAAGCTGTCAGTTGTTTCAAACTGATTTCTTCATTGTTCTCTCTCGAGCTAAGTAGAATACATCAAAGCAGAATTCTTTACAGGCTTTGGCCAGTTTCAGGACACAGTGTCGTTTTTGGTCTCTGGACTCGTGTGAACAGGGTCTCAGTTGTCTAACCTTTATCTCCTGCCGTATATCTTCATTTTTCACCCTGTCTTTTAGTCACCCACTCTTCTGATCGCACTCAGGCATCTCATCTCAGCAACCTCCATCTTTTTCACCTGCAATTCTTTGATGGCCCATGTCTCCACCCTATAAATACCAACTGGCCTAATCATTGTCTAACACCATAATGATTACACCTGGCTCTTAAGCTTTAGCTTCATCAGCAATCTCTTATTATAGGCATTTCCAGTTCCCTGCAGTCTTGCTCGGGTAGCCAGCTACCTTAAAACCTACTTTAAGCCTATTTTTTCCCTATTTAACCAAAAATGAGGCTATTTTATTTCTATTATCTAATTTTGTAAAATAGTCTATACGTCTATTTCAAACATATTTAAGACATTAGTTTATTTATATTTTGCAAAAAAATAGCTCTGAAATACAAGTAGGTATGACTGTATTTTATGAAAACCTGGTGCTGACTCAATTCAAAATAACCCTTATAGTCAAACCGGATGTTCTCTTGTGTATGACTATGCAATATTGATACACAACATTGCAATTTTGATTGGTGGATTCAATCAGCAACTTGCAAATGCTTTATCACGATTCCTCAATGGGTTGCTTAAAATATTGGTTTTAAACATCAAACAACACATAAATGTAATGTTATACCTGAAGGTAATGGGTCATTCCAGAAAAGATCCATACCTCCCCCACAGAGGAAATTTGTGCCATCCAGGGAGGAGAGGGGGGTAAATCTACTTCTGATAATAGTAAAATGTACTAGAACGTCTGAAGGGAGGAGGGGGTCAACTTCACATTTCCTCCATGGGGGAGGTGTGGATGTTTTCTGGAATGACCCAATGGCTCTAACTTTATGTAGAATTTCGCAGGTGGCTCCGATACAGTTTCCTGAAAAATGGAAAATACAAGTTTGGGCATCCAAAACACCTACATAAATAATTCGGAAAAAGAATAAAACTAAATGTTGTGCATAGTTAAAAGGTCTGACAATCGAAAACTGTTAAATAGCAACAGTTGTTGCTATGGAAACAATGACGTTTCAAAATGGCTGCCAATTACCCTTCAAACTAATTTAATTCGAGAAAAACTTTGGTGACCCCCAATTTTTTTTTCATTAAACTTTTCTTGACGTATGAGTAATCAATAGGCCGATTTTAAAAAAATTCTGTAGAACGAATAATTTTTTCCCCGGAAAAATCATTTGGCCAGAATTTTTTTAAAGCGTCCTATTGATTACTCATACTCCACGAAAAGTTTTAATGAAAAAAAAAATGGGGGGTCACCAAAGTTTTTTTCGATTTAAATTAGTTTTCGCTGAACGTTCGTTTTTTGTTCAATATTTTGCCGTGATTTATGCAGCATTTATAATTTATAGCCAAATTATGACGTCCAGTGCTATTAAAAATTTGAAATTGCGTTCCTTCAATTAGTTGAATACTGAAATCGCGTTAGTTTCTGAAATTTTGAAAAACCGGTTTTACGGTTTAACCGGTTTAGAGTCGGACGGTTTGGCGGTTTTTATTTCAATCAAAACCGCCCAAGCTTATTTTCTAGTCAAAGATGTATTCTAGTCAAGAAATCTATCTCACTCTTTGGAGATCATTCTTTTTGGATTCTTTCTGTTTCATTAGGGCCTTATTCTTCCGTATTCGAAATATAATTCAGAGATATTTTATTTTTTTGAAAAGTCAATTTCTTTAAGTTTCTTTTCTGTTGACTCAACTTCGGGGAGATACCTGCACGTCAAGTGGTGATCCCATGTTATTGTAGTTACTATTATTTAATTTCAGGGAGATACTTGCAACGTTAAATGATGACCCCATCTTTACGTTAAGTAGTGACCCCATATTATTATAGTTACAATTATTTAATTTCAGGGAGATACTTGCAACGTTAAATGATGACCCCATCTTTACGTTAAGTATATAGTGACCCCATATTATTATAGTTACAATTATTTAATTTCGGGGAGATACCTGCAACGTTTCGTGGTAACTCCATCTTTCTACAATTATTTCATTTCGGGGAGATACCCACACTAAGTGGTGACGCCACATTATTATAGTTACTATTATTTCATTTCGGGGAGATACCAACGTTAAGTGGTGACCCCATGCATCTTTCTACAATTATATTTTCGGGGAGATACCCACAATAAGTGGTGACCCCATATTATTATAGTTACTAACTTACTATTATTTCATTTTGAGGACGTACCCACACTAAGGCCTAGTTCAAACGTCGAACTTATCATGTGCCGAACTTAATGCATATTAAGTTCGACGTTGGTTTCAAACGTCGAACCTAATGGTGGCTCGATCAGTGGTGAACTACGCGAATCATGCCGCTTATTGATTTGTAACAAGTAAAATGACGGTTAGGACAAAAGTCTTATTTGGATTAGTAATATTGGGCATTTCACTCGATTACATAGCATGTTCTAAGGATTTTTGGGTGAAGGAAAATTCGAGTGTAGAATATATACATTTTAAGACCAAACCGGGACCAGTTGCGAAAAATGCAACTACACAGGCCTTCCAGCAGGAATTGAACCCACGACCTTGCGATTCTAATGCAATGCTCTGACCACTGAGCCACGGAGGGCGTTGCGGAGAGCTTGATCGCGAGTTCTGTATATATAATGAGGTGGTAATGCCAGGAGAGAATTGGGTATATTATAAGTAATATTGGGCATTTCACTCGATTACATAGCATGTTCTAAGGATTTTTGGGTGAAGGAAAATTCGAGTGTAGAATATATACATTTTAAGACCAAACCGGGACCAGTTGCGAAAAATGCAACTACACAGGCCTTCCGGCAGGAATTGAACCCACGACCTTGCGATTCTATTGCAATGCTCTGACCACTGAGCCACGGAGGGCGTTGCCGAGAGCTTGATCGCGAGTTTTGTATATATAATGAGGTGGTAATGCCAGGAGAGAATTGGGTATATTATAAGTAATATTGGGCATTTCACTCGATTACATAGCATGTTCTAAGGATTTTTGGGTGAAGGAAAATTCGAGTGTAGAATATATACATTTTAAGACCAAACCGGGACCAGTTGCAAAAAATGCAACTACACAGGCCTTCCGGCAGGAATTGAACCCAACTGATGCTTGTTTCGCGAGACATGAATAATGTACTATGCCTGTTGTCAGAATGTCAGTTAAATGCGACGGTCATCTCTGCGCGCCGTTCGATTGACTTCTTCATCTTCTTCGAACTCAGCGCATCGGGGTATATAATATATACCGGTGCGCTACAAATTATGCACTTATATTTCGTAATTTGTTCGCAACACAAGCAAACAGTAATGAGCTCTTCTCGTGTCCATATTTATTCGAAAAGACCGCCGTGCGTATTAAGTTTCATGTTTTCAGCTCGCATTGCAGCGAGAAAACTAGACAAACTAGTTTTTTTCGGTCATTTGTATTAGGTTCGGCACATGATAAGTTCGACGTTTAAAACCACGTCGAACGAGAGTCGAACTTAATGCATTAAATATTAGGGTCGACCTTAATTAAAAGCGTCGAACTTAATAGTTTCAAATGTCGAACTCGTCATGTACTTAATACCTTTTATTAGGTTCGGCGCATGATAAGTTCGATGTTTGAACCAGGCCTAAGTGGTGACCCCATATTATTATAGTAACTATTATTTCATTTTGGGGAGATACGAACGTTAAAGTGGTGGCCCCATCTTTCTACAATTATATTTTTGGGGAGATATACCCGCACTAATTGGTGACCCGATTTTGAGCATGCACTACGTATGTCCAGCGGGCTGCTTCGCCTGTCTTAATTCGCCTAACGTTCAGAGCACGTTTCTTGAAACTTCATCCTTGAATCGCTTCAACTTCGTATTCGCAAACTAATCATGCCAAATTCAAACTTATTTGTTACTCGAAGCATTCATCAAGTTCACGAACGATTCAGTGACATTTCACGGGGAAGACAATGTTCTTTTATGAGTTCAGCGTTGTTATGTTCAGAATTTGCCGATCGAACACTGGACCGCTTCCACCGTAGATCAGATTCTTGCTGAAGTCATCAATCTGACCAACTCGGCATTTCTAGTGATCTTGGAAAGTTTCACTTTTTTATCCTCAGTGTAGTGGGTCTAGACTAGACGGTTTTAAAGTTTACCTCAGCAGGCCTTTCGTCCGCACTAATCCGGCGTCTTCGGTGACCGAAAACGGAGCTTTTCGAAAACGCTCTCCAGCGTGGAGACATTCGAAGACTCCATTTTTCTGCACCATGCAATGTGGACGGCGAAAACGAAGCTTTTGGAAAACGCTGACGTCACGACGATTATGCGACCTATGTGGTGACCCCATGTAGTTTCCTTTTCATCTTATTTTATATTTTATTTCTAAGAGATAGCCACAAAAGTTGTGATAACCTCAGTTTCAACCTCGTTCGGGGAGCGGAGATAAGGGCCCTGGGAACGAGGTTGCCTCAGTTTATGATAAAGAACTTGACTGCTTTACATGCACCTTAAGGTTACTGTAGACCTTCAAACTATAATTTTTTTGATTTTTTTATTCGCTGAAAGTGAAGCATCTTATGAGGGCTTTCAGATTCTGGAAAGGAAATCATGTTTTTTATTTCTAAACAAGGAAAAGGTGCATTATTTACTTTGTGTGAATAAGTGACAAGAGCTTTCTTTCACACGGCTTTTTCTTAAAGAAATGTTTTGAGCTAAAGTAAGAACTTTAAAAAGCTGTAAGTGAACACGAATTTATCAGAATTATCTAAAAATTGATATTCGAATATTCTGGTGACAAAAAGTGTGTCTGGGAATTGTAATATTTTCAGTATTTATCGTTTTACGGCCTTTTATGGAAGCCCATTCAACCTCTTGTGAGATTGTGTTTTAAAGTAACAATTCGATAACTCTAAAAGTATTTGGAATTTTTACAAACCCAGACACATTTTTTGCTGTGATATTTATCTACCAAACTGACAATTTTCAGAGCATTATAGTAAATAGTTGTTCACTTATAGCATTTCGAATTGGAATGAAAACTTTAATAAACAGTGACCAAATGTTTTGCTGCAGCCTTGTAGCTAGTTATATCAACTTTTGAATAGTGTGTAGGTTTTGGTATATAAACGGACCGAGCGCTATAACGTTTTCCCTAAAACGTAGCAGTAACCTTACACTAACCTTAAAACCAGAGTAGCAATATACACCATGTCTTATCCATTACCTGGTTGCTCACAAAAACTGTTTACGAGTACTGCATGTACATGTATATTGAATTTCTGGTGGAGTCCCTAACAACGAAATCAAAGAACATGCACAAAATGGACTGTGTATACATGTAGTGGGTTTTTTAAGGCAAACTGAAAAAAACCCCAATGCTCATTGATAAAAGCAAGTTGAAGAAAGAAAGTTGTAGTAGTTTATTTTCTAACGGCGTCCTGTTCCTTTCTCCTGTCTCATCTGTTCTTGCCTGCATGTTGTAATTCTATTTACTGTAATATTTATGTAACAACCATTCACTGTATAATATACTATGACAAATTCATTAAACTAAACTAAATAATAAAGATATACAGTACACAGATACATGTAACCAACCTCGTACCCAGGGTCTTATCTCCGAAAAGACCCTGGTTGCGGCTGGTCACGTGCCGCCTAAACGAATTTTAAATCATGGGAGGGGTGGTAAGCTTTAGTAAGCTGCACACTCGGTGACAATGCTACAACACAAGTCAGTTTTAATACTCATATTCTAAAATCTGATATTAGATTTAGGCGAACTATAAAGTTTATTAAAAGAATGAGAAACGCGATTCAACAACTGTATTTATTCCTGAGTTTCTGTTGATGACAAATGTGCGTGAAAGGACAGTCGGTTTGATGTTGTATATTTGCAATCTTTCCTGAATATGGCTGAATCGCTTCTTTCGGCACTTTTCGCCGCGGTTAATTATCAGGGCATTGGCTGAAATGTCAATGCATTTTTGATGCGAGAGAGAGCGCTTTGGCTCTCGCAAACCAACGTCTTGAATTTTGTGAAATTTTGTAACCTTCTTTCACATGGCCTTTAGATTAAACGAGGAAGAATACTCGTCGCAAGGAAGTCTTTTGCCGTAAGACATTTCGGCTGAATAAAGCAGTTCAAAATTTACCTTGTACAAATTCTTAACTTAAGGTACTTCACATCACCAACATTGCGACCGACAAAGTCGATATGTATTCGACGGTATGTACATATTTAGTCGATTGGTATATCTTCTTTGGGCTTTCTTTAATTTTTGGATTCGACATGATCTTTTGTTCTTCGACGACGTATACCACAGAAGAAAGCGAGATATGTTTTGTCAACACCGAGTAGATATTTTGCGATCAGACAGCCAGACAACGACGCCAGACGTAATATATTATTTGTATAAAGAAAACGTTGAAGCGGTTGTAATTGTGCCTTTGTCACTCCTCCCTGAGTATTTTTTAAATCGTTAATTGAACACCTCCCCCCAATTTTTAGGGGGCACGTGACCAGCCGCAACCAGGTTCTTTTCGCAGCGGTGGGCGGAGCAGCGGAAATAAGACCCTGGGTACGAGGTTGACATGTAACCTGTGTCTATGAAGTGAGGTTAACTTTGTATGGGAGTGTGTCACTTGGGTTAAAGAAAAGTGTCCATTGTCTGTATTGATTAGTGTCTTTATTAAATGGGCTAATATTATATGAGAGAAAATATATAAGCTTTTCGTTGGGACAAACAAAACTGTCTCTATTAAGTGGGTGTCCGTATTAATCGGATGTCTATAAAGCGGGGTTCCACTGTATTTTGCCTCAACACTGTTCAGCGCAATAAACAGCGAATCGGAGTACAAGACTAGTTTATAATTGTATTCATTTTCCACTGTAGCTGTTAAACGACTGATGAGAGAAGCTAAGGAGTTATGTGAGGCTACAGAACAGTACCATGCACAGCCGCTTGAGGTAAGATGCTGCTGCTGTATTCTAAAATTCATTAAATGGAAGGTCGCAATAATTACAGCGAGTATTAAAGCTTGTATTTGAACTAGCTAGAAGTTACTATCGCAAGTGAAGTGCTGCCTAATCCAGAAATTTTACAAAATTCCAAAAATAAGCCCTGGGTTTATTTATATTAGTAATTTAAATGTATTCCCAACACAGCCAGGTGAAGAATCCTTTGGTCACATGATTGTCTTATTTATTTTATTTTTATTTTTGTTTGTTATTGTTATATTTATCTGATTGGCTTAGTTTTGGTCACATGATTATCTTTCGTATATAAGCTCGTTGTTTGCTTACACTCTTCACGTTTCTCTCTGACGAAGGGCGAAACGTTAGACTCCTACATTCTCTATTTCGGCAGTATATCAATCCTAACTATATTTCGATTGTTGTTTCAACACTGCCTACGCAGCACGCTACTTTTATTTCATATAGTTTAACTCTACTGCCATGCTTTAGGTTAAAAGCTTTTGAACGTAACTTATAAAGTTACTATTTATGACCCGAGGTTTCAACACTCTGTGTTTTAAGTTATATATCGTACACAAGGAGGAGTGTTTCATCGGGATTTCCGAACACCGGGGCTTTTGTTGGAAACCGAGGCGAAGCCGAGGTTTTTGAACAAATTTCGAGGTGTTTGGAATCCTGATGAACACTCTTCCGAGTGTATGATATAGCTTCTCAAACAAATCAGTATTTTAAGAGAAAATCGAGGCAAAAGTTGGCTTAATTTATGTAATTTCTTCCTCCAATATCAAAACCTCCGTCTCGGTACTGACTTCCTTTGTTTTCGGTTCATGAATTAATTATTGAATTTGAGAATGTAAGTTCCCATATTTCTATTCTCAAATGAGACCGATATAATGACGTTATCCATCGTTCATAATATAATTTATAAAACATTTGTTGAACTTGACTTGGTTTTTTTATTAAAACATCTCACAGTTAAAGCACGGTTATACAGGACTACTTTACTTATCGCTATACCGAAATATATTGTTTGTTTCAACATTATTTTTCTTTTATAAAAAAATACGACAAAAGTGGTTTAGATTTCCGTGTTTGAATACTCTGATCCAAACACGGGTATTGACCAATCAGGGCATGTGTAGTATAAATGTTATTTTATAAGTCGTATATCATCTATTATATATCATATATCTTATTTCATACCTGTATACCGTGTATCATCTATCATAATCATATTTATATATCTATTGTATGTTACTATATACATGTATGAGAATGTACACCTTTGATCTTGGAATTTAAATCTTACATATTTAGGACAACTTATTTGAGTGGCATTTTACAGTTCAAGGTCCAGCTGATAGTGACTTTGAAAGTGGTCGTTATCATGGCCGTATAACACTTCCACCTGAGTATCCAATGAAGCCACCAAGCATTATGCTTCTAACTGTAAGTAGACTGTAGCTATTAATGGACCAATATATAACTTAGAGAAGTTTCCATCTAGAACCACATTGTTTTCATCGTTGTTGTCACGCAAGCTTCGAAATACATCTCAGAAATCTGGCCGGTCATAAATTTGTTCTACTTGTATAATCTTTATATTTATTATAACTTATTGGATTCCTCTAAGCCCAACATGGCAAAATATTTAAGTCGAGAATTAATCAACTCTTTCCTGTCCGAATCGGTCTTTGGTATTTTATTGCGGCTAATGCCAGATGATTTTATTTACCTTTGGGGAAGCCCTTGGACAGGAATGAGTTAAGACCTAATATTAAAATTCGAGACAAAAAATTTCAAAAGCAAACCAATGACATGAAGATACAATCTAGTGTGTTATTTAGACCCAAAGTATTTCAATAAAACAACTTAATTGCACTTTTAAAGTTGCTAATCTGAATCAGTATCTGCCATCTTGGATACATTTTTTATATGCATGTGACGTCACAAGCTGGGTAAAGCGAAAACTCTAGTTAGCCATACTTTCACATATATAAGTCTGACACTCATTTTTTGTACATGATTTTTATTCTTGATTAAACCATAACACTTTAAAAACATACTACAGAAATTCAGCTGCCAGAAGAATAAGTTTCATCATGTTTACCCAGCTTGTGACGTCAGTTAATTAGGCAAGGTCTTACAACAAGATGGCGAACGGCAAGATTTTCTTTTGTCGAAATTAGTGATGTTGTTTGGCACAAGAGTTGTTTTGTTTACTTGGATTATCATCGAAAGACAGTTTGTTAATCAGAAATTAAAAAATGTGTACTTGTAATTTTTGTTGCTCTTACCCTTTAAATAATACAGATGCACAAGTCATACACATATATGTATACAATGCACTCAAATTTTAAGGGAAGTGGCAGGGTAGCCGCAATTGCAGCGTACATCAATTACTGCGGACCTGTATATCAATAATTTAACGGTGGAAATAGATTAAAAAAGGAGAAGTAAACGACAAATAACCGTATTTCAAAAGCTGTTAAGCCAGTTATAGACTTATAGGTATGGAACAACCGAACAAGTATGAGTTTTGGATCACTGATTGTTAGACCATTGACAGCTTACTGTTGTGGCAATAGAAGCGTTCCTAAAATATCGTTGCAATATATTCCTCAAGTTGACGAATTCATTTGATGAAAATTATTGCTAACTTCCTGTTTTGAATTTGAATGATCGGTTTCTGGGTTTTAAACAACCAATAAGAAACAGGATTATTTGCCAAACACCAATCAAATTCAAAACAGAATTCAAAACAGGAAGCAACGAATCTTATCAAATGAATTGTTGAACTTGAGGAATGCTGTTTGTTTTTTTTGCAACAATATTTTACGGAAAGCTTCCATTGGCACGACAGTAAAGAAGCAAATCAGATCGAGATATTTGTGCCAGTATGTGACAGGAAGTGCAGGGTTTAGTTTCGGCAAGAAGTTTGTAAGTAGTTGACGAACGGAGTGGAACATTCATTCATAATGAATTTGATTGCTCGTATTATACTGCACTTGGTAATATTTAACTTTTATAAAGGATGTTTATCACATTTGATTAAAAAGAAATATTTCGGTTGCTTTAATTGTTTGGCATACTTAATTTACATAACTCATAACTTACAGTACATGTAACTTGGCAGAAAACCGTACATGTAATTTGGCAGAAAAACTTACATGCAATTTGGCAGAAAAACTTACATGTAACTTGGCAGAAAACCGTACATGTAATTTGGCAGAAAAACTTACATGCAATTTGGCAGAAAAACTTACATGTAACTTGGCAGAAAAACTTACATGTAACTTGGCAGAAAAACTTACATGTAACTTGGCAGAAAAACGTACATGTAACTTGGCAGAAAAACTTACATGTAACTTGGCAGAAAAACTTACATGTAACTTGGCAGAAAAACTTACATGTAACTTGGCAGAAAAACTTACATGTAACTTGGCAGAAAAACTTACATGTAATTTGGCAGAAAAACTTACATGTAACTTGGCAGAAAAACTTACATGTAACTTGGCAGAAAAACTTACATGTAACTTGGCAGAAAAACTTACATGTAACTTGGCAGAAAAACGTATATGTAACTTGGCAGAAAAACTTACATGTAACTTGGCAGAAAAACTTACATGTAACTTGGCAGAAAAACTTACATGTAATTTGGCAGAAAAACTTACATGTAACTTGGCAGAAAAACTTACATGTAACTTGGCAGAAAAACTTACATGTAACTTGGCAGAAAAACTTACATGTAACTTGGCAGAAAAACTTACATGTAACTTGGCAGAAAAACTTACATGTAACTTGGCAGAAAAACTTACATGTAACTTGGCAGAAAAACTTACATGTAACTTGGCAGAAAATTAACGTACATGTAATTTGGCAGAAAAACTTACATGTAATTTGGCAGAAAAACTTACATGTAACTTGGCAGAAAAACTTACATGTAACTTGGCAGAAAAACTTACATGTAACTTGGCAGAAAAACTTACATGTAACTTGGCAGAAAAACTTACATGTAACTTGGCAGAAAAACGTACATGTAACTTGACAGAAAAACTTACATGTAACTTGGCAGAAAAACTTACATGTAATTTGGCAGAAAAACTTACATGTAATTTGGCAGAAAAACTTACATGTAACTTGGCAGAAAAACGTACATGTAATTTGGCAGAAAAACTTACATGTAATTTGGCAGAAAAACTTACATGTAATTTGGCAGAAAAACTTACATGTAATTACTTGGCAGAAAAACGCAACATTTGTCAACAAAACGAACATTGCTCCAAAGTATTGACAAGAAAAGTATACAACAAACCAATAGTGATTTGGAACTGTTGAAACTGATAGGTTCAGATCAGCGGACTAATATATATGTTAGGCTTAGCCCGCTAAATTCCCCTTTTTAACCCGCAAAATTCACCACAATGCCCGACAAAATTCTTATAATAAGTAAAATAAAAGTGTAATTTCTCAACACATCTTTCAGAATTCTAAATATATTTTCAAGTCTTGCCACTGCTTTCATCATTCCTATTCAAACTGCTGTAGAAACATGCACCCATTTGGTGCCTATTTTATAATACTTAATATAGTTATTATATAAACGATAATATTTTATTGTTTTTATTTTGTTAATTGTAGCCAAATGGCAGGTTTGAAACCGGAAAGAAAATTTGCCTTAGCATGTCAGCACATCATCCTGAAACATGGCAGCCTTCTTGGAGCAGTAAGAATTTTCTTATTCTGACTAAACTTTTATATATATATATATATATATATATATATATATATATGTATAGGTTATATGCCGAGAACGCGGGATATAAGTCATATTGACCCGAGGGGCCGAAGGTCCCGAGGGTCAATATATGACTTATATCCCAAGTTCGAGGTATATAACCGACTTATATCACGATTGAGGAGGTTTTCGAACAACGTTTCGTCAATTTCGAAGAGTTTCCATCAAGATTTTTCGAGTTTTGTCGACAAGTTTTATCCAATTATTTATGCACGGGATATAACCTGTATATACACCGCGGTACATCAAAGAAAACCGACTCAATCGTGATATAAATATATATATATATATATATATATATATATATATATATATATATATATATATATATATATATATATATATATATATATATAGGAGTCTAACTTTGGGAGAACTCGAAAGTTTATTTGAACGCGAGCCACTTTAAGTGTAACCATAATCTCCTCTGTGTATTCGTATAATTGTGCTTGTTGTGTTTTTGTCTTCTTCTATTAGTTCGAACTGTTCTGCTAGCCATTATTGGTTTTATGCCCACTAAAGGAGGCGGGGCAATTGGCGCTTTGGACTACACACCGGATGAAAGAAAGAACCTAGCCAAAAAGTAAGGTTGATCCCTCCCCCTCTTAAAAATAGTGCAGGCATACATTTAGATATAGTGTACACACTAATAATTGCGGCCTCTACACTGATTTATATACAGTAGTTCCAGGGAGTAAAGTTTCGACTCTTATCAATAACAGTAACAGTTACCAACAAGTGTATAATACAGGTACTGTAGTTCCAGTCTTGACTGACAAGTGTTTTAATCCTAAAGCCTGGTTTTCGTATATCGTAATTCATCGCCGATCATCGGCGATACAGCTTTGCGATGAATTGTGATGAAATAGGATTATGAAAACCGACAATCGGGGACAATCCCCGATTATCGGCAGTCATCGCAAGAACTAAAAAAATTTGTTTCCCCCGATGATCGCCGACTGTCGCCAATGAATTAAGACAAGCAAAACAAATGAAAACCGATGAAATAAGACAAATTAGGACCCAGTCTCTGGAAGAAAACCAAGCACTTCAAACATGAAATTGCCATGATTCTTCGGTTCTTCCCTTGTCTCAAATATTTTTCGCACCCAGAAACTCTTCTTTCTATATTTCTTACACAGTACCAGCGCTATGACGAGTGAAAGCTTCGTATAGAGTAATAATCTGTCGTTTAGGGGGCGCCCATTTTGACAAAAAAATATTATTTTCCCGCATTGATCGGTTGTCGACGGCGACTGTCTGGGATGATCAGCGTTCATCCCAGACAATCCCCGATCGTCGCAAATGTGAGCATCGGCGATGATCGGCGATGAAATGCGACAAATGAAAACCAGGCTTAAAGAAATATGAACCTATTTAAGAACTTAAATAGCCTAAAGTATATACTAGCCTGCGTCGCATCCAGCCTTTTGAAACCGTATATAAAGTCTATACTCGGTTTTCAAAAGGCCGAATGCGACGCAGGCTGAGTATATACTGTCTACGAACCTTTTTAGGTTAACTAGAAAAAAACTAGGTTCTTATATGCGGATTTTCACTCTATGAGGATTGAAGAGTCCTTCATAATCTCAAATGACGGATAGTTGAATATGATTCCTCAAAGTCCATTCTCAAAATACGTGTGAAGAATCCAAAATGTTCCTGAATTGAATAGACCCTTAACAAATGTTTCTCAGGACCCGAAATCGGAGGCTTTTGTCGTGTCCATATGAATAAGCATGTTGAAGGGAATTTTGATGGAAATTTCGAGTGTACGAATATATACATAACCTTTAAAGACCAAACCGGGGCCAATTGCAAATATGCAACATCAAGGACTTTCTGCTAAACGTCCTTCGTACAAAAGAAATTTTCATCTAAAACAAAGACAATGAACAATTTATTAACATTTGTATCTAACTGATACCGGAGAAACAATAGGACTTGAGGTCCCTTACAAGGTTGTTCTCCTAAGTTCCAAGAGTAATCCCTGCACCGTCCTCGTTGTACATGCATACAACGTCAACTGATGCATTTTCGCGTATTCAGGACGAGGAATTGAATCCGCGACCCTGCGATGTTAGTGCAGTGCTCTGACCACTGAGCTACGGAGACCGTTACCAAGAGCTTTATAAAGTTCTCCTGGTCAGTATTACCACCGTTAGATACTGTATACAGAACTCGTTACTAAGCTCTTGGCAACGGCTTCCAAAGTTCAATGGTCAGAGCACTGCACTAGAATCGCAGGGTCGTGGGTTCGATTTCTAGCAGAACGTCCAGGTTGATGTTGCATTTTTGCAATAAAATGTATACCGTAAGCGCCGGAAATGGCGCCCCGGGTACGGTGCTAATTAAATTTCTCGACTTTTAGGAGGGACAATAATTCGAGAGGGGCACTTATATGAAGGGGGCGTTCATTTAGTTTCTCAAAGAAAATCACTTGAAAATGCATGCGTTGTTATTCCAGGATCCTTCCTACTCGAACAACGAGTCGAAAAATGGCACAAAGTTTGAAGAGGAACTTTGGCGGTTAAAGGTGAAGTAATACGAGCAACAAATTGCCGCAACATTGTTGCGTTGCAAGTTGAATAGCGTTGTTGCACGTATTACCACCCACCTGAAACATTGTTACGCAACAATGATTTTGTTGCAAGTTGAATCAGCATGTTGCAGCAAGTAGAACTGGAGTCTACTTTTTTCAACAAATTTTTTCAACTTGCAACACAATCATTGTTGGGTAACAATGTTTAAGGTGGTTGGTAATACGTGCAACAACGCTTTTCAACTTGCAACGCAACAAACTTGCATTGCAACTTGAAGAAAAATGTTGCCCATATTACCTCACCTCAAATGATATTTGTACTCAGAAGGACATTTGCGTAAAGCATGTATAAGAAACATGTTCCTTTGTGAGGACAGTGTAACTTCGGTTTTACATATCATTGAAATTTCCTGTATTCGCTAGAGTTGATGATACAATATATGTGCGTGTGTTTTGTGGTTTTATTTCATTTTATTTTATTAACTTCGCCATATGTAACATACATAGAAATACACATATAAATAACAGCAGGTTTAACAATGGTAGGGGAACCACAACAGCGTTAGCCAATGGACCTTTCCCCTTTTAGCAAAAACCGCAATGCATCATGGTAGAGTGGTAACGCTCATCTGCCAAGCAAAATGGCGGGAGATGAGTGGGCGTTTTGTGTGGCAGAGGACTTTTGCTTTTTAAACGAATGGCATCAAATAAAATAGCAAAAAAACTTATCTTTACGGTTAAGGAGGTTTTTACTCGGACTCTAAACTAGATATAAGGCAATCGCGGCGGGTTTATGTTGGAAATAATGACTCGGGTTGACTGGACAAACAATGGCAGTTCGAAGATAAACATTCTAGAAGAGGCGTCTTAATGTACAATTGTAGGTGAGTAGACTTGGCTATTTAATCTCATAAGAATCTTTTGTTATAGGACTAAGTGGCGACGCCTAGTTTACTTATATCTCAAATATTTTGTGCATCGGAATGCATGTTGAGGACTTTTTCGTCTCCGCAATCTCGAGCAAGTTTTCCTTAATTACCACCAGTCGTTCGATAAACATTTAAGTAAGAAAAAGCCCTTTAAATTTGTTTTGGCGCCAGTAAACCCGGTTTCCTTGTCAACGGCAAAGCTCAGGTCTTTTGCAAAAGCGTTAACTCGAACAGAAACTGTAATTTGGTATTCTTGCTGTATTTTGTTTCTGAATTTCTTTGTAACCGTGGAAGAAGCTTCTTGACACAATTAATTGCTGTAGGTTTTAAATATAAGTTAGTTGTGTGTTTTTTAAATATAAACATTTAGCTAAAAAGTTGATTTTCCAAGCTGACAAGGCAGTTGGCACAATTTAAAATTATTATTGTTGTTTGATAATTGTTTATAAAGGTTTTTTTATAAATTTGATAAAAAGAGAATTAATTTAATTTGTATTATAGAATTGTAAATAATTCAGTTTAACTATTAGCAAGATTTAGTTAGGTTAAAATTCAAATAATAATTGTGTACAAATTTATATAAATAGTTAGGATGGTTAGATATAATGTTAAATAAGTAAATAATTTAATATTAAATAAATAAACAGAAGCCAAACCACAAACAATGAATGAAGAAAACAACAAATTACTCCAGCTACAGGACACAAAGTCATGGACAAGAGATTTAAAGTCACTTCCACTATTTTCACATCATCTGCTGCAAAAACATTTTATAACTGAAACCCAAGCAGATGACAGTGCAACCGGTGCTTATGAACACAAGAAATTAGGTTTACTTACCAGCTTTTCAAAGATGCAGTAGGTATGTGAAACAAGTTCAAGTGAAACCAGAAGTAAAAATAGATGGTGACCAAGTACAGTATGTTATTCAAAAAGAACAGTCCATGCATCACTGAAGAGTAAAAGTTAGTTATCTATGTGCACTTAAATCAGTCAACAGGAGTGTTGTTTGTGCAAATTGTTTGTGCAAAAAGAATTGGAAAAAGTGGGCGCAGCAAACATGTCAGTGATGTTGCTGCACTATTGTTTTAATTCTTGTTTATTACAGTTGGCATTAACAGAAGTTCCTGATGATATCCAACCTGCACACAGCTTCTTTAACAACGGCATGTGCCAAGAAATTATGTAACATATGAAGCAATGCTTTTGAAGATTTAAGTTTGAGGCAGTCAGTTTCAGCTTTTGTCCCTCATACCATTTTTTACAATCAGATTGGCTCCTGATGTTCCTTTCAATTTCCAATGTTGTGTCATGTGTTGTACCTAAATTTTCTTCCACAAATCCCATATTATTTTCATCTAATATACAGTATATGTTTGGTTACTCGTGTCTACTTGCAAATTTTCTAGCATTTGTTCCTGAATATGAGTGTTATGTAGATGGCAGGTTATATCCTGCAATTCTGTAGTTTCTCAAATGAAATAATTTTATATACTGTAGTCATTTGATACCAACAGTTTACTGAGGTAACTAGCTTTCCCTGCCTGTTCTAACCCATGAGTCAACTCCACTGTTTTGGCATGGCTGCAATTCTCTTGCAAAATGTGGGGTAGGATTGTAGTTGACTGCATCTCTGTTTGGTAATTCATGTTTTCTTCCTTTGTCACCCTTTTCATAAGAGGCATTACCACATCTTAAATCCTCAAAAGCATTATTGCTTCATATATTACATAATTTCTTGGCACATGCCATTGTTAAAGAAGCTGTGTGCAGGTTGGATATCATCGGGAACTTCTGTTAATGCCAACTGTAATAATAAACAAGAATTAAAACAATAGTGCAGCAACATCACTGACATGTTTGCTGCGCCCACTTTTTCCAATTCTTTTTGCACAAACAATTTGCACAAACAACACTCCTGTTGACTGATTTAAGTGCACATAGATAACTAACTTTTACTCTTCATTGATGCATGAACTGTTCTTTTTGAATAACATACTGTACTTGGTCACCATCTATTTTTACTTCTGGTTTCACTTGAACTTGTTTCACATACCTACTGCATCTTTGAAAAGCTGGTAAGTAAACCTAATTTCTTGTGTTCATAAGCACCGGTTGCACTGTCATCTGCTTGGGTTTCAGTTATAAAATGTTTTTGCAGCAGATGATGTGAAAATAGTGGAAGTAACTTTAAATCTCTTGTCCATGACTTTGTGTCCTGTAGCTGGAGTAATTTGTTGTTTTCTTCATTCATTGTTTGTGGTTTGGCTTCTGTTTATTTATTTAATATTAAATTATTTACTTATTTAACATTATATCTAACCATCCTAACTATTTATATAAATTTGTACACAATTATTATTTGAATTTTAACCTAACTAAATCTTGCTAATAGTTAAACTGAATTATTTACAATTCTATAATACAAATTAAATTAATTCTCTTTTTATCAAATTTATAAAAAAGCCTTTATAAACAATTATCAAACAACAATAATAATTTTAAATTGTGCCAACTGCCTTGTCAGCTTGGAAAATCAACTTTTTAGCTAAATGTTTATATTTAAAAAACACACAACTAACTTATATTTAAAACCTACAGCAATTAATTGTGTCAAGAAGCTTCTTCCACGGTTACAAAGAAATTCAGAAACAAAATACAGCAAGAATACCAAATTACAGTTTCTGTTCGAGTTAACGCTTTTGCAAAAGACCTGAGCTTTGTCGTTGACAAGGAAACCGGGTTTACTGGCGCCAAAACAAATTTAAAGGTCTTTCTCTTACTTAAATGTTTATCGAACGACTGGTGGTAATTAAGGAAAACTTGCTCGAGATTGCGGAGACGAAAAAGTCCTCAACATGCATTCCGATGCACAAAATATTTGAGATATAAGTAAACTAGGCGTCGCCACTTAGTCCTATAACAAAAGATTCTTATGAGATTAAATAGCCAAGTCTACTCACCTACAATTGTACATTAAGACGCCTCTTCTAGAATGTTTATCTTCGAACTGCCGTTGTTTGTCCAGTCAACCCGAGTCATTATTTCCAACATAAACCCGCCGCGATTGCCTTATATCTAGTTTAGAGTCCGAGTAAAAACCTCCTTAACCGTAAAGATAAGTTTTTTTGCTATTTTATTTGATGCCATTCGTTTAAAAAGCAAAAGTCCTCTGCCACACAAAACGCCCGCTCCTCTCCCGCGATTTTGCTTGGAGATGAGCGTTACCACTCTACCATGATGCATTGCGGTTTTTGCTAAAAGGGGAAAGGTCCATTACTGTGGGCCCTAAACATACAAAGGATATAGAGAGATAACTATGAGCAATAAAATTACAGTACATTATAAGTATTGCATAATTACATACAACAAGAAATTGGGTCAGTGAGATTCCGAACAGAGTTGCATTTGAGACAAATTGTTTTAAACGTGCGAGGGTCTTCACAATTATAAGAAGTTACCAACGATAAAAAGTAATACTTAAGCATAACTGATTTAAATAAAGAAAGAGTATCTGTGTTAAGGTCAAGTTTGTCTGCAAGAGAGTTCCAAATTCGGCATGGGGGAGGATTTGAAGCTGGGTACTACTTCGAATATTTTCGGTGTATTCTTACACACGAAATTTTCCGCTTCACCTAATTTCCCTTCAACATGCTTATTCGTGTGTATACCTCCGTTTCCAGTTTACCGGAGATGCCTTGGGAACGGGAACTCGCTCTACGTATTTTTGTGTTTTTATTTATTTGGTAAAGGAGACGGGAAACGCGCCTAAAG
The DNA here is from genome assembly GCA_964035015.1 of Corallium rubrum. Taxonomy (NCBI): domain Eukaryota; kingdom Metazoa; phylum Cnidaria; class Anthozoa; order Scleralcyonacea; family Coralliidae; genus Corallium; species Corallium rubrum. Next base: position 9,801,623 of record OZ036009.1, on the reverse strand, counting down.
TCCTTGCTCAAAGGCTACGTCCACACGTATCCGGATTTTTTTGAAAACGCAACTTTTTTTATACTTTTTTTAAAAAAAATCACGTTTTGAAAAAAGTTCCACTTTGGAGACCGTCTTCGAAAAGTTCCGTTTTCGATAACCGCTTCATCGTTTACGTGTGGACGGAAGGACAATCCGTAACAAAAAAGTTGCGTTTTCAAAAAATCCGGCTGCACTGGTGGCGTGTGCTGTTAGGGCGCTGCCTCTCACCGCTGTAGTTAAGCCCAGTTGGACGGGGTTAGTACTTGGATGGGTCACTATCTGGGAATAGCTCCGTTCTCGAACTTGCATTTCATGTGAGTAGAGTTTAGTTGATCTCTCTTGTGCTTCGGTTTTTTTTCGCAGGGTTCTGCGGTTTTCCTCCCTCCGTAAAATCAACACTTAGGTCTTAGCTTATGTCGTGCACTTTAATCATGAGCCTCTGGCTCGGATGATTGGGCAACCACATCCTGTGTTTAACGACTGCACAAATCTTTAATTCTTTTATGTTCAATAATTGTATACAACAACGCTGTCATTGGCTGACTGATTTATTATACCAAGAATATAGTGTGTTCAGCAAGCAAGCAAGATGCACAAACGTGAACAAAAACGTAGACTACGGAATGAGTAATGATTTATTTAACGTGCACTTTCAGGTCATCCTCAACTTAAATTGCAGCCCATTGTTAACCGCTTTGATGTTCACCGCGTTTCCAGGCGATTTATTAATTTCTAGGGACTACACTGAGTGGACAGAACGTCGAGTCTTTATTAAAATTCTATTGTGGCTTGTACTTTTTCTATTGGAATTACAAGCACTCCAGTTTTTCACAGTTCTTGGAGCTCTTGCATTGTTAATTTTCTATTCTAATTATTTTAAGATCCATGCTTTGGAAGTGCGCTGTATGTGGTTGTTGTAACGCAGACTTGCTCAAAGAAGGTGAGAGATTGCGATGCTCGATGTTTTGTAGTACGTGTTTAAGTTATATCTATTATGTAATATTCCCCAAACGAGTGGGAGTGTTTTACCAGGGGTTACAAAAGAGGCAATGAAAATCACTGGGCCGTTAACCGTAATTTTCATTGTTCTCGAGTGTTTGTAAAACACGAATTTGAAAACAATGAATTTGTTTTTAAAAAAATTTAATTTTTAGATTTTTTTTTAGATATTTAAAAAAAACCAGTAAATTTTAATTTAAGCTTTTTTTAAAAAAAGCACCTTAACTAAAAAAATATTTTTTAAAACCTTAAAATTTAAAAAAGAGAATTAAATTAAAAAAAGTGGAAAACGAAAAAAAAAATTAAATTAAAACATTTTATAAAACAATTTTTTTTAAAATTTTAACCAGAGGCCCAGCGTTGTCATAGCACATAATGCAATGCGCGCTTGACACTCACAGGTGAAGTAAAACCCTTGTCAGCTGTGTACAGCCTGAATATACAGCATTTATTACACCCTCACAAATAATCGTCCAACCAAATGTCTACATTAGCGTCACGTGCCAGCCCAATATTTTACAATGTAGGACAACTACATATTGGGCAGCAACCTTTGGACAGGTGAACAAGGTATATTTACTTGTCAATTGCACGATTATTTGTTCGATATAATAAAACACCTATTGGATTCATCTTCGCCCGATATGAAAAATATTTAAGTCTCAAATTTTAATATTAGGCTCGACCTTCGGTCTCACCTAATATTGAATTTTCCGCTTAAATATTTTGCCATATTGGGCTTAGATGAATCCAATAAGTTATAGTATCCTCCACTTTGTTGTTTACGTCTGATCGATTGATTTATGTAAGAATAGCTCTGGCATAATTAACGGCCGTCAATTATTAACAAATCAAAGCAACGCCGTTTTCAAAAGCCTCCGTTTTCATACAACGCAGCGTTTTAAAAAATCTCTGTTTTCAAAACTCTCCAGTCTTAAAGTGTTTATGCAAGAAAATGTCACCCCAGCGTTTTATGATTGCATTTGAAAGAACACTTAAAATGACAAAGTAACATCTTTCTTAGAATTTCTTTTCCTTGCTTCATTCTGGAGATATTCAGGTTTGTTTGATATGCAAATATCCTATTTGTGACATCACACTGCATAATGACTTTTTGAAAGAGCATCAATTTTAGGATGGCACAAATATTTTACACACAACTACGCAAGTTTAGTGACCAGTTTATGAACACGTACATGTAAGTGGAAAATTGTTAAGTACTTCCATAAGTACTCTTGAAGAAAATCATAGGTTTCTAAAAAGTCATTATGTAGTGTGTGATGTCACAAGTAGGACATTTGCACATCAAACAAACCTGAATATCTCAAGAATGAAGCATGGAAACAAAATTCTACGAAATATGTTACTTTGTCGCTTGAAGTGTTCTTTCAAATGCAATCATAAAAAACTGGGGTGAAATTTTGTTGCATAAACGCTGTAAATGCGTTTCCGAAAGTCTCCGTTTTTGGTGAAAACGTTGACTCGGCGTTTACGTGTGAACGGACGCCGAAAACGAATAAAAATGTCTCTGCTTTCGCGTGAAATCGCACACGTGTGGACGGGGCCTTAGGGTGTGTTTTTGTGCTTTTCATCAGTCGTTCTAACTTGTTTTCAAACAATTTAATTTTAAGGGCAGCCTGGAAGTCAGCGAACAACGGACAAAGAAGCTAAGACACTTGCATCGCAGATTAGTTTTAAGGTAAAAGTTTTTTTACTTATTTATTTTGTGGGAAGATGGATCCCATGTCCCAAGCCGTTTTACCAAATAAAGGAAATATTAAAGTGCTTATGTCACAAAAAAATTTTTTTGACTTTTGAGTAGAGGACAAAAAGTTAGTTAATAGGTTCTTTAACATTTTTCGGTTTTCTCTTTTCATTCGCGAGATATGCGGCTCTAAACCTTGAAAAATTGGCTTTTAGCAAAAAATTGTCGCGCCCGAGAAAAAAATAGGTACGCAATACGTACATGTGACTACCGCTATTAAGCACAGAGAGATGTAGCCTTAAGAAGCAATGCATGAAAATGTGTGAAAAGCACACAGAAAACACAAACAAATGAGTTATTTTAAATCACTTTATACATGTGTTCCTAATTTGAACATGGCACATACTATACATACATCTTTACTGGCTGTTTCCATATATTAATATATGGCATAGCATGTATTAGCATTATAACATGCCCCAAAGTGATCTTGTAAAATTCAATTTTTTGTATGAAGCCTGGATTGCTACTCTATTGGTGCTTTGAACAACCCAATTAACTTTTATCCACTGAACAACACTATCACATACATAACTACATGTATTCAGTGGATAAAATTTTATATTAGGTTGTTCAAAGCATGATTAGTGCTGTTCTTTATCTCGGATTTGTACAACTCACCCTAGACCATATAGATTATTTTTGTGGAAACACCACGTAAAATATTTATTTGCTGAGCTTTTGGCCTGTTGACTCAGGTCTAAGCTCAGCAAATAAATATTTTACTTGGTGTTTCCACAAAAATAATCCATATTACATTATCGCCATGAAAATCTTCAAAGAATTAATCACCCCCAGATTATCAACATTTTACCTGTCATACATATGCTGTCAGTGGCATTCAAGTGTTATGTATATCACTAATATTTTGTGATTCTGCTAGTATTTTGAATAACAGATATATTTCTTCATTTCAAGGCTTTCAATATATTCAAGGCTTTAAGTTTCCCAACAGCTCACAATAGCTTTTCAACAATTTATCAAAATGTACAACTGAGTGACACTTAGACATCAGATTATTAGATTTTAGTACTTTCACAAGAGTCAGATTTTTGGTGTATCTACTTCACAAGAGTCAGACTTTTGGTGAATCGACATCAGATTTTAGTACTTTCACAAGAGTCAGACTTTTGGTGTATCTTCTATTCTGTGGTCAGACCACTGTAGCAGCTCTCGTGTGCACAACGACAGTGTATTGAACAACACCTAAATCAAGTAAACAAAGCAGGTTTTGTAATGTCGATATAACAGCCAAGATATTTTGTCAGCATAAATTTCTTATATACATGTATATTTAACAAATAAAACATAAAGCTCCGTGCATATGTACTCTTATAAAGGCACGTTTGACGTCATTTGAACACGAAAGAAGTTGAGTAGAGGCACGAGGCGATAGCCGAGTGCCTTTACACTTCTTTCGTGTTCAAATCACGTCAAATGTACCTTTATAAGAGTACATATGCACAGGAGCGATATGTTTTATTTGTTTTAAAAAATAAGAAGAGGAAAAATCAAACTAAAAGCGAGGTAGTTTAGGAATTTGGCGGGCTTTTCCGGCCTGCTGACGCCATTTTACGCCATTCTACGTCATTCATGATCTATGTTCTCTTATAAATGCACGGAGCCTAGCCAATCAGAGCGTACGTAGAGGGCACCTTATTTTATAAAGTGTAAATACAGGGCACTGTGATTATGATGATATATACCTCTCCAAATCATTAATAATTTATAAACCAAACACATAGGAAAATCATAAGCGGGACAAAGGTTTGACATGTGATAAACACTTGGATAGATTAAGCCAACTCTTACCTCAAACTTATCTTAAAATACTGATTTATTTGACAACTGATTCATTTCCTGATTTGTTTGATCATGAAACACTCGAAAGTTGTGTTTGATGTAATATTAATTAAACACTTAGCGGCTAGCTCGAAGTTGGTTAAAACAAACTTCTCAATATAATATAGTGAGCACAACACACACAATTCAACCAAAATTAAACTTAAACCTCAAAAAGCGATTTTATCATTATAAATAATTTCTATCAAAGACTTTGGTGTATATTGACAATTTCTTCGATAAAAGAAGAAGAGCTTTGAAACAAGACACAGTTGAAGGTCCAAATTCTAGCGAACTTTATAAGTTGAATATTTCTAGTACTGCTATATGAGTACCGACCAAGTATAAGATAAACAACGTCACAGTTTTGAAACTACATGTATTTCTTACCTTGTATATTAAAGCTGATCAATGACAGATACCGTTCCAAGAAGAAAAGATTTGCAAAGTAATAATTGACACTTTTCACAAATCAAAACTGTCCAAAATGCAAAGACGAGATTCACTTTAGTTTATTCCCCACGAAAACAACTCGAGTACTTCTCGAATACCTGGCGATCAGTGGCGATCTTCTCGACTATATGGCGATCGTGCCGAATATCCGACGATAGCTGTCGAGTGTGACGTAAGTGAGATCCAAGACATTCAAGCACTCAAGCAAGATTTCGCTGACATTATGGCTGCCGCTGACCTGTCAGCGGTAGTCACAAAAACGGAAAAGGGTCTGGGGCGACAGCCGTGTGACGTAGCTTAAGGGACGGAGGTTCGAATTCACATGTGAAGGAGTACTAAAAAGTTATTGTTAAAATTAATAAGTCCCTTAAGCTACGTCACACCACGCTCGTCCCAGACTCTTGTTGATACGCGACATTTTCACGAAAATTGCTGTTTAGAGCCGCATATCTCGCGAATGAAAAGAGAAAACCGAGAAATGTTAAAGAACCTATTAACTAACTTTTTGTCCTCTACTCAAAAGTTAAAAAAAATAATTTTGTGACATAAGCACTTTAAACGTGAAGCTACAGACTAATGCTGCGACAAAGTATTGTAAGTAAATAGATAAAGCGTGAGCGGCCGATCTGTATGGGGGTTTACAAGGCGAGCCGAAGTAAATCCCCATACAGATCGGACACGAGGTATTTCCCCATACAGATCGGATGCGAATATCGTACTTGCAAAATGAAACAATAGAATGAAGCTAATTAGTATTCATAACTTTTGATAAAGATCACCAAGAAGGCTAATTAGTATTCTTAACTTTTGATACAAATCACTTTGTCCAAAAGATGATCTTTATTGGATTTACAGACGTAGACATGTGACTTGAATGCTACGTTTTGATTGCTTCTTAACCTCATTAATTATTCACGAATTTCACGAATACTATTTAAGAAATAGAAAACATTTTCCGTGTTTCTGTTTAATAATTTGACAACGAGCCCGTGTTCTCGGCTTCGCCTCGTTGACTATTCGCCATAGAAAACGAGAGCGAGATAAATTTACCAACAAAAGTTAAATAAATTCCAGTGATGGATCCAGCTTAATCTGTTAGGGGGGAGGGGTTGTGCTGAGCGAGCGAAGTGAGATCAGGCCTGCGGCGTAACCGAGGCAGGGTGGAGCGCCGCTGAGGGAGCTACGGCAGGGGTCTGGGGACACAGCCCCCGACAGGGTCCTGGGGCCGAGCTGGTGGTGGGGCTGGGGGGTAGGGGGGCAAAGCCCGCCAGAAAATATTCTTTATACCTATTAATACCTATGAATCATATGATAGCTAATATATGAATCATATATCTATGAATCATATAATAGCATGAAGTTTACACGGACAATGAATGAATGCGTCCTTTAATGTACTTGGATTTGACAAGGCAATTGGCACCCCCCTGCACCCCTTGGCCAAGGCCAGGGGTGCGCACACCCCCCGCACCCCCATGTAAATCCATCACTGATAAATTATCGGGCATAACGTATTCTTTGAGGCTCGTTTAACACATTTTTAACTACCAACGACCAACGTTTAATAGTAATTTGGTCTCGCATGGTAGTGATGGAAAAGTAAAGTTTTCTTGCATCATTTAGCATGGGTTTTCATGTACAATATTGAAACAATATATTTCCACTCATTTGATATGTAAAAATGACAAAAAGTTGAAAGAAACATTCATTTTAAAATGTAGTTTACATCACGAAATCTTATCAACAGCAAACGTAATTTTGAAATGTGTTTTGTTTCTTATCATCGGTCTTACCATTAATATTTCCATTCTAACTATTTTGTAGCCGTTTTTGTTTTCTGTAGAACTTATTGTTTCGCCTAAATGTTCAATTTTTTTCTGTCATTTACCCACTCCATTATAACTTCGGCGCGATTGTTGCTTAATAGAAAAACCACTGGCTCTAATGATCATTGCTCGTGACATACTACGCATTTTGTGATTGATCAATTTCGTTAAAAGAAGGCTTTTCATTGGCTTATCGCCAGAGGTTTCTATCAGCGGATAGTAACTCCTGCGATAGCCAATGTAATTGAAGGATTTGTGATAGAAACTTGTAAATTTATACCAAAGAGTTATAGAAACACGAGGGGAAGTTTGGGAGGAAGAGATTACAGTGGGAACACGAGCCTGTTTGGCCAGTGTTTCTACACTATTTAGAGTTGCTCCAAACTTCCACAAGTGTTTTTATAACAATATAGGAACACGGATAATGTTTTCTATTTTCTTTATAAAATAACCCTCAAAAATAGATTAAACGTTAAAATTAATCTAAATAAAAAGGGTATTCTCATTACTGTCCATGGATGGCGTATTGAATGGTGTTTGATGGCGTAGTGGATGGCGTATAAGGTGTTTCTGTACAAATTTTAATTAGAGTGATGACGTATTGGATGGCGTAATCTATTCATGTTTTCCATGTTTTTTCAATATGTTATTTTATAAATTGCTGTAAAAGCACACAAGCTCTTGACATGTTTAATTTTTAGCTTAACAGTAAATTATTTTTTTAAATTTATCTGGAGTGTGGGTATATTCGTTAACTCGTTAAAAACAGGAAACGTTTGAAATGAATACTCATCAAATTTATATTTTCACGATCAGCAATTATTTGTCTTTTTTGACTAGAAATTTGAGATACATACCATTAAAATTCGCCGCGCACTAGTCAATTTCCCAAAAGCACCTAATGTAACCTTAAACATTATTTTATAGGCAACATAAACAGCTCTCGCAGGCAACATAAACAGCTCTCACAGGCAACATAAACAGCTCTCGCAGGCAACATAAACAACTCTCGCAGGCATCATAAACAGCTCTCGCAGGCAACATAAACAGCTCTCGCAGGCAACATAAACAGCTCTCGCAGGCATACAGCTCTCGCAGGCAACATAAACAGCTCTCGCAGGCAACATAAACAACTCTCGCAGGCAACATAAACAGCTCTCGCAGGCAACATAAACAACTCTCGCAGGCAACATAAACAGCTCTCGCAGGCAACAGCTCTCGTGTGCCCCATAAACAACTCTCGCGCGGGCCACATAAACAGCTCTCGCAGGCAACATAAGCAGCTCTCGCGTGCCCCACAAACAACTCTCGCGCGGACCAGATAAACAGCTCTTGCGGGGCACAGAACCACTCTCGTGGGTAACGTAAACAGCTCTCGCGGGGCACATAAGGTTGCGTACCCCTTGTTTACGTAGATTGACTGACTGATACTTCTATACTCCAAGGGCGAAAATGAGAAAAGAGCTGAAAAGTTTACCGATACTCCTGATGGTGTGACGTCGCATTCTAATTCCACTTTAAGCGATGGTTCAGTTAACATCCCAAATGGTCACGCTCTTAGAGCGTCGTCATCCCTTGAAACATCTGACACGAAAACGGACACGACATCAAGTACCTCCGATTCAACCGCTGGACAAAGTACGGGGCCTTCTGTCAGAAAGCGAGCCTCGAGACGCTCGTTGGTCAGAAACAGCAGTCAAAGTGGCCAAAACAGCCAACTACAAACGACAACTAACTCGTCGGGGTATTTTTCGACGTTATTAATTGTGATTCTCACTTCTTGCTTACTTCTACTGCTATTGAGAAGGATTTATAAGCAATATTATCAAGAATGAGCTAGTGTTACCGTATATTTAACAATTATTCACCGAAGTGGAGGTGAATATCTACACTATTCACCGACACTGAGGTGAATAATTGTTTTAGCATATACCTCATAAATGAAATAACAAGTTTAACATTCTTATATTTTCGGTATTTTCATTTTTATAACTTTTGAATATGTCAATGGCTAGAAAAACGTTCTTATATTTTTCGGTATTTTCATACAAGACATGACCTCTAGCAACTTGGCGTACCCAATATTTGTCGACAAAACAGTTTTTACAACTTTTGGATATGTCAGTGGCTAGAAAATTGTGAAGAAACATACCTGTGGACACTTTTCTACTTAATTTTGTTGGTTTTTCTCGTTATTCTACTACATCAGCCTTGTTTATCAACAAAATCTCCTGCTTCGGTCAAACAAAACAAAACAAAACTGGCCGCCATTTTGTTTTGCCCGCAGGTGAATAGTGCATGATATCCCGAGCTAGAGAAAACTAATCAGATTGCGTGTAAAGCACTGTTCGAGGTATATGCTAAACCTAATTAGTAATTATTATATAGAGGGAGTGTTTTACTAAGAAATATGCAGTGACATATTTTCCGTATCCTCACTAGTGAAGGTATCAATCATGTAACTAAACATTTTCCCGCATTTTGCACTGAGTCTATATAATAAAAAGAAAATTACACGGTGGTTTGAAGATATGAATTTTATCTTCTCGTGGTAAAAACAACATTTCACTCATTCGCTACGCTCATTCGTAAAATATTGTTTTCACCACTCGAAGATAAAATCCATATCTTCGCACCACCGTGTAATATCCTCTATTTATCTTCAGCTAGGGAGTGTAAGAATGTGGAGAAAAGGTGTTTATATGGGGAAATATTTATCCATAGATAATGGTAGGGGAACTGGATAGGAAACTTACGAAACCGGAAACGATTCTTGCACAACTTGCTATGGTAATTAATAAGGCTTTATTTAACGAGGCTAACATACATTACTGGTAGCCCAGTATAATTTTCATTATGGGCCTCTAATAATCTATCTATAACTAACAAAATACATGCCAATAACATGTAAACTAATATGTTTTCTTAATGTCAAAATGTTCTAAATTAGCATTCTGCTGTAAAAACTTCTGCTCTACTTTATTCATGAACTGTTTGTGCGACACACTGTTCCGGGTTGAGGCCTCAATGTTGTTCCAGAGGCGAACAGCACTAACGCGAAACATCCTGGAACCTGATACTTTCTTATAAGTAGGCATTACAATATTCTTCTTAGTTGAAGCTCTTGTTCTATAACTATGAGAATCTTTAAGATAACGTATGTATGGAACAAAATAATCAAGTAATTGTACACTTATAAGCGGCTAATGCATCTAACGGGTGGTCCCACATGGCTAACATCAGACACTGCTGAACTTAAGTGATATAACACTATTGTTTAATTTCATACATTACCATAGCAAGTTGTGCAAACATCGTTTCCGGTTTCGTAACATCGTTTCAAGTTTCCTATCCAGTTCCCCTTCGATTATCTTATGGTTTATCCCGCCGTACCAAGATTCCGGCTGCCAGTGCCGTTTTCTAGCCTGCATGGGCGAGTTACCCACCGAACTGTCAAAATGTGGAAAAAATCCCACGACGTCCACGGATACAAACATTTGCGTCTCCGCCCACAAAAGTTAACGGCCGTTGGCAATTACCCAAGACTTTTGAAAATACATTTAGTAAACAAAGGTAATGAGTATCTACTAAAATATTCTGAACGCTGGCTCAACCGCAAGAAAATTACTGACAAACACGTAGGATGCGTAGATAGTCAACAGTTATGTTTTGAAACCTGTGATAGGCATGGGTATATATTAATCATCACCCTTTACAAAATATATTTCCATGATTCGGGCGTAATTCCAACGGCCGCTTTGCGTTTGTTGGTTGGGGACGCAAATGTTTGTAGGCGTAAATGTCGTGTGATTTTTTCCACGTTTCGACAGTTCGGTAACATTCGGTAACACTACGGTGGCAAAAATTCTACCGACAAGTAACTCGGCTGGTCGGCTAACTCGCCTAACAGGCCAGGCCCTTAGGACGGGTTATCCCGGAGGGTAGGGTTATCGCTATCTCCCAAAATGTCTCGATGTTACTTCATTTCTACAGTATATTTAGGTAAATCGTGTACATGGGACTGAGATAACTCGGGGGATAGAGATAACCCGGTCTGAGCACTAGTGCAACTCAAGGGACAGAGTTATCCGGCCTCTATATCGGTAGGGTCAACTTTTGTATAATTACGCATGCGTACATCAACGTAGTTGTATTGTTATCAGGTGTAACTCGGGTGAAGTGTTCACACGAGGCTAGAGTTATCTCTGAGGCCAGAAATAACTTGATATAGCTGCGTTTTATCATGTGAAACAGAGTTAACTTTGATCCTGGCCTCCCATATAACTCGGTCTCATGTGAACAGGTCCTTATAGTCAAAGGGCATATATGTCGCGCTGTTTTAAGCTTCAATTGACCGTACCGAAAAAGATTGCGACTTGTACATTTAACCACAATCCTTTGCGTGCAGTAACCATTGTTTCTTGCAGAATTATTGGAAGATATGGTTTTAAAACAATCAACTTGGGTAGGAATGAAGTTCTTGCTTACTTAAAGTGTATATGAAACGAAAATTAAGTTTGTCTTATTTGAAAGAACTCTTAAAATAATGGGGAATATCAATTTAGAGATTTTTCATATTTAACTTAGTTCTTGAGATATTTAGACTTATCTGATAATCAAATGAGATAACTTATGGTTCGTTTTTTTCTAATTAACATATTCGAAAATCGTGAATATTTTGAAGATTATTGATCAAAATCACTTGTAACTTGTCTTCCATGTTTAGTTGCATGAACTGTAGCACTATGTAAAGTTTCAAGTGATTTTGTTCAATAATCTTAAAAATATTCGCGATTTTCGAGTATGTTAATTAGTGAAAAAACGAACCATAAGTTATCTCATTTGAATATCACATAAGTTTAAATATCTCAAGAACTAAGTAAAATATGAAAAAGCTGTAAGTTGATATTCCCCATTATTTTAAGAGTTCTTTCAAATAAGACAAACTTAATTTTCGTTTCATATACACTTTAATCCATCTTAGCATGATGAACAATGTTTGGTTTTTATTTGAGCTGATTGAGGTCGCAAAGCATTGTGGTTAAATGTACCTCGGCCATCTTTTCCGTACTTGTCTTATGTTGAAATTCTCTGCTTCAAACTTCAAAAGTAAAGCTGTACATTAATTCGATTATGAAATACGAGTCACCTAACAAATATGGAAGATTTCTGAACATTTAAAACCAAGTTTTTACACAAATTGATCTAAACTTGATTGCTACCAGGCCAACAGAAATCCAGATGCCACATTATTTTCAATCCTTTTCAATCTTGTTTCAATTTTGACCCTCCCATCTTCTGTGTTGGTTTCTAGTAGCTTTTTTCAACTTATTTCTTCAGTTTAAACTGAGGAAAAGTTATTCCGAATTACGTGTAAACAATCAAGTTTCGATTGATGAAACACAACTTTAGTCCGTATTTCCTCTATTATGCCCTCGGCCTGGAGGCTTATTAATTTTGGACCACCAAGAGAGGGGGCTTATTAGAGGGAGGGGACTTAAAAGAGGGAGGTGGCTTATTAAATTTTCCAAATTTCTAAAACCATAGACCTTATTCAAAAATGGCCGCCGAATTAGAATTCTTTTATGTGCATATAAATTAACCTTATTACCTCGTTTTAAAGTAAAAATTCTTTTAAATTTCACACATGGAAACGAGTTCGTAAGGGCTAATTTATATGTATATCAAAGAATTTTAATTCGGCGGTCATTTTTGAATAAGGTCTATCTGTAACCGATTTTCTGTTAATGGAGCTATTTATTTAGGGACATATTCTGCGTGCGCAAAGGAAAAGGGTCTAATTAAAATTCTCAAGAACGAACTTGACAAAAAAAAAAAGAAAAACTTAAACATATGTACATGTGTGTCTCAGACATTGTAACAAAAAAAAAGATGTACCAGAGGAATGATAAATAAAAGTAAAATATTTAACAATTATTTTTCACGGCTTGTCATGTTGTGGGAAGGCTTAATAGAGGAGGAGCTTATTTTTATATTTCACTGAATGAGGGGGGACTTATTAGAAGGGGGGCTTAATAGAGGAAATACGGTAAGTCATCAGGTTAAGGTGGCTCCCTATAGTTTCAATAAATACGCGCTATTTCATACGCTCATCTAATGTTATTCACAAGTTTAAAAATTTGTTAGATAATACTAAATAGACCTTACTATAGCAGAACTATCGCAGATATAAAATATCTATCAAAAAGTTCTATTATTTGCTGTTACCATGGTAACAATGACGTTGGAACTTTGGTATATTTTCAAATATTCCATAATTGAAGCGGCATGTCTTCAGTTTGCTTCGGTGAAATATTTTAAAAATTGCTGAGATGATAGATACTGGTGTGGAGAATATACATGCACAAAATCAGAGAGTTGTATGGACAGATTTCTCGCTATAAAAATTATCGATTTAAAAAAGTTCTGTCTTATGAAAATGTTTAAAAATTATATATACTTTAGAACTTTTTATAAACTACTTATTTAGAAAATTTTAGCAAAATTCACCGAAGAAAACGTCTACAAGTCTAACATCTATGGCGACGCGCTCTTAGAATTTCGAATCGACAAGATCGCTATTTACGCATGCGCAGCGATACTATTTCTAGTCACCAGTCCCCTATTGAAATTTCCGTAGAATCATAATTTTTATGATTTATCATTTAGTCTGATGATTAGTTAAGAAGCATTCACTGAAAATTTCAAGAGAATCTGGTGTAACAAAATCAACTCTGCCGTTTGCCGGAGCTCCTGGACGCGAAGCTTAATCTCTCCAAGAAGGAACAGAACAGGGTTGAAAGCTAGTCCAATACGTCGCGACTTACTAGAAATTGACCGTTTATACGGGAGTGTTCACGACTTAAAGCCTGGTTTCCATATAATTGCCACGATCGCTCAAGAATTAGCTCGGCGATCGCAACGATGAACAATCATGTCGCTGTTTCCATATAGATCGCTAAGGCGGCCATGGTTGATCGCGGCCACTGCATGTTTTAATGGTTCGCTGGGATGCATACTAATCGTCAAGATCGCTGAGATTGCAAAATCACTGTTACCATATAAAACGCAACGATCGCCACGATAGAACATTTTCTATCTCCGCGATCGTTTCGTCAGTGGTTTCCATATGATCGCTGCGATCGCCAAGTTCATTTTTGAGCGATCGTGGCGTTTTTATGGAAACCAGGCTGAAATAGGACGCGTCTTAATTAAGTCGCGACTTATTTTCTCCCGTTTTGAATGGACCTATTGAGTCCGTACAAGCAAACTGTGAGAAGCAGGCAAAGTATTTTACTCGTACCGAACACCGCTGCCAAACGTTTGCGCATGCTTGAATTCGCTGATAGCCGTGGCGACAACAACCAGACAGCGAAGACTAAGTAAGATCGACTATAATTCATTTGTTTTAAAAAAAGGGTAATGAAAATTACGAAGTCATGCACAAACTACCTACCTTATCGTTTTGGTAGCATGCTTGTAATTTTAACTTTTGTGTGGGACTCGGATCAGTCCAAATATTTCAGTGTTTTCCCGCTCTTTTTTTGAGGTGAGAGCTCGAACGTCGCGCATGCGCAAAACGTTCGGCAGCGGTGTTCTCGTACCGAGTCTTTGGTCTATATATCTAGCTAGCGTGTCGAACTCACCAGGAAATTTTCTAAATGTGTCGAACAACTCCAGCTCAATCTCGTGCCCAATCTCGTGCCCAATCCCAGAGCCTACACCGAGAAGTGTTTTGATTAATTGCATGGCTAGCTAAAGGCGGCTTCTTTTCAAGTGCATGCGTTGAGATTTTTCTGTTTCCGGTGATGGATTGTGGATACGAGATTGGTCTTTGCTAGGACGTTCTCTCGTCCTCTCTCCCCATTGCATCTTCTGAAACACGCCCTGGGGGCAGGTTGACGCTAATCCTATACATGCGTCAGTTGTGGACGTATTAGCCATTACTCATGAGAACGTTTTCAGCTGGTGGGAAAATTGCATGAAAATTGCGACGTGGACGTTTCACAACACAGCTAGAAAGTTGTAAAAACTACAAGGAATATCAGAGAAATAAATAGAATTTGACATATTATAAAGATGTCCTCCTACTAGCCGTTAGACTCCGTTTGTATCAATAAACAGCTTAAGGATCAAATAAATACTCGAAACGGTATCCAGCGGGACAGAGCATTTATATGGCGAAAATTGTCCCTCAAACCGGGATCCCGATTAGGCGGGACGGGACAAAGACGTCCCGAAAAACACATTCTTCTAGAAACGAAATAAGATAAATAAAGGAAAATTGATATAAAGTAGCGATGCGATATCCTGCTTAATTAACGTCCCGTCCCGGCATGCAAACGCCCGCCTTCCATGTAAACAGCCCTTATTTAATAGACTGCGAGCCGTCCCTCTATTAACGTCGGCAAACGTCCCGCCTTCCATAAACAGCCCCTTATTTAAAGACATGAACTGATTACCACGTAATTTACGTATTTGATTCCTAGCTATGAATTTTTATTTGTGTTGGGGTCAGGCCTACACAAATTACCTGGGTTATATGCTGGATATGAATTTATAACTTCACTGGATTTTAAAAAGCCTTTGTGTTGATACAGTGCGACTTTTGATGCGATATATAAATATCTGTTGGATATCCCGCTTTATCCCTCATGTTCTCGACGTCCCATGTGTTCCTATGACAACATGACTGGTTGTCATCATGCATCGGAATTCTATTAAAATGGCGGCCAAAATGACTGATTTCTCCAAATCAAGAGGAAATACGAAACGAAACGTTGAGCCAATGTACACGAGAAGCAAGTACATAACAATGTCTAACGGTATCTCTGGCTACAACACTAAAAGTTCTTTGCCCAGCCCATGGAAATCAAGCCAGGACGAAAGAACCGATGACAAGGTACAGTACATAAAAAGTTTGTAGTTTGAAGTTTGTTTTCGTTTGTGTCAATGAGATACCAGGCGGGATACATAATTTAAATATAAATATCAGAGCCGAGCAGAAAACCTTGAGACATGGCATAATACAGAACATTTTATTGGTTAACTAACATGTTGCATCTTGCAACATGAGAACGATTTAATACAGTAATTTTATAGTTATTACAATGGGTTTATTTCATGTGTATGTATATGTATATGTATATATATTTATTATATAGATGGGAGTGTTTTACTAAGAAATATGCAGTGACATATTTTCGATATCCTCACTAGTGAAGATATCGATCACGTGATTAAACATTTTCCCACCTTTTGCATTGAATCTATATAATAAAAAGAAAATTACACACTGGCTTGAAGATATGAATTTTATCTTCTCGTGGTTAAAACGATATTTTACTCATTCGCTACGCTCATTCATAAAATATTGTTTTCACCACTCAAGGATAAAATCCATATCTTCGCACCACCTTGTAGTATCCTCTCTCTCTCTCTCTCTCTCTCTCTCTCTCTCTCTCTCTCTCTCTCTCTCTCTCTCTCTCTCTCTCTCTCTCTCTATATATATATATATATATATATATATATGTATATATTCGGCAAATATCCAGCACTATTCACATCCACTTCGGTATGAATATATATATATATATATATATATATATATATATATATATATATATATATATATATACAATTGCATTAAAAACTGTCCAAATAACACTAAAAATGAGTACAAATATACAGCGAATTTGGATAGTTATTTGGATTGTAGAAAACCGGTTTGACAGATTTTGTTAGCCAGTGAAATTTACACATGGGAGACTACTTCATGTATGCTTATTATTTTGTCTTGGTGCAAGTCACACTACTTCTCTGGCCTTTTTAGAGTTTTCTTTTTCCATAAAAATTTGTTGATCAGAGCAGTTGTATAATAAATCTCTTATTAGATGTTTTGGTGTGTAGTATCGCTGTATATTTTTACTTGTTGTTTGTATTGTGTGGTTCCAGAAAATATCCATACCCCCCGACGGAAGACATTTTGGTTTACACCCCCCCCCTCCGGAATTTCCATTCCAGGGGGGTCTTTGGTGACCCCCAACCCCCCAGGAATTTCCAGTATTTTTAAACATGGACCCCTCCCCCCCCTAGGAAATTCCAAAGGTTTCACTCTTAAGAAAACGAAGACTCAGGCTACGTTTACACGGCACCGGACGAATTCGAGACCGGCCTTGAGAATTCGTCCTATTTCGCCGTGTAAACAGGTGGAACCGTACGAATTTGAGACCGGTCTCGAATTCGTCCGGTACCTTGTAAACGGGGCCTCAGACCCCGTTTACACGGTATCGGATGAGTTTTTGACCGGTCAAAAATTTGTACGGTTCCGCCTGTTTACACGGAAGAAAAAGTCGTAACCGGTCTCGAATTCGTCCGGTTCTGCCTGTTTACACGGTGAAATAGGACGAATTCAAGACCGGTCTCGAATTCGTCCGGTACCGTGTAAACGTAGCTTCAGTTAAGCAAAATGTACGATAACATTTTATTATTAAGCTTAAGAGTACAGTAAATTATAAACTCGATCTTCATAAATTTTAAAGAACGCACACTTTGTTATTACATGTATAATTCTTTACTTTTCACATCTTCACCATCTGGTTTGAATTGTTCTATGTTGTTCATGAATAAAAATGTGTGTTTCAAAGTTTCAACTGAGTGTTCCACGTTTTCTAAATTGAATTCGCTTATTTGACAACACGGACATCAGTTGACTGCGAGTGGACTGGATTAAAAACGGCGTTTGTGGCCATTTGTAGCGATCATCAACACAGTGCCAATTGCCAAAACGTGAGGTATTTGAAGTCTGTGACTTGCCTAACACCGCTAAAATAAGGTACGCTAGCTTTTGGCTGACGTCCGTGTTGTCAAAAACGTCGCTTATTTATGTTGGGCGAATGATTCCATCCACAAGAGCCCCAGTTGCATCCAGACTGTAAACTGATCGATCCATAAAATAAAAAATGTAAATAGCATCATTTTCCTCGTCAAAGCGTTGAATTTCTCCTTTATACCAGCCAGGTTTCCAGTTAGTCCCCTCCAGATCTTTTTCTTGTGGTTGTGATAATAAATCCCTCACAAATAAAAGGCACGCACGAGCTTACAAAGGCGATTTTTTCATAGTGATACGTTCGATGAGAACGAAAACGAGACACCGCTGGGAGTCTGGGGACGAGTTCCTGTCATGTCCGCCATTTTGACTAAGTCTTGCTTCGTTTCAAAGACACGTCAGTCTTCTGGGGATTAGCAAACTCTCACTAGCAAACTCAAAGCAAAAACAGAAATCTTAAAGCTTATGATGTTAACCTCATCTCAATGGACAGGAACTCTTCTTTTTTTCAAAACAGCGTGCATCATATTAAGTATTTAATACGTCGTGCTTTTCGTGTTCCTTCACCCCCTGGAAAAGGAGCTGCTCATGAACCCCCCTCACCCCTCGGAAATTTTAGCCTTTCAACCCCCCCCTCCCCCTCGGAATTTCCAGTGACCTTCCGTGGGGGGAGTATGGATATTTTCTGGAACCACACATTTTGACTCACCCTGTGGGCTTGTCATAATACGGCACAACTCGTAAAAATATACAGCGATACTACACACCAAAACATCTAATAAGATATATATATATATATATATATATATATATATATATATATATATATATATATATATAAATAAAACATCAAAAAAGGAATGATAAAATCTTTATTTTACGTTTCTGGCACTGCCCTTCATCAGAATATTCTGATGAAGGGCAGTGCCCGAAACGTAAAATAAAGATTTTATCATTCCTTATATATGTATAGGTTATCACATGAGGGACGAGGTGATATCAGTTTTATTACTTGAGGGACGATATTATTGTCACGAGTGAGCGCAGCAAACGAGGGACAATTACAATATCATCCTGAAAGCGATAAAACTGATATACCGAGTCACAAATGTGATAACCTATTTATCACATACTTGTTCCTGTATCATGTTTTAGGGCTTGCAACGCAGGGCAGTGGGATATATGACGGGACAGATACGGTACAGCTAGGGGTGCACCGGAACCAATATTTTAAGATCCAGCCGGAACCGGATCTGACTGGAACTGAAAAAGAAATCCGGCTGGAAGTTCCGGCCGGAACCGGGTTTGTTAAGCCATATATGGTTATATGCTATTTTATCAAGAGCCGGGGGGGGGGCAAAAGTTGGAATACAAATACATGTATTGAATAATGTTAACGTAATTGTGTAAAACATCTTCATGAAATGCTCATGTATTGGTATTAATGATTTAATGGTATACAAATATATCCTTGTATAGTGTATTATCTACACGGGAGAAAAGAGCCTGGGAACGAGGTTGTAACTAGAGTATATCAGCATATATAAAATCACTTGTTTTCATTTTATTTTGTATGTTTCACACCAATTTTCAACCTTTCATTTGCATGGCTAGTATGAAATGATTAAATTATCAGTATGTGCTTGTTATATGAAGTACTTTCCCTAACCCACCATTCTGAACCGCTGACCGTCTTTTGATGTGATAAAATATATTATTGATTATAAAATAAGGTGTCCTCTACGCACGCTCTGATTGGCTGGGCTCCGTGCATTTATAAGAGAACATAGATCATGAATGACGTAAAATGCCGTAGAATGGCGTCAGCTGGCTGGAAAAGCCCGCCAAATTCCTAAACTACCTCACTTTTAGTTTGATTTTTCCTCTTCTTATTTTATAAAACAAATGAATCATACCGCTCCTGTGCATATGTACTCTTATAAAGGTACATTTGACATCATTTGAACACGAAAGAAGTGTAAAGGCACTCGGCTATCGCCTTGTGCCTCTACTCAACTTCTTTCGTGTTCAAATGGCGTCAAACGTGCCTTTATAAGAGTACATATGCACGGAGCTTTATGTTTTATTTGTTAAATAAAATCTGTGAAAAAAGAAACGCTGTGTTATAAAAAAGACAAGAGTATTATTTTTTTTCAATGATTGCATGTTGTTTCTTGCTATTTATGTAAATTATACTTCACAGTTGTTGAAATGTGATCTGTTCAGTCTGTTTGATCGATGTTATTTAATAAATAAACTTGATATTCAATCTCTCTGAAAACGACAGAGTTCCGGTTCCGGCCATGCTTTTTTAATCAGTTTCGGCCAAAACCGGATCTCCGAAAAATCAGAGTTCCAGCTGGAACTACCCGGCCGGAACCGAGTTCCGGTGCACCCCAAGGTACAGCGAGACATATCGTTTTTATGTCCCGCTGTTATCACCCTGATAAAGGCACAAGTATGTGATAAATATATATATATATATATATATTGAGCATCTATAGGATCTTTGCAAGGATCAACAAGGAACCTTGCAAAGATTGTTAAGGATCCTCAAGGGCATTATTAAGGATCCTCAGGATCTTTATAAGGATCCTCAAAGATCCTTAAAGATCCTTCAGTATCCTTATAAAGATCCTTGGATTCTAATGGATCCAAAGGATCTATGCAAGGATCAACAAGGAACCTGGCAACAATTGTTAAGGATCCTCAAGGATTATGAAGGATCCTTAAGGGTCTTTACAATGATCCTCAAAGATCCTTAAAGATCCTTCAGGATCCTTAAAGATCCTTGCAAGATCCTTAAAGATCTTTGAGGTTGATGATCCTTGTGGTTCCTGGCACAGGTTCTTTAAGGATCCTTGCAAGGACCCTTGTAGGATCCTCAAGGATCCTAGCTTGCAAGGATAATTTTCACCAGAGATGAACCCTTCTCAGGTAGTCAGGTTGACAACAGCTGGTGATAAAAACAATATATCCCAGGACAGTGAGCCATACATGTATGTGTTTTTATTACCCTGCTGTCCTGATAAAATCACAAATGTGTGATAAACAGGTTATCACATTTGTGACTCAGTGATATCAGCAGAGGCTTAGCCAGTATCACAGAAGTGCCCATCCAGTGTGAACTTGTTTGTGCATCTGTTTGAACTTGACACCCATTCTGAGATGAAAATAACATAGTGACTGTAACGCCGCCTTTAAGGCCTGTTTATATGGAGGTGAGTTACCCGGCTAGCCAAGTTACTCAGCCAGGGGCGTAAGAACTGGGGGGAAAACGGGTCATGTGCCCCCCCCCCCCCCCCCAACTTTGTCATCAAGTGCCCTTTTTGCAACAGAAAAGTTCCCTTTTTATGATAAAACATGTGTTTCAAGTATCCTTTTGAAGTCTTACCCCCTAAACAAAGTGCCCTTTTGAAGCTGTGCCCCTCCAAGATCAACTTGCTTCCTACGCCACTGTACTCAGCACACATGGTAAGTTCCCAGTTGGTAGAACAAACACTGTTGTTTCCAGAGTGGGTATTTAAACACTTACCTGGGTAACTCGGCATAGCGTAATGAATTTTCTATTATATTGTTACTTCATGTCACTTTCGTTGATGAGAATCATCTCAAATTTGACAACTTTGCAGGTAACTCGCTTTCATATTAACAGAATGTAAAGTTTATCCTGGCAAACTGGGTAACTCAGCTGACCGAGTAACTAGCCTCCATATAAACAGGCCCTAAACTGACCGAACGACTGTTGTGATTTTTTTAAATTGGATAATTCCTTACTTTTAGTTATTTTTGGAACGTCGGGATCTAATTGGGCAATGGGTATGTCTTATTTACTTTCAAGTGTCAATTTGTCAGATTAAAAGCTTATTAGCTGAGTGTGAGGTGTATATATATGGGGAAGTATTTGCCTAAAGCTTTCCTACAGGCTCAGAACAACAAGAGAGAGAGTTCTGTGTGAAAAAAAAGAAACGAGGGTAAATACTTTCCCATACAGACCAAACAAATGAGGTTAATAATAAGGAATGTATTAGAGAGGTGACAAAAAGCTACAGCAGGTGCCAGTGAGTAAGGTTTACTAGTAAGGAAGGTTTGCCAGTGAGGAAGGTTTACTAGTGAGGAAGGTTTACTAGTAAGGAAGGTTTACTAGTAAGGAAGGTTTACTAGTGAGGAAGGTTTACTAGTGAGGAAGGTTTACTAGTGAGGAAGGTTTACTAGTGAGGAAAGTTTACTAGTGAGGAAGGTTTACTAGTAAGGAAGGTTTACTAGTGAGGAAGGTTTACTAATGAGGAAGGTTTACTAGTAAGGAAGGTTTACTAGTGAGGAAGGTTTACTAGTGAGGAAGGTTTACTAGTGAGGAAGGTTTACTAGTGAGGAAGGTTTACTAGTGAGGAAGGTTTACTAGTGAGGAAGGTTTACTAGTGAGGAAGGTTTACTAGTATAGTGAGGAAGGTTTACTAGTGAGGAAGGTTTACTAGTGAGGAAGGTTTACTAGTGAGGAAGGTTTACTAGTGAGGAAGGTTTACTAGTGAGGAAGGTTTACTAGTAAGGAAGGTTTACTAGTGAGGAAGGTTTACTAGTGAGGAAGGTTTACTAGTGAGGAAGGTTTACTAGTGAGGAAGGTTTACTAGTGAGGAAGGTTTACTAGTAAGGAAGGTTTGCTAGTAAGGAAGGTTTACTAGTGAGGAAGGTTTACTAATGAGGAAGGTTTACTAGTAAGGAAGGTTTGCTAGTGAGGAAGGTTTACTAGTGAGGAAGGTTTACTAGTGAGGAAGGTTTAATAGTGAGGACGGTTTACTAGTGAAGGTTTACTAGTGAGAAAGGTTTACAAGTGAGGAAGGTTTACTAGTGAGGAAGATTTACTAACGAGGAAGGTTTACTAGTGAGGAAGGTTTACTAGTGAGGAAGGTTTACTAGTGAGGAAGGTTTACTAGTGAGGAAGGTTTACTAGTGAGGAAGGTTTACTAGTGAGGAAGGTTTACTAGTGAGGAAGGTTTACTAGTGAGGAAGGTTTACTATAGTGAGGAAGGTTTACTAGTGAGGAAGGTTTACTAGTGAGGAAGGTTTACTAGTGAGGAAGGTTTACTAGTGAGGAAGGTTTACTAGTGAGGAAGGTTTACTAGTGAGGAAGGTTTACTAGTGAGGAAGGTTTACTAGTGAGGAAGGTTGACTAGTGAGGAAGGTTGACTAGTGAGGAAGGTTTACTAGTGAGGAAGGTTTGCTAGTAAGGAAGGTTTACTAGTGAGGACGGTTTACTAGTGAGGAAGGTTTACTAGTGAGGAAGGTTTACTAGTGAGGAAGGTTTACTAGTGAGGAAGGTTTACTAGTGAGGAAGGTTTACTAGTGAGGAAGATTTACTAGTTATATAGTGAGGAAGGTTTACTAGTGAGGAAGGTTTACTATAGTGAGGAAGGTTTACTATAGTGAGGAAGGTTTACTAGTGAGGAAGGTTTACTAGTGAGGAAGGTTTACTAGTGAGGAAGGTTTACTATAGTGAGGAAGGTTTACTAGTGAGGAAGGTTGACTAGTGAGGAAGGTTTACTAATGAGGAAGGTTTACTAGTGAGGAAGGTTTACTAGTGAGGAAGGTTTACTAGTGAGGAAGGTTTACTAGTGAGGAAGGTTTGCTAGTGAGGAAGGTTTACTAGTGAGGAAGGTTTACTAGTGAGGAAGGTTTACTAGTGAGGAAGGTTTACTATAGTGAGGAAGGTTTACTAGTGAGGAAGGTTTACTAGTGAGGAAGGTTTACTAGTGAGGAAGGTTTACTATAGTGAGGAAGGTTTACTAGTGAGGAAGGTTTACTAGTGAGGAAGGTTTACTAGTGAGGAAGGTTTACTATAGTGAGGAAGGTTTACTAGTGAGGAAGGTTTACTATAGTGAGGAAGGTTTACTATAGTGAGGAAGGTTTACTAGTGAGGAAGGTTTACTAGTGAGGAAGGTTTACTTGTGAGGAAGGTTTACTTGTGAGGAAGGTTTACTAGTGAGGAAGGTTTACTATAGTGAGGAAGGTTTACTAGTGAGGAAGGTTTATTGAGGAAGGTTTATTAGTGAGGAAGGTTTACTAGTTATATAGTGATGAAGGTTTACTATAGTGAGGAAAGTTTACTAGTGAGGAAGGTTTACTAGTGAGGAAGGTTTACTAGTAAGGAAGGTTTGCTAGTAAGGAAGGTTTACTAGTAAGGAGGGTTTACTAGTGAGGAAGGTTTACTAATGAGGAAGGTTTACTAATGAGGAAGGTTTACTAATGAGGAAGGTTTACTAGTGAGGAAGGTTTATTGAGGAAGGTTTGTTAGTGAGGAAGGTTTACTAGTTATATAGTGATGAAGGTTTACTATAGTGAGGAAGGTTTACTATAGTGAGGAAGGTTTACTAGTGAGGAAGGTTTACTAGTGAGGAAGGTTTACTTGTGAGGAAGGTTTACTTGTGAGGAAGGTTTACTAGTGAGGAAGGTTTACTATAGTGAGGAAGGTTTACTAGTGAGGAAGGTTTACTAGTGAGGAAGGTTTACTAGTGAGGAAGGTTTACTAGTGATGAAGGTTTACTAGTGAGGAAGGTTTACTAGTGAGGAAGGTTTACTAGTGAGGAAGGTTTACTAGTGAGGAAGGTTTACTGTGAGGAAGGTTTACTAATGAGGAAGGTTTACTAGTGAGGAAGGTTTATTGAGGAAGGTTTATTAGTGAGGAAGGTTTACTAGTTATATAGTGATGAAGGTTTACTATAGTGAGGAAGGTTTACTATAGTGAGGAAGGTTTACTATAGTGAGGAAGGTTTACTATAGTGAGGAAGGTTTACTAGTGAGGAAGGTTTACTAGTGAGGAAGGTTTACTATAGTAAGGAAGGTTTGCTAGTGAGGAAGGTTTACTAGTGAGGAAGGTTTACTAATGAGGAAGGTTTACTAATGAGGAAGGTTTACTAGTGAGGGAGGTTTACTAGTGAGGAAGGTTTACTAGTAAGGAAGGTTTGCTAGTAAGGAAGGTTTACTAGTGAGGAAGGTTTACTAATGAGGAAGGTTTACTAGTAAGGAAGGTTTACTATAGTGAGGAAGGTTTACTAGTGAGGAAGGTTTACTAGTGAGGAAGGTTTACTAGTAAGGAAGGTTTACTATAGTGAGGAAGGTTTACTAGTGAGGAAGGTTTACTAGTGAGGAAGGTTTACTAGTAAGGAAGGTTTACTATAGTGAGGAAGGTTTACTAGTGAGGAAGGTTTACTAGTGAGGAAGGTTTACTAGTGAGGAAGGTTTACTAGTGAGGAAGGTTTACTAGTGAGGAAGGTTTACTAGTGAGGAAGGTTTACTAGTAAGGAAGGTTTGCTAGTAAGGAAGGTTTACTAGTGAGGAAGGTTTACTAGTAAGGAAGGTTTACTGGTGAGGAAGGTTTACTAATGAGGAAGGTTTACTAGTGAGGAAGGTTTATTGAGGAAGGTTTATTAGTGAGGAAGGTTTACTAGTTATATAGTGATGAAGGTTTACTATAGTGAGGAAGGTTTACTATAGTGAGGAAGGTTTACTATAGTGAGGAAGGTTTACTAGTGAGGAAGGTTTACTAGTGAGGAAGGTTTACTAGTGAGGAAGGTTTTCTATAGTAAGGAAGGTTTGCTAGTGAGGAAGGTTTACTAGTGAAGAAGGTTTACTAATGAGGAAGGTTTACTAATGAGGAAGGTTTACTAGTGAGAGAGGTTTACTAATGAGGAAGGTTTACTAGTAAGGAAGGTTTGCTAGTAAGGAAGGTTTACTAGTGAGGAAGGTTTACTAATGAGGAAGGTTTACTAGTAAGGAAGGTTTACTATAGTGAGGAAGGTTTACTAGTGAGGAAGGTTTACTAGTGAGGAAGGTTTACTAGTAAGGAAGGTTTACTATAGTGAGGAAGGTTTACTAGTGAGGAAGGTTTACTAGTGAGGAAGGTTTACTAGTAAGGAAGGTTTACTATAGTGAGGAAGGTTTACTAGTGAGGAAGGTTTACTATAGTGAGGAAGGTTTACTATAGTGAGGAAGGTTTACTAGTGAGGAAGGTTTACTAGTGAGGAAGGTTTACTTGTGAGGAAGGTTTACTTGTGAGGAAGGTTTACTAGTGAGGAAGGTTTACTATAGTGAGGAAGGTTTACTAGTGAGGAAGGTTTATTGAGGAAGGTTTATTAGTGAGGAAGGTTTACTAGTTATATAGTGATGAAGGTTTACTATAGTGAGGAAGGTTTACTAGTGAGGAAGGTTTACTAGTGAGGAAGGTTTACTTGTGAGGAAGGTTTACTAGTGAGGAAGGTTTACTAGTAAGGAAGGTTTACTAGTGAGGAAGGTTTACTAATGAGGAAGGTTTACTAATGAGGAAGGTTTACTAATGAGGAAGGTTTACTAGTGAGGAAGGTTTATTGAGGAAGGTTTGTTAGTGAGGAAGGTTTACTAGTTATATAGTGATGAAGGTTTACTATAGTGAGGAAGGTTTACTATAGTGAGGAAGGTTTACTAGTGAGGAAGGTTTACTAGTGAGGAAGGTTTACTTGTGAGGAAGGTTTACTTGTGAGGAAGGTTTACTAGTGAGGAAGGTTTACTAGTGAGGAAGGTTTACTAGTGAGGAAGGTTTACTAGTGAGGAAGGTTTACTAGTGAGGAAGGTTTACTAGTGATGAAGGTTTACTAGTGAGGAAGGTTTACTAGTGAGGAAGGTTTACTAGTGAGGAAGGTTTACTAGTGAGGAAGGTTTACTAGTGAGGAAGGTTTACTAATGAGGAAGGTTTACTAGTGAGGAAGGTTTATTGAGGAAGGTTTATTAGTGAGGAAGGTTTACTAGTTATATAGTGATGAAGGTTTACTATAGTGAGGAAGGTTTACTATAGTGAGGAAGGTTTACTATAGTGAGGAAGGTTTACTATAGTGAGGAAGGTTTACTAGTGAGGAAGGTTTACTAGTGAGGAAGGTTTACTATAGTGAGGAAGGTTTACTAGTGAGGAAGGTTTACTAGTGAGGAAGGTTTACTAGTGAGGAAGGTTTACTAGTGAGGAAGGTTTACTAGTGAGGAAGGTTTACTAGTGAGGAAGGTTTACTAGTAAGGAAGGTTTGCTAGTAAAGAAGGTTTACTAGTGAGGAAGGTTTACTAATGAGGAAGGTTTACTAGTAAGGAAGGTTTACTATAGTGAGGAAGGTTTACTAGTGAGGAAGGTTTACTAGTGAGGAAGGTTTACTAGTAAGGAAGGTTTACTAAAGTGAGGAAGGTTTACTCGAGGTTTACTAGTGAGGAAGGTTTACTAGTAAGGAAGGTTTACTAGTGAGGAAGGTTTACTAGTGAGGAAGGTTTACTAGTAAGGAAGGTTTGCTAGTAAGGAAGGTTTATAAACCTTCCTTACTAGCAAACCTTCCTTACTAGTAAACCTAAGGAAGGTTTACTAGTGAGGAAGGTTTACTAATGAGGAAGGTTTACTAGTGAGGAAGGTTTACTAATGAGGAAGGTTTACTAGTGAGGAAGGTTTACTAGTGAGGAAGGTTTATTAGTGAGGAAGGTTTACTAGTTACATAGTGATGAAGGTTTACTATAGTGAGGAAGGTTTACTAGTGAGGAAGGTTTACTAGTGAGGAAGGTTTACTTAGTGAGGAAGGTTTACTAGTGAGGAAGGTTTACTAGTGAGGAAGGTTTACTAGTGAGGAAGGTTTACTAGTGAGGAAGGTTTACTAGTGAGGAAGGTTTACTAGTGAGGAAGGTTTACTAGTGAGGAAGGTTTACTAGTGAGGAAGGTTTACTAGTGAGGAAGGTTTACTAGTGAGGAAGGTTTGCTAGTGAGGAAGGTTTACTAGTGAGGAAGGTTTACTAGTGAGGAAGGTTTACTAGTGAGGAAGGTTTACTAGTGAGGAAGGTTTACTAATGAGGAAGGTTTACTAGTGAGGAAGGTTTACTAGTGAGGAAGGTTTACTAGTGAGGAAGGTTTACTAGTTATATAGTGAGGAAGGTTTACTATAGTGAGGAAGGTTTACTAGTGAGGAAGGTTTACTAGTGAGGAAGGTTTACTAGTGAGGAAGGTTTACTAGTGAGGAAGGTTTACTAGTGAGGAAGGTTTACTAGTGAGGAAGGTTTACTAGTGATGAAGGTTTACTAGTGAGGAAGGTTTACTAGTGAGGAAGGTTTACTAGTGAGGAAGGTTTACTAGTGAGGAAGGTTTACTAGTGAGGAAGGTTTACTAGTGAGGAAGGTTTACTAGTGAGGAAGGTTTATTAGTGAGGAAGGTTTACTAGTTATATAGTGATGAAGGTTTACTATAGTGAGGAAGGTTTACTAGTGAGGAAGGTTTACTAGTGAAGAAGGTTTACTTGTGAGGAAGGTTTACTAGTGAGGAAGGTTTACTAGTGAGGAAGGTTTACTAGTGAGGAAGGTTTACTAGTGAGGAAGGTTTACTAGTGAGGAAGGTTTACTAGTGAGGAAGGTTTACTAGGTGAGGAAGGTTTACTAGTGAGGAAGGTTTACTAATGAGGAAGGTTTACTAGTGAGGAAGGTTTATTGAGGATGGTTTATTAGTGAGGAAGGTTTACTAGTTATATAGTGATGAAGGTTTACTATAGTGAGGAAGGTTTACTAGTGAGGAAGGTTTACTAGTGAGGAAGGTTTACTAGTGAGGAAGGTTTACTAGTGAGGAAGGTTTACTTGTGAGGAAGGTTTACTAGTGAGGAAGGTTTACTAGTGAGGAAGGTTTACTAGTGAGGAAGGTTTACTAGTGAGGAAGGTTTACTAGTGGGGAAGGTTTATTAGTGAGTAACCAACCATCCAACCAACAAACGCGCAGCACTGCAGCGGCAGCAGTTAGAGAGTGCCGGTAAAATAGCGTTAGCTGCTGTGACCCGCGGTTAATTGATTGCGGCTAACTACTGTGTTAGGTTAGAACTTTAGTATTTGAAACGAATTCCTCGTAAAACTCGGTCAGGTCTGAATTGAAGCCTTGAATGACTTCTCAAAATCCAATTTGTATTCATATTGCAAGTCCAAGGACTTGAGAAAACAGTTCAAGTCCTCTGTCCAGTACTGGTATTTATTGAATTATTTGTGATAAATTATTATGAGAGAAAGTTGAATAAGAACCTTTCCCTAAGCTTTTAACTTCTGTTTATTGTGACACTTTGGTTTAATTGTCTGCAGTTTAACACATGGAACGACATCCAAAGAAAGAGATTTTTTGATTTTATCCTTGATCGTTCAGCGCATTCTCAACTCAAGTTTATCCTGGGTTGGTTTAAGAAACCTATCCGATCGCAGCAGGACTTTGTCACAGTACTACCTCGAGTTGTGTCTACTCATGTATTCTCGTATCTGGATCCGAGAAGCCTTTGCCGAGCGGCGCGTGTGTCGTGGCACTGGAAATGGCTGGTCGACCAAGACAAAATCTGGAGAAGTAAATGCTTGAAATTCGGATGGTACTTGCCATATAAACCAAGTGAGCTGGAAAATGGCGCATGGAAAAAGCATTATGTGATGTGTATTCAAACCCTAAGCATTGAATTGCCTAAAAAATCAGTGAGTAGTGATAATTTAAACTATATTGGGGAACTATATAGCTAGAGTGGGACGGACGGAGGGAGGGAGAGAGGGAGAGAGGGAGAGAGGGAGAGAGGGAGAGAGGGAGAGAGGGAGAGAGGGAGAGAGGGAATGAAGGAAGGAAGGAAGGAAGGAAGGAAGGAAGGAAGGAAGGAAGGAAGGAAGGAAGGAAGGAAGGAAGGAAGGAACGAACGAACGAACGAACGAACGAACGAACGAACGAACGAACGAACGAACGAACGAACGAACGAACGAATGAATGAATGAATGAATGAAGAAAGAAAGGAAGAAACGGTGGAAGGAAGGAGGGAGG
Source organism: Corallium rubrum (assembly GCA_964035015.1). Lineage (NCBI taxonomy): Eukaryota > Metazoa > Cnidaria > Anthozoa > Scleralcyonacea > Coralliidae > Corallium > Corallium rubrum. Next base: position 9,772,077 of record OZ036009.1, on the reverse strand, counting down.
ACGGACGGGATAGAGTGGGGCGGGGGGAGGGGGAGGAAGGGAGAGAAGGAGGATGGCTGGCTGGTTGAAGGGAAGGAAAGCAGGAAGAAAGAAGGGAGGGAAAGGAGGAAAGGGGGAATGAATGTACGTATGTTTGTTCCAATTAGTATTCAATCACTGTTATAAATGTGACGTAAAATTTTGTATCTATTTAGAAATTATTGTAGTTTACTTTTTCATGTTGTGTAGACACATTTGCAACAGGATATCTATCACGCTAATGTCAGGGGAAGACGCACTAACATAGGCGAAATTAGAAATATCCAGAAAGCGTACAAGAAATGGAAGAAAACTGTTCCGTTAATACATAAAGATGGTAAGCTTCCACTGTAAGAATATTACGTTTTAAGACCGAACCGTTGTCACAGGAAACGTTTCCCTGATTAGAACACTGTTCCATTTCTTGAAACAGGTTTCGGAAACTTTTTCGAAAATGTGTTTCAGAAACTTGTTTCAGTGTATGCCGGGCTTTACCGAAGAACCAAATTAAGGTTCTTCCAGTGTACTGGAAAATCTTCTATTATCTTCTTTTGTCAGAGCGCAGCATCTTGTCACCAACGTTCTAGCATAGTCAATCGAGATATATGGTCTGGAAACTCAGCTAAAGTCTTTGGTCTATCTTTTTGTTCGCCTTTATGCATTTTTGTGCACGGTGTACGGTCACTGAACACATTGTATTTTAGTATAATGAACGAATTGTCCAATAGCAACGTTTCAGTTCAATCACTCAACCGTGCTATTTAAATATTAATAAACCTAAAACAAAGGATGTGCACGGTGTAAGGTACGGTTCAACATAAAATCACAGCTCATTATAGGCGCTTTGAAGTTTGCCGAGTTTCCAGACCATATCTCGATTGACTATGGTTCTAGAGGCGATGTTAGACCGGCCAGAGCTCCCGATTTTCTAAGGTCATGTCCACACTAATCCGTTTTCAAACGAAGACGGAGACTTTTTGATACGGTTAGGCCTTTCGTCCACACTAATCCCGCGTCTTCGGTGACCGAAAACGGAGCGTTTCGAAAACGCTCTCCAGTGTGGAGACATTCGAAGACGCCGTTTTTCTGCACTGTGTGGACGGCGAAAACGAAGCTTTTCGAAAACGCTGACGTCACAACGATCATGTGATCTGGGTTCCAGTCGCCCACGGCCTTTGTTTAGGGTATTTTCGGCATTTTAATGTGGATGGCAAAAACGATTCGAAAACGATAGTGTGGACGGAAAACTTTTGATAAGTTTTCGATCCGAGGTCTCCGTTTTCGTTTGAAAACGGATTAGTGTGGACATAGCCTATAAATATAGGTAATCATATGATAGCGAGTACAATTAAGGATTTACACTACAAGTGATATTTGAAAATTTTGCCAAAATTGCACGAGCCATTAGGCGAGTGCAATTTGGCATAATTTTCAAATATCACGAGTAGTGTAAATCCTTAATTGTACGAGCAAAATCATATGATTACTAATTTATTATATGCATGACAAAATTACGACACGTACGCTTCGTACCCACTCACGTCTTTATATACATCTTGTTTCATTACTTGACAAGAAACATTTTCACTCTGGGTGTTCTCTGTACTCATTTCAAAATATTTACATGGAATTTTTAGTTCATAGTGTACCACAAGTCGTTGGAAATGTGAAAACTTTCCATTCCAGAATTGGCCGCCATTTTGATTTTTTTTTGTCAACATCGTTCCCAGGGCATTGGGAGCAGTATAATTAATAAAATAATTGTACTGCAGTATAATTAATAAAATAATTGTACTGTAGTATAATTAATAAAATAATTGTACTGCAGTATAATTAATAAAATAATTGTACTGCAGTATAATTAATAAAATAATTGTACTGCAGTATAATTAATAAAATAATTGTACTGTAGTATAATTAATAAAATAATTGTACTGCAGTATAATTAATAAAATAATTGTACTGTAGTATAATTAATAAAATAATTGTACTGCAGTATAATTAATAAAATAATTGTACTGCAGTATAATTAATAAAATAATTGTACCGCAGTGTAATTAATAAAATAATTGTACTGCAGTATAATTAATAAAATAATTGTACCGCAGTATAATTAATAAAATAATTGTACTGCAGTATAATTAATAAAATAATTGTACTGCAGTATAATTAATAAAATAATTGTACTGCAGTATAATTAATAAAATAATTGTACTGCAGTATAATTAATAAAATAATTGTACTGCAGTATAATTAATAAAATAATTGTACTGCAGTATAATTAATAAAATAATTGTACTGCAGTATAATTAATTCAGTATAATTAATAAAATAATGTACTGCAGTATAATTAATAAAATAATTGTACTGCAGTATAATTAATAAAATAATTGTACTGCAGTATAATTAATAAAATAATTGTACTGCAGTATAATTAATAAAATAATTGTAAGTATAATTAATAAAATAATTGTACTGCAGTATAATTAATAAAATAATTGTACTGCAGTATAATTAATAAAATAATTGTACTGCAGTATAATTAATAAAATAATTGTACTGCAGTATAATTAATAAAATAATTGTACTGCAGTATAATTAATAAAATAATTGTACCGCAGTATAATTAATAAAATAATTGTACTCCTCTCAACCATGCAGAATGTAGTAATTTTGTCATGCATATAATAAGTGTGCTTATCATTTTTTTGTCATTTTAGAACCACTACGACCTCCTTGGGTAGCTAACAGCTTCCGGCCAAAAGAACTAGAACTTGCTGACAATGCATTCTTTCGTAAGACCAAAGAAAATAAACCTGGTGTTGAAAGGATGATGAATAAGCATACACGATCAAAAACTACTCCAGGACAACTAACTTCTCGTTTAGGTGAACAAGACCAGAAGTCCTTACAGCGCAGCAAGAGTGAGGTGAGATGGGTGGCGTAGGAAGGCGGAGGGAAGTAATGAGAGGTAGGCTGAATTAGCGATAGATCAGCGGTATCGCAGATGAGAGTTTGTCGAAATGAAAACACAGATGCCAGAAGATCTGGATGACTTCATTATTCTACAGAACGGAATGCCACATTATTTTTTAATGTTAACGATTTAATGCTTACTTAACGCTCCCCCAGCTTTGCTCCAAAGGAAACCCCAACAACAAAACAAAACGAAAAATTCCAACCCTAATCAGTAACCATGTTTACCACTAAACTTATGCTCTAACTAAGAACACATAAACGTAACATTGCGCTTTTGTATATTGCGTCCTGGAAATACCCCTCTCTCCTCCGCGGAGGTTAAATTTCGGAGATTGGAGGTTTCGGGGGTCGTCGGAGATGCTCGGAGGCGTCAGCTGGACATAAGTCGTGCGGGCGAAACTAGTCCAATGGGTTTTCTCTTTCGCTATCCGTCCGCACTCCTTATGTCCAGCTGACGATTTCAACGCATCTCCGACGATCCCCGAAATATCCAATCTCCGAAAGAACCTCTGCGGAGGAGAGAGAAAATACCCGCTGCTTTCAGATTCAAATATTAACAACCTCCATCCCAGGGCCCTTTTGGAAAAGGTGCACTCTGGTGCACATCTGAAACTATACAATGTTTTCACTGTTATTGAGTGTTTTCAGTAAACTATTAGTTTGCTGATTGGCTTATAACTTTGTTTATTATATAGATGCGAGTGTTTTATTAGAAAATATGTAGTGTCGTATTTTCCATATCCTCACTAGTGAAGATATCATTAAGAATTTTACCCCTTTTTGAATTGAATCTATAGACCACTTTCATAATAGCGACTAATTTGAATATTCTTTTATGTGCATCTCATGAGCCTTTCTGGCCTCGTTTGTGTGCCTGCAATTCAAAAGAATCTTTGCTTCGTAACGAGGACAAAAAGGCTCATTAAGATGCACATAAAAGAATATTTAAAGTGAAGGCCTTTATGAAAGTGGTCTATGTAATAAAAAGAAAATTACACGCCGGCTTGAAGATATGAATTTTATCTTCTCGCGGTAAAAACGATATTTTACTCATTCGCTACGCTCATTCGTAAGATATTGTTTTCACCACTTGAAGATAAAAGCCATATCTTCGCTCCACCGTGTAATATCCTCTCTATATATATTATTTTTGTGGCATAAATTCTGACGAATTGAGAGGGCTTTACCGAAATGACCCTGGAAATCTCAACGAAGACCTTAAACACAATGGCTCTCTCAACAGTCTCCTTTTAGTTTCTCTATCTTTCGCTTTAGTATGGGTGTAGTAGTCGGGGTCTGAGACGTGGGATTTCTTTCCTGGGGTTGTGATTCCACGCGGGGAGAGTACTAGTCGCGAGACAAGACAAACTAGCGAATTTACAATAAATAACGCAATCCTAGTCAGTAGCAAGCATGGGAACAAATTCATAGTTAATAAAGTAATAATGATCTAGATTTGTTTATACACGTAATCAATTGTAACATTTTAATTTCATTGGTTTCAGGATTTCACTTTTTCCACTGAACACAATGATAATCCATCTAAGATGACTTTATCAGAAACAATACGATCTGAAATGTTGCATCAAAGTAAGGCATTTTAGTCTTTTTCCATATTACTGTTTATTATCAAATACGCATCCGCCATTAAATACTCGCTTAGCTTAGCTTACCTTGGCTCGGCACAGCTCAGCCTAGTTTAGTTCAGCATAGCCCAGCACAGCATCATAGCCCAGCACAGCACAGCATAGCATAGCACAGCACAGCACAGCATAGCATAGCAACGCACCGCGTGCGAAGGCACAGCGCAGCATAACATTGCAACATGGCATAGCGTATGGGGGCATGGTATAGCATGGCATAACATATATAGCGTGGCATAGTATGGCATATGTAGCATAGCATTGCATGGTATAGCATAGCATGGCATGGTATATAGCATGGCATGGCATAGCATTAACTGAAAGACTGTAGTTAAATTGTCTTTTCTTCGAATAGCCGATGGAATGGAACTTGGTGACTCTACAGAAGGCGATGGTTTTTGCCGAAGTTTTAAGCAGCAAAGGTAATTATTCATCAATCTGAGTCAACAGCTTGAGTGCAAATTTTATTCATTCATGTGTAGATCTGGTAAGGTAACCTGGTTAGATGGCTCGCCTTCCTGTATAAACATTCTCTAACAAAATGACACTCAGAGACTGCATATACCCCCGCCAGCGAATTATTAGAGATGCTTAAAGTGCACATGAAACGAAAATTAAGTTTGCCTTATTTGAAAGAACACTTAAAATGATAGAGTGACATATTTTACAGTTTTTCGTTTCCTTGCTTTGTTGTTGAGATATTTCAGTTTGTTTGAAATATAAATTAAACAACTTGACGTCACATGTGCATAATGAATTATCAGAGAAGGTTATATATCTTTGCTATTATCAAACCAAACTTAATTCGAAGGAAGTATGTGCGTGTGTTTCTCTCACAACGCCAAACATGTAGTATTTTCAAGTGATTACACACAAGTGATTACACTCTCACAACCGTGAACAAGTTGTGCTTTTTTACGCGTGTAATCGACATAGAAAAAGGAGCTATAGATTGCGGGCTCACAACATGATCACTGTTTTGCTAGTGTCGGCAAAACCAAGATGGCGGCTGAAGTGACTAAGTTGGCGAAAGCCAAGAGGGTGCTTCTTTGAGAAAATTACTGTTTTGAATTAACAAGAAAGAAGAATACATTCAAGCCAGAAGTGTTTTCTGAATAGTTTTGGCTGGCAATTAAAGCCATTCACGAGGGTTAATAACAGCCGTCAACAATAAACAAAAGTGTTTCAACAAAAGTATTTCTACAAAACATTTAGGTTATCTTAAGGGAATTAAGGCCATAAAAACGAGTGACATAAAAGCAAGAAGTTCCATCACTGAAAATATATCGATTTACCCATTCCAAAATTCGGACATCATACGAATAAAAACTTTTAATTTTTCCCGAACATACTGATTAACTGATATTTGTAGAATACAATGGTGTCTTTGGTTTCGCGATAAACACAAACCGTTAATAGTTGTCAATTTTTTAATTACAACTGGAGGGCTTCACTTGGGGCGACTTAAGAACAAAGCGTTTCATTTTGAGAGTCACTGAAAGTGACTTGTCCCGTTAGGGTCACTTGAGCTTTTGCCCCGTTGAGTCATCATCTTGGATCCCCCCTTGGTGGCCACGCGTGCAGAACCAAGTTCGCTATCTATATCTTCTATATCTATCGTAATAGACCACTGTCATCACGATTTAATGAAACGCAGGCGATAGTAGTATGGCAATGGTTGCAAAATAATAGGAACTTGGTGCAGCTATGTTTTTAAAATAATATAAAAATATCCTATTCCTAAGGTTAGACAGTTCAAAGGTGTACACGACATGCGAGTCTATGCGAAGTTTACAAGATTTCAGCTTGGTAAGTGTTTTTACTTATTCCAGTTACCTATCTTTATACGGGATTTCGCTGTAATAATCTGAAGTTGAAAATTTAGTGGCTCTGTCGTTTGGTTGCATAGCCGCAAATGTCAATTAGTTGTGGGTTATTGGTTGGTTGGTTGGTTGGTTGGTTGGTTGGTTGGTTGGTTGGTTGGTTGGTTGGTTGGTTGTTAATTAATTAATTAATTAATTAATTAATTAATTAATTAATTAATTAATTAATTAGTTAGTTGATTATAGTTGGTTAGTTGCATGGTTATTTGATTAGTTAGTTAGTTGGTTGATTGGTTGGTTGGTTGGTTGATTGGTTGGTTGGTTGATTGGTTGATTAGTTGTTTCGTTGGTTGGTTGGTTGGTTGGTTGGTTGGTTGGTTGGTTGGTTGGTTGGTTGGTTGGTTGGTTGGTTGGTTAGTTGGTTGGTTGGTTAGTTGGTTGCATGATTGATTGGTTGGTTGGCAGGCATGCTGACTGGATTGAGTTTGATAGGACTGATATATAGACTCTATTTTGTTAGTTGGTTTTATATATTTCGTTTTGTTAACGGTATCTTATTACTTTCATCTCTTAATTATAACTTCAGGCGTACCCAAACATGGTAAACCCTCGTGTGGTATTCATCTCATCTAAAATTCCAGCATTTGAGGTAAACAGCTTTTTATAAAATGGTATTTTGGAAAGAAATTGTTCCGATTTACTAAAGGCCATGTTTTGTCATAATTAGTGCAGTTCTATTGTTTACTTAAATCAGCGTTTTAAGATAGTTTGTTAATCTTTTGGTTGCAAACGGCGACAAAAACTTGACAAAGAGGAGATGAATATGCTAACTCGCATATGGGAATTGAGTATAAATGTTCTTCGAGCTATATATTTTACTCAGAATATATTCTGGTTCCCATGCGTGACTCGAACCCACAACTTTCTGATGGCCGCAGTTAGATGCTCTAGAGAACTACTGAGCTACTGGGACTCAGATGGTGTGAACGTAATGACGCTTTTAATAAGTCATTTAAGTACGTCATTTTCACAAATTGAAAAGAATTCAAAAGAAACATTGAACAGAAATTGACGTCAGATATTTTTCTTTCTTAAACACCTTGAATGTGACCGCTGTCTTTAATGTACTAGATTTATAAAGGAGAGTTACTAAAGTAATTCAAAAGAAAAATTGAACAGAAATTGACGTCAGATATTTTTCTTTCTTAAACACCTATTGTGACCTCTGTCTTTCATATACTAAATTTATAAAGGAGAGATACTAAAGTTTTCTTTCTTTTTTTACCATAAGTTATTGGTCAACTCTTTAATGTATGGGGTGCTTCCTATTGTTTATCCCTACGAAGGAACAACATTATGCGGATTGCTTGAGTTTTTCACTTCAGTTTTACAAGGGCGAAAAGCAAGGTTTGTGCAGTAAATTCTTAACCATTTTTACTTTTGTGACAATAGAAGAGTTTCTAAAATATTGTTGCAATTTATTTGCTTTGTCTGGCTAATTCATTTGATGAAGTTTCTTGAACAACTTTGAATTTGATTGGTGTTCGACTATAGTAATCATAGTTTCTTTTGGTTGTTTATTAGAAGTTTACAACAAATTTTATTAAATGAATTGCAACAATATTTTAGGAACACTTCTATTGCCATGACAATAAAGGACGACTACAATCTGTTTTGTGCATGTTCTTTGATTTTGTTGTTGAGGACGTCGCCGGCAATCTTATATCCCTTAAGAAAATTCCACATGCTTTAACACATGTGATTACATGTGGTCACATGTGAAATCTTCACATGTGATCACACGTTCCAAAATCACATGTGACTTTTTCACATGTGAAAGCATGTAGGATTTTTGTAAGGGATGCCCGTTCTCGCGGCTAATAGTTGATGTTGACCTTGTTCGTAAACAAAAAGACCAAATCGTCAGATACAAGCATACAAGCCTGTCATCGAGCACTGTTAGTAACAGGAAACAATATTATGCCACCAGAGATGCCTCTTGGTACATTCATCCTCTAAGGTATAATTATTTAAAACGTTTTGGAGATGGAGAGAAATTAAATAAGAAAGCAATTTGAAGTCAGGTTAGGAAGTTGCTGTAATGTTGCTTGATTTTTACGATGCTGGAAACCGGAGAATCTGGGTTGTATTTTTCTTTTCATTGTCTTTCCTTGTGATTTACACACATCTATAAACAAGGCGTCGTGTCTTTAAATATCCTTCCCCCCCCCCCCCCATCAGTGTGTATTTTAACTTAAAATCCGAACTGTGTGACTGTGCGGTACCAATGCTCTACTCCAGGCCTCGTTAGAGTGCCAGAAGACCTGATTGCTATTTTTTGCTTCTAGAACATAAAGATATTTCAAGGCAAATTATATATAGGGTTAGCATATCCTTGAAGAAAGCTAATACTATAGATGTTCATTAAAACCAGTTTACCATTTAGCCATTTAATAGTTAGACTTGAACAAACAGATTGAAGAAATTGAAAAAAGACGTATTGGCTCTTTAATTATATACTATAATTTGACTTTCTCCACGTTTGCCTCTTCCCTGCTGGAAAGAGACCTCTGGAAACATCCGACACTTTTCCTGACGCGCATGCGCGAAGTTACCTTAACAACGAGGTTCAGAAACACGAGATATGCGTGAGCATTTTTACCAGCTTTCACCAGCTCTGTGGGTCGTCTTGTAACTTCCCAAGCACTGTAAACAACTTTATACCGACTCTGACAAAATATTCTTATTTCTTTACAGAAATAATGTTTTGAATAGTAAGTAAAGAGATAAAAACAGGGGTTAGAAAAGCTCAACTGGCTCAGGAGCCCTAATTGTTACACTCCAGCGCCACCACGCAAACAACTCGTTAGTCATTGCGTAAGCACGCTCAGTAGCCAATCAGAATGTGTTGTACCAAACCTGTTTTCAAAACTGGTTTGACACGTCCAACATCATCGACGGCGGCTACATCAAACAAAGTGCCGGATGTTGGCAGAGGTCTCTTTCCTGTAGAGACTTCTCCCAGCAGGGGCGGGGGTGGGGGGAAGGGATTTTTACCATGGATTTTTGCCCGATCATTAATTGATATACATAAACATTTCTAAAGGCATAGTTTTTTTCTTGAATGTTTCACGGCGATACATTTTCAGCTGGTATATTTTGACTGATTGTTTATATTGGTATAAGGTTTGCATGAAGCGGATTAAGTGTTCGAGTCAAATCTCGCATGTTGTTTCTCCTTGTGTTTCTCCTCTACATGAAGAAGATTGAAAGTTTTCGATCTGATCGAAACGGATGACTGAAATCAATCCACGAAGTTGAGTGGATTGACTTGAAATTCAAGCAAAGATCGACTTGAATGTCTGCAATCTTATTCTTCTAAGCATGGTTTGACTTGAAAATGACTTGCTACGCATGGGTGAAGTTGTGCGTGTCGTGCTAAGTGACAGACATTGAGGGAACCACAGAAAATTGTGTTGAAACATATCCTTTTTATTATCTGCTGTCTTGATAAAAGCAGAAGTATGTGGCAAACAGGTTATCGCATTCCTGACTCGGTGCTATTAGTTTCATCACTTTCAGGACAATATGATAATTGTCCCTCGTTTGCTGCGATCACTCATGACAATTATGAAATAATCCCCTAAACGATAAGATCGACATCACCTTGTCCCTCATATGATAATCTAAATTTATTCCTTAGGCCCTGTTTACATGAAGCGGATTGACAGTCTAATCGGATCGAATTGTTTGGGATCACACACTTTTCAATTAAGATTGAAAAGTGTGTGATTTCTTCTCGGTTTTGAACAAATTAGAAAATAGAAATAGCAAACCCCCCCCTTACCCCCCCCCCCCCCCCCCCCCCCACAATCCCTTCCCTGGTGACGCTACCTGCCTCCTTCGCGGGCCCTCGGGGCATCATGAACAGGTCACACACGTTTTCTGGAGGGCCTGCAAGATCATGTAAAATATTTGGCAAAGCTTGGCATAGTTAAATAATTTTGCATAGTTAACTACCCATTGTTAATAGCCTGGCTATATCCGAAGATTTTGAAGGACATGGAATTTTGAAAGACGTATGACACACGAATGCTAGCTTTAAAATGAAGGAGTTGTTGAAAAAAGCAATTACGGTTGAACTGTCAACGTTAAAATTAATGTTAATCTTATTAAAAACCCTTGGTCAGCTGACAGTCTTCGATAGCTAAATAAAAAAAAAAGCAATAAGAAAGACCTGTACTTTCCTGACCGTCGAATTTGTTTTTGTTCGGCAGATATTTTTCCCCTCAATTCATTTTTGTCGCTAAAAATACTATTGGCAAAAGGTTGGTAATTCTAAAACGTACTGGTTTCTTCATTGTCATCGGTAAGAAAGTTTAGACCGAATTTCCTGGTGGGTCACAGAGTTAAAATAACTCGGACGTACGTTTATCGGACAGGATCTTGCAGGCCCTCTCAAAATGATGCAATGAGGGCCTGCGGAGGAAGCAGCGACGCCACTGGCACAAGTATGTGTTAAACTGGTATATATATTTATAACTATTTATAACCGGTCATTAGAAGGTTGCTTCGATTCTTGTCTCGGAATATTTTCTGAGTGTTTGAGCTTGACGTCTGTTTATTTTCTTTTATTAGGAGTGTTGGATTTTTTGTTAGTGGTCAAAGTGAAAGTATTGATCTTGTTAGAGGTAAAATGTTTATCGGAGTAGTAGTCGGATACCTAATACCAACCCATTCTTATATTTTCTTTTGCTGAAATGTGCTGTTAACTACATACTCTCTTACAAAACCTGTCTACGATTTCTAAAATGAGGCTTTTTGGCAGTTTAATTTGTATAAAGGTGAACATGAAACGAAAACTAAGTCTGTCTTATTTGAAAAAAAAGAGATTTAAAATGACAAATGACATATTTTGCAGATTTTTGTATTTGCTACACGCTGCAATTTGTCTTGAAACCTATCTCGCACAGGTTTCACGAAACATTGCATGTGTAACAGCGGCTTATCTCATGACACACCCACATTTCATTGTTCTAACAGAACCGTTAAATCCTTTAGTCAACTGATTAATGCAGATGGATATATGGATGCATAGTGGATAACTAGTTATCCCGCTCGGATACGGTGTTTTCAAACATATTATATCGGATACGGTGTTTTCAAACATATTATACTTTTGACTTAGCATGCTAATGAGTATCTTCCTTCTAACTCTTGTTTCTTTCTCGGTAAGTTAAATAAAAAATAAAATGATTTCACTGCGAGAGAGAGAGTCATGGGATAAAATGGTTATGTTGCGGCCCCCCTCGTGGCTGTTAAGCTCCACTCACGATGTTAAATCCTATATCACTCTCGTGACCATCAATTAACCCATACTTAAAATACTGCCTACGCATCACTCTACTTTTATAAACTTGCCCTGCTTATTTTAGGGAATAGCGTGTCTTTGTCAACACTGCATGAGAGATCCGAGATGCACAAGTTTTGGCAAGCTCTATGTATGGAGATTTTATCCAACGATGAAGGAGGACATGTTGATATATTTTATCCTCTTGGTGGAACAGGTAGACCTATATATCTACTCACTATATACGAGCTGTTCTGCAATCTCGTTGGTTCTGCTACTAGCAAGCTATCAGCTCATATATCATTAGTAATAAAAAACAAGATGGCGGCGTGAGTTTTTCAGTCAGTGTACTTACCGATAAAACTGCATGGCTGTTAATTCTGAACTGCTGCAGCGAAAATACTGAACTGAGTAAAAACTAACAGTTAACAAATAAAACGTAAAACTCAGAATGGAAAAATTACCAATTTAACATAAAAAAATTAACATTGGAATTCTGTGTTCATTAATATTCTTTTATAAAATTATATGTTCATTAGTATTCTTTATTTGAAATTCTATGTTCATTAGTATTCTTTTATAAAATTATATGTTCATTAGTATTCTTTATTTAAATTCTATGTTCATTAGTATTCTTTTATAAAATTTTATGTTCGTTAGTATTCTTTATATAACATTCTATGTTCACTAGTATTCTTCTATAAAATTGTATGTTCATTAGTATTCTTTAAATAAAATTCTATGTTCATTAGTATTCTTCTATAAAATTGTATGTTCATTAGTATTCTTTTGATAAAATTCTATGTTCATTGGTATTCTTTTTATAAAATTCTATGTTCATTAATATTCTTTTATAAAATTCTATGTTCATTAGTATTCTTTAAATAAAATTCTATGTTCATTAGTATTCTTCTATAAAATTGTATGTTCATTAGTATTCTTTTGATAAAATTCTATGTTCATTAATATTCTTTTATAAAATTCTATGTTCATTAGTATTCTTTATATAAAATTCTGTGTTCATTAGAATTCTTTTTATAAAATTATATGTCATTAATATTCTTTCATAAAATTATATGTTTATTAGTATTCTTTATTTAAAATTATATGTTTATTAGTATTCTTTTATAAAATTATGTGTTCAATTAGTATTCTTTATTTAAAATTCTATGTTTAAACATATATACATAGACGCAGGAATGGAGCTTTTGGGTCAACTGCAAATTCTAACTGGATTGACATTCTCTTCTCCAACTGGGGCACTCTCTTCTATCCTGAAAGGTAAAATTATAATATATTTTGTAAAGTCTATTTATTGCTTTTTGGCTTAATTTAGCAAATGAATAACAATTCATAAAGGAGACTGAAAGGAGTAAACTAAACACAGTTTCAAATAGATACAGTCGCCTTTCCAACCCACTTTCTTGACGAACAATTTCTAGTGATGTGATGTTCACCGTGCTAGGCGGTAAATAGTGTCTTATTTGTGGCCTGTTCACATGAGGGCTAGCCCGGTTACCAGGCTGATTTTATGTCACGGAAAACTTCTTTCTATGCATGACTGCAAAAACTAATTGGAATACCCTCTGCATGTGCTATACTTACAGGAAAACAAAGGCAACCTGCTTTGTTAGGTCATTTTGCCTTTCTCAAATAGTCGTAATAAGATTTTCGTGACTTAAAATCCGCCTGGTAACCGGGCTAGCCCGCCTCATATGAACAGCTTCTAAGATCCACCGAGCAATGGACCAGTCAAAATACAGAAATCATTATAATTAGCTATGAAATTATACTAAAGGTGTATACTATCTTTTGCCATCGCTGACAGGCAATGATACTTAAAAGGATTTTTCTAGTCCTTTCTAGTCTTAAAAGGAGTTTGCTAGGGTTTTTCCAGCTTTATTGCACTTATGTATCATATATAAACGTATTTTCTGTCAATGACTTATAGTTGACGATGATTGGCTTCCAGTTAGTGAAGATACTCCATCAAAAATTTACTTCAATGAAATGAAGCTGATTGCTTGGGCAAGGACTGCGGAATACATTGAGGTATCTTGTTGATCTAATTTAAAGAAAATAGGTAATATAGATTAAATATAGTAAGGTTAGATATATACTGCCGAAACAGAGAACGTGCCTTCGCTCGAAACGTTAGACTCCTACGTTCTCTGTTTCGGCAGTATATCTAACTTTACTATATTTCGATATGTCGAGTAGAGTTGTTCTCTACTTACTCGGTATTGGTTTCTTACTCCGAGTAGCAGTGTAGCACCTAATATTATTTATTGTTCTCAACCTGCGTTTGCTGTCTTACAATAATTATTTCAACAACGTAAGATATAGAGTTAATTCTTAGAGATTTTAGTTTCGAAATATAATTACCATCATTCCAGTCGGTATAGACGCATATAGTAAACCGAAACGTTGGTCAAACTTTTTATCCAGTGTGGTGCTAAACTAAATATGATTCTTCACCTGGTTATATTGGCAATTTATTTGTTTGTTTTAAAAATATGTTTAGCATTAATAAGTTAGTGTATTTTATTTGCCTACAGGAAAGCATGATTGAGGTTCGTGGCGACGTTTATGGTCGTTTTGACGGCGAACTCCATGGACTGGCCACTAAAGTTATTGGTACGTAGATTAGCTATAGTTAATATATAGGTCTAAATAATAAAACTATACTACGTAATGTGAAGAAGAATAATTTCAAATATACTAGCTACGTAATATTTGAAACGTTGTGGTTATAGGACCAGACACCGGATCTTTAGGTTCGATGGCGAGAAATCCGACATTGACATAACGCGTGCGCATTACAGTTTATTTTGAACTTAGAGCTTGTCGAATCTTTTCAACAACTAGCACAAGGTCCGACATTATTTTAGTTTTGACCAAAAGCTTAGTAAGTAAGAAAACTGAACTAGCGTGGAAAATGTGTTCATACCGATGTTTCTTGTCTAAAAGATGCATTGTCGTTGACATTCTCCAGTTTTAGTTTTTCAAATGATTAAAGTTTAAAGTGGTTCTCTGATGAAAATATTGTTGGTAATGTTCCTGCATAATCCCAAAGATGTTATGGTGGGTGGTAGGTAGTTCTGCAAAGTTTCATTTCGAAATTCTCAAAAACAAAGTTGTATTTTACGTGCGAAGTTTGTATTTTGGTGCGCCGCCATTAAATTGGCCGTGTTTGAGAAGAATGAGTTGAGGAGAACTTAGACGTCGAAACCAAAAGATCATTGTTATCAACAAGAGTCGTTGTCGTTAGTGAGTGAATGACGTCATAAGCTTCCTCGACTCATTCTTCTCGAGCACGGCCACTTTAATGGCGGCACTCCATCTTGAATGTTTACTTCTCTCACGTGATTACATTCCTTTGCGTTAGGCTTGTTATTAACGCGTCGTTATTTTGGGCCTAACGAGCACTCTCCCGCATGATTTTGGTAGTAATTTTATGATGTTTGAACTTTTACAAGGAAAACCATGGTTTTCAAATGCTAGATAGACATACTTCTGTTTAGTTGTTCGTTCTAAAACTTCCACAGCCTTAAGAAGCAGTATCAAACATTACTTTGGTGTTACTTTCTCCAATTTAGAAATTCCGTTGCACAGGCTCTTTAAAGTTTGTCACCAGGAGAAAATTATTATTTTATTATCTTTCTTTTGTGTAGGTCAAATCATGTTTAGCGCGTTTGGCTTATTAGAAATCAGTGAAATGCAAGATATTAGTAAAGTTTTAGTGAAAGCTCTTGTTTTAATGACGCGAAAAAAAGACGTTGATAAGGTATGAAAAATAGAACTCGAGACTTGTGTTAAGTTCACTGACCTTATAAATGGACTGCGCGTCCCGTCCATAAAATGACCGACTCAAATAGCGATGGTGGAAATAATGAGTCTTTTCTCTTATGGTAGCGACCGCTGTCCGTATTCTGTCAAATACGTTTACCTGACTGTGAGCTCACCTGCGCCCGCAGCCCGATCAAATCAGTTATAAATATATTTATGAGAAAAAAGCCAGCGGTTACTACTATGGGAGATAGGACCCATAAACTACCAACTACCATCTTGGATTTGGAGGGGGTGATTACAGTTAATTGACTCATACATAAGCAACAGGATAATGCTCAAAAACAAGGGTCAGCCACGTATATATTACTAGACTACTGCGCGTGCCCGTTAAAAAATATGGCTTAAGTACACGCCATCTTGTTAGGACTTAGCCAATCATATAGCCCGGCTTTTTACTAGCTGTGTCTTATGAGATTGAAAAGGGCGTGGAATCAATTTTCACCGGGGAAAACGAGTCCAGAGAGTTGAAAAACATTTTCAAATCCAAAAACGTCGTAAATAAAAAGCGCAACTAACTTTGAACGTATTTACGGGTTTAGTGGTTTTATGTTGCGTTATTTTCTTGACTTTCGAGCATTATTAGATAACAAGCACGGCAAAGAAAAAGGCTTTGAATTTTCCACGACACCTTTGTTTTACACCAAAAATTTACATGTACATATTTCAACCTCTTTGAAGTAATAATTATTTTAGGAATGTATTATACCTCACAGTTAAGTTCTCCAATCAGAGATGTAAATTTGTACTACATGACAATGGTATTTTTTTATGAATTGCCCTACCAAACCTGGAATTTTCCGCCAGTGTATACGTCACCGAGGTATTCGAGTTTCAAATACCCCGCTCAGTATCTGACACGGGACAATCTGGGAAAGAAAATGAGGAAGTATTAATGCAAGAAATGCAATGTTTGATATAATATATAATCTATAAACCCTTCGCTGGGAGTATTCCACAAAAAATTACCCATCTGGATGAAACGGGGTATTTTTTGTGTAATACTCCTCGCTCTAGGTCTGTAATAATATATCTTTTTTCTTCCATTTCTCGAGTTTTATACGATTAAATTTTTCAAACTTTATATAGTGGCGAGGAAATCGCTTCCCGAAGCATTTTGATGCAAAATAGATTTGGGGTTGTTCAGACGGTTTTGTCAATATCATCAAATTTAATGTTTTTAACATTAAAATTTGTGCAATAGAATATTAAAAAAATGTAATAAAAAGGTAGAAGCTTCTTCCTAAACTGTGCAAACTTTCAAAATAATTTACCGAAGGAAATGCAGGATACCGTAAAATTTCCCAATTATCAGTGAATTTCCCGCCAAAAATCTCAACGGTCATTAATAGTATTAAAGTGCATATGACATGAAAATTAAATTTGTCTCTTTTTAGGAGGCTCCATACCCTTCTGGGGTAAAGGGACTGGGTACAAACCTGCGCCCGCAATTAACCGTAACGCGCATAACAAACCATTGATCTTGCAAGCATAAAAAAGAATTTGGCCGTGCCGACGTTTTACACATAAAAAGCCGTATAGTTTGAAAGAACCCTCCGTAACATACCCTCAAATTTTGTACACAAATATATATATATTAATGTGTTCTAACAAATATTGAAATTTAAAAAAATTCTGTAGATTCAAATAGTCAAAAACGAGGGTTTTTTATTCCTGCTGTTTGGATCTACAGAATTTTTAAATTTTTTCTTGAAAGATGCAGCAACGAAAATAAATTATAATGAACGCTTAAAATTTGGGGGTCATCGGACTTTTTCCTGAGATAATGACCAAAAGCCGGTAAATTAGCAGCAATATTACTAACCTTTAATTACACCATGGTTACCATGGTAACCCAATATTAAGTATTTATACATCATCAACATCAGAACAATATGTTCAGACTACTTGTTTGATTACTTAAAACATGATTAAATCCATCAGTACATAAAATAACGGCTATTTCCTTTAATGGTCCCATTCTAATGCAGAACCGTGTGGAGCCTCCTTAAAAAAACATTTAAAATAATAAAGTAACATTTTTTTCCAGTTTTTGGTTTTCTTGCTTCGTTTCTTGAGATATTTCAGTTTGTTTGATATGCAAATGTTACATGCTGTGACGTACATTACATAATGACTTATCTAAGAATTAATTCTTTGAACGTTTTCATGGCGATAAAGTAATATAAATAAGTTTTGTGGAAACACCACGTAAAATATTTCTTTGCTAAGCTTTCGGCCTGTTGACCCAGGCCTTCATCAGAGCATAATAACAAACTGTTGGCTCACGTCATTTATAAATTAATAAAAATTTAAAAAATAATTTAAAAATTTAAAAATTAATTTAAAAATTTAAAAATTAATCAAAGAAATATTTTACGTGGTGTTTCCACTATTATCAAACCAAGCTCTATTTGAAGGAAGCATGCCTGTGTTCCTCACACTACACCAAACATGTAGTGTAGAATTTGAAGTGGTTTCGTTTGGTTTTAATAGCAAAGATATATAACCTTCTCCGACGAGTCATGCAAATGTACGTCACATATCAAACAACCTGAAATATTTCAACAACGAAGCAACCAAACTAAAAACTGCAAAAGATAGCAATCTTGTCGAGTTGATATTGTCACGTCAGCAGCCGGCCGAGCGATACAAATGCTCAAACATCACACATTTCCTTTGGTAAAATTCTTTAAATTTTTGTGCATAAAGAAATAGGA